>OZ038514.1:62572695-62635195 GCA_964036315.1 Acanthosepion esculentum | reverse complement strand
AAGCTTACAGCGGACGCCCATCTAGCTCAACTTTGCTTAACTTCGGTGATCGCAGTGGGAACCGGTATTGTAACGTGATAAGGCCGTAAGCTTAAAATTAACGTTTGTAGCGAAAAAAATAATACCAGATAATAATTCAATTAAAAAATACTTTCGCGCAGAAGAATCAGGCCAAAGATAGGACAAGAACGGAGCGGGTTTGTTAAAGACACCGGTCCCGGGAACGCGATATTCATGCTTAGAATGTTATCAGGAAGAGTAATACAAAGACGTGTACCTATGTTTCATAGACTATTCAAAGACTTTCGAGAACGTACGCCATAATGATCTGCTGTAACTTCTCAGCAATCTTGATATATTCGAGAAAGATATCAGAATAATCAAGAACCTATAGTGGCAGCAAACAGCAAGAAATATGCATAGAGAACAAGTTCAGTGAATAGACAAAAGTAGAAAGGGACGTAAAACATTGATGTATTATCTCACAGGACCTATTGAACCTATACAGCGAGGCAATTCTGAAAGAATTGGAAAACCTACCGGGATATAGCATTGGCGGCTACAACCTTAACAACATAAGATACGCAGATGACACAGTACTGATAGCAGACAAAATCTTCTGCAGAAGATAGAGACGGTCATTTTGAAGAATAGACTCAGCATAATCTAAAATGACAGAATTCATAGGTCATCAGTAAAAGGATGAGCCAGAAATGCAATTGGCAGATCGGGAAAATTAGAATCAAGCAGTTTAAATATCAGGGAAGTGTTTTGACAGAGGACGGTGAATGTGACACTGAGATCCGTAGGTGTATTGGTATGTCCTTTCCGAAAGCTGGACGGAGTATTGCGAGATGGGGGATTTCTTTGGTAACAAAGAAAAAAAAATACTGAGCTGTTACGTGACATATGTCCTCCTTTAGGGCAGCGAATATTGGACGATTTCCTCAAAGATAAAGAGATTCGAGGCGAGAGAGATGTGGTTCTACAGAAGGATGCATGGGCCGAGCAATGATGGTGTCTTAGAGAGGTTACAAACAAAGAGGAGGCTTATACTTAAAATCAGGAAGAGGCAGCTCGAGTTTCTGGGACACCGAATAAGGAAGGAGAGCTTGGAGTATCTGATACTCACGGTTCGAATAGAGGGGAAGAGACAAGGGAAAACAACGCATGACATACCTACAAGGCTTAAGCAAGTGGATGACAGAACGTGATCTCGAGGAGGTGAGAAACGGAAGAAACTTGTTGAGAGATGCAAGGGATAAAGGGAGGTGGAGAGCCATGATCGCCTACATCCTGAAAGTGTTTGTAACACCGACTTCGTCTAGATGGGTAACACCATGCGAATCTGGAGAGTTTTGACTGACAGTGTAAGGGGGACGTATTTCTTTTCACATTATTCCTCTTCAGAATTGCGCGTTTTAGCTTGTCGAAGAAATATGTGTTTTTAAAAAATTTTATCAGAAAAATATGTGAAGTAACTTTGAAATTCTTGATTAAACATTGAAAAGAAACAGCGAATTTCATTTGTTCCAAACATTGATCATATCAATGTCGGTGATAATTCACTCAGATAAATGCCTCGTTATTTTCCATATCCAGAATGGTGCAAGATTTCTCGCTTCTTATAAATAATTCTTTCAAATAACGGATGAAGAATAATTAATGATTGTGTTTAATTATTGGAAATATTGGATTTCAAATTAATCATTGGAAAAAATTAGATTTCAAACATTTGTATATGAATTAAGATATTATTATTTTTAATACAAATTAAAGATACCCGCCTGCATATTCTATATTCTCGAATTGAAGATAATAATGGAAAGGCAATAAACACTTACTCCGAAACGTATTTTCTTTGTAATTAATTAAAAAAAATGTGTTAATATTCTAAATTAATTTACTGTATGGTTAATGGATATGAGTTTATTGAGGACAGGAAGGACATTTTTTGCGTTCTCGTTTTTTGTTATTTAAATTTTATCCGTATATGACTAGTCGTTAACTCTTTTTAGAGCGTAAAGCTGATAATGCCATGGGCTGAACATGTGAGTAATGAGGATGTATTAGGGGAAATGATATACTGAAAGGGCATTTATATTTAGAATCAGGAAGCGATAAAAGAAATTACTCCCGCATATAATGAGAAAAAGGAGATTTGGTAACTTGACACTCACAGGGCGAGAGAGAATGAAAGAAAGAAAGAATGAAGAAAAAAGAAAGAAAGAAAGAAAGAAAGAGAAAGAGAGCGAAGGAAAAAGAGAGAGAAAGAGAAATACAGAGAGAGAAAGAGAAAAACAGAGAGAGAAAGTGTGAGAGGAAGAGGGAAGGGAAGGGAAGCGTCGAATAACCCACCTATCGATTTTGTGTAAATTGTTCGCAGAACAGAATAGGGAGAGATAGCAAAAAGAAAAAAAAACGACAGGAAGGCGTGGAGAGCCATGATCGATTTCACTCTGAAAAAGGACAGATATTACATTTAACCGACCCTCGTATCATGATAGAGATTGATTTTTTTACGCCTGGAACAATCTTTTGCATTAAAGCCAAAAAAGTTTATAGCTTATAAAAGGTTTTGGAGATGATAATTATTTACTGTTTAACCCATAGCAGAATGGAGAAGAGCGGGATTCATAACTCTCCCAAGAATATTTGCGCGTGTTAATATAACGAGCCCGATTGGAATTGGATCACGGATCATCGATTTCCGATTCCTAGCCTTTTTTTTTTTAAAAATCGGTATCACCCCAAGGGAAGCAGTTCAGATAGAAGCACGCAAGGGGATACATGATTTGGAGGCATTAGGAATAGAAACCTTTGTAACGAGTAGAAAGAGAAAAGACTAATCGGGAGGACAGTAGATATGTATTGACATCGCATCTAAATATATTCAGATTAAAGTTAGCAGGAATGAATCGAGCCGTAAAGGTTTTCCACAAGCGGGAAGTGCGAGAGAAGAAACTGTCAGCATAGAACTTACGGCTGCGTCTAGCCAGCTCAAATTGACGAGAGCTCGACGCCAGTCTAGTACTGCGCTTAAATTCATAAAATCTAGGTAGCATAGCGAAGACTATACTATGAAAATATTTATAATATAGACACAGAGAGGCATCCTTACGGCGGTGGGCAAGCAAGTGTAGCCGATACACAAGATCAGGACCAATAATATTGCTGATTCTTCTTTGAATTTTATCAAGAATCTCTAGATAGGAGCACTGGACCATATGTGGAAGCAATATTTTAGGCATGGTTGAATAGACTTATAAATATGTAAAATAGATTCAGAAGAGAAAGATTGTCTACAGTGAACCAAATGTTTTAGCAGCTGACCTAGGAATGGATTCAATATAGATCTTTCACTTCATGTCAACTGGGAACATCAGCCCGAAATATCGCAAAGAGTCATTTCCTTGAGGATTCGATACGCTATGAAGATGGAAGGCAGAGAGGGATCTCGAAGATGATTGATTATCCATTAGAACACCAAGGCATACAAACATAGTACCTGGTATTCCTAAGCGACCTTCCATGTAGCTACTGATCAGTTTAGTCGTTGTTTAACGCCGATGATGTAAGAAAACTGAGCCGGGGATTTGATATGGAATCCTGGGATATTTTCTTTCGATTGGGTATGCTTTGTGTTTCGTATCTTTTGTCTCACCGCCACTAGTACTCATTGCGAGTGTCACGGAAACATAATGAGGAAAGCGGCTTGGAAAATTTGACACTATCAGGACGTATTAAAGTCACGAGCCACAACAGAAGCAACGAATACCATATCTAAACAACATGAATAACATATCTAACGAACATGGGTTGGCAGACGATGGCTTAGGATAGATAGTGATAAGAAAAAAATTACTAAGTGCTACAAAAGTCAGAAATTTGTGGGGGACAGTGATTGCCAAGCGCCCTGAAGGAACAAGGAACAGAGAAGAAAAAGAAGAATGATCTTGTGTAAATGGTTGGCCAAACAGGGATTAAGAAAGATAACAAAAAATACAATATTTTCTAAGATCTACAAAGGGCAGGAAATGGTGGAGGGTCATGATCTCCACGTTCTGAAGGAACACAGTACATAGACAAAGAGGAATGATCTTGTGTAAATGGATGGCAGAACAGCGATTAGGACAGGTAGCAAATAAAATTTTAGTAAGTCCTATAAAGGACAGGAAATTGTGGAGAGCCATGATCACCAACGTCTTGAAGGGACACGGCACAATGAAGAAAAAGAAGAATGGGCTTGTGTAAATGTATGGCAGAATAAGGTTTAGGAGAAATAACAAAAAGACAACATTTATTAAGAGCTACAAAGGAGAAGAAATTGTGGAGAACCATGATCGCCAACGTTCTGAAGCGACAAAACACAATGAAGAACAGGGAGAATGAACTTCAGTAAATGGATAGCGGAACACGGTTTAGCAGAAATAACCAAAAGACAAATTTATTAAAAGCTGAAAAGGACAGGAAATTGTGGAGAGCCATGATCGACACCGTCCTGAAGAGACACAGCACATAGAAGAAGACGAAAGGGTTTGTATAAATGGATGACGGAACAAGGTTTAAGAGAAGTAACAAAAAGACAACATTTATTAAGAGCTACAAAGGACAGGAAATTGTGGAGAGCCATGATCGACACCGTCCCGAAGAGACACAGCACATAGAAGACGAAAGGGTTTGTATAAATGGATGACGGAACAAGGTTTAAGAGAAGTAACCAAAAGATAACATTTATTAAAAACTGAAAAGGACAGGAAATTGTGGAGAGCCATGATCGACACCGTCCCGAAGAGACACAGCACATAGAAGAAGACGAAAGGGTTTGTATAAATGGATGACGGAACAAGGTTTAAGAGAAGTAGCCAAAAGACAACATTTATTAAAAGCTGAAAAGGACAGGAAATTGTGGAGAGCCATGATCGACACCTTCCTGAAGAGACACAGCACATAGAAGAAGACGAAAGGGTTTGTATAAATGGATGATGAAACAAGGTTTAAGAGAAGTAACAAAAAGACAACGTTTATTAAAAGCTACAAAGTACAGGAAATTGTGGAGAGCCATGATAGTCCACGTTCCGAAGGGACGCGGTACATAGAAGAAGAACTCTTTCATTTCATTTCCTCACAACTCTGGATTAAATAGAGCGATGGGCATGGTTAGTCTGACATTGGACAGGGAACGGTCTAAGACAGCTCCCTTTAAATTGTTTTCATTCATAACCCTATTTTTCAGGACGAGATTTTTAGCGACCCCAGGTATTAACCAGCTCCACTTAAAATACATCCGTTGTCGCTGCACTCGTTGCAACGCCGCCGTACTCGCGTTTTAGTACCGCATCGCCTGTGGTGCATCACCTCAAATATCGCTTTTCTGTTTTCTTAATAACATCGAGAGCATTTCTCTTCGCGAACCCAAATGGAGTCGCCACCCATCGTTTAAGAAGCGTCGGTCTAAGAGAACACAACGGGGAAATTGTGAAGAGTCATGATCGCCAATGTCCTGATGAAGAATGAGCTTGTGTAAATGGTTGGCAGAACAGAGATGAGGAGATAAAGAGTAACAAAGGAGAGGAAATTGTAGAGAGGTGACTCGGGGTGACAGCACTTGCTTGGGTCCCAGCCCTGGGGAAATAGTTAGCCCCCAAAATATGAAATTATAAAAATACATTTTTATAGTAAAAATACCAGCAATACATTTTATAGTAGAAATACCAGCAATAAATTCTTATAGTAAAAATACCAGCAATACATTTTTATAGTAAAAATACCAGCAATACATTTTTATAGTAAAAATACCAGCAATACATTTTTGAGAAAAAAATATTTCCAGTAATGCATTTGAGTCTGGACAAAAAGCCTCTTTACAAAAATATGTCAATGAAACCTAATGTACAAAGTGAGTTATGACAAGGAATATATATCCTATTCATACGGCATTAAATAACCCATTTACGGTTATATTCCGTAAAACAAAATAAACCAAACCAAACCATGATCGCCAACGTCCTGAAGGGACATGATACATAAAAAAGAAGATACTCTGTGTACTTCTGCTATTAAGGTGGGTGGCAAGTGACGCAAAGTTTTACAGCAATTCGCCCCAACCAAGGCGGGAGTGCCACTAGTACGCAAGGGGCAACAGAGAGTGAGAGTAAGGGAAATGATTTGGTATGGGGGGTGGAGGAAAGGATATAAAGAAGAACGGGGATCAAGGCATCACAATATGTTAATTGACATTACATTTAAATTTTTGAAGATTTTAGTTATCAGGGAAGCAAATAAGAGGAAGGGAGTTTCACTGTCGGGAAGCGCGAGAAAAGAAGCTGTTGGAGTAGAAGAGACGGTTACATTTAGAAGTTTCAACAGTGAAAGGGTGGGACAGAGATGTCAACCTAGTAGCACGTTTAAATTCATGCAGTTGGGGCACCAGTGAAAAAAGCCCGTCAGTTGCCATGCAAATATTTATAGAAAAGACAGAGTGGGGGCCATATTACGTGAATGAGAAAGTGACTGGACGCCAAGCCACATTGTATATCTTTCCAAAGCAAATCTTTTACTTCCAACTCAGAGAAGGAAATCGGAAAAGAGAACGTCACAAAGAAAAGATTAAAGGACTTTTTTAGAAACAAAACATGAAGAAATGTAACATCGACATCAACAGCTGGGAATCCAGGGCATGAGACAGGAATTGATGGAGATCCATTGTCAGAGACGGAACAACAATCTCCGAATTCAAAACGATCAGCGGAACTAGAGGGGAGGGGGGGAGAATACGTCGAAAAGAAGGACAACAACAGACCATACCTCATCCACCATACGTAACGACCTGTCATCTCTATCGAAGGACCTTTCAGGTAAAGATCGGTCTCATTAACCATTTCACAGTCCACAAGCCCAACTGAAAGAAACAAACAACACAAGACCATTATCTATATATGGCATCAGTCTCCGAATCTTTTGGAAGGAAAGAGACTATGATGAAGACTTGATATGGAAACCTCAGGCATTATCTTCATTTCGGTGCCATATAAGTTGCGACTATAAAATCTGGAGTAATTAAACCATGACAAGTATTTTTAATTGTCTCTTTTACTAAGAAAGAGAAGCAATTGGAAACTAGATTTGGGATTTTGAGATTTTATGTCCTTTTTAGTTTGTCTTTTGTGCTTCTACGACACAATCACTTTGTAATGGAGAAAGAAGCGGCATTCATTTTTTTTTTGTTTTAAACGAGACCTCGTGGCTGTAAAACCGATTGAAGGCTGACCGAAACTGGCTGAATAAAGCGCGCAAAATGGTGTCCAATGTCTGAATATAAAAATAAAAAAAAGAGCAATCTTCGCATTCGGCATTTTACTATAAAGAGTTTAGATATTAAACAATGTGTGCAGAACAGGAGCCGTAAAAATTTCCAGTTGAAAAAAAATCAATCAAAAGAATAATCCATGGAAATTAAATTAAATTCTTTTTAGACGAATTTAATTGCCTTTTTAGTCGTTTGCTTCCATTTGGAAGAGGGACGGAATAAGCGAAAAATGAAAAATACAAACAAAAAAAAAATCTTTTTTTCACGGTCTGAGATATTGAAACTCATTGGATATTCATTGCAGCTCCACCACCAGTCATCTTGAATCGGTGCCTGAACAAGACGTTTGAGTATTTTAACAAATTAGAGCATGAGAACATGATGACTTCGAAAGTATTCGTAAATTCAGAAATACTGGAATTTATTTCATTCATTTGATTGGAGAAACAAGTTAATTTTTATGCATTAGCAGACGTTCCCCCATCGACCAGTCCCCGGCTAGGGACTTCAAAACAAAAACAAAAAAACGTCCTGGGTATGACGATAAACTACATCCGCGTCCTGGGTATGACGATAAACTACATCCGCGTCCTGGGTATGACGATAAACTACATCCGCGTCCTGGGTATGACGATAAACTACGTCCAACAGCAAGGCCTCTTATCAGGAGGATTCGAGGAGCGTGGAACCACCTCTTAATTGCTGGTGTTCCCAGGTCCACCTTGACCTGGGGTGGTAGCACCTGTTAGGGTCCCAGCTATGGAAAAATAGTTAACACCCAAACTCGGGTCGAAATACTATGAAAGTGTAAAAATAGGTTTTAATACCAGAAATACTTTATAAAAAAAATATTACCAGCAATACATTTTTGAAAAACAAATATTACCAGCAAGACATATTTAAAAAAAACAAAAAAACTTACCAGTGATGAAATAGGTTTTTGAAGGAAAGAATATTAACAAAAATAGATTTTTGGAAAAAAAAAAAAATATCAATAATGAAATTTTTGTCGGCATTAAGTAACACATTGAGATTGATATGCCGCAAACTAAACCAAAGAAACAAAAAAATGATGCTACGTTATTATTTTCGTTTTTCTGGATATTTTTGAGGATTCTTGCTTGTGTTACATTATGTTTGGGTAACACACACACACACACACACACACACACACACACACACACACACACACACGCGCGCACACACACACACACACACACACACACACACACACAAACACACACACACAAACACACACACACACGCGCGCGCGCGCGCGCACACACACACACACACACAAACACACACACACACACAAACACACACACACACACAAACACACAAACACACACACACACACACACGCACACACACACACACAAACACACACACACACACACACACAAACACACACACACACACACACAAACACACACACACGCACACACACACACACACACAAACACACACACACACACAAACACACACACACACGCACGCACACACACACACACACACAAACACACACACACACACACAAACACACACACACACACACACACACACTCACGCACACACACGCGCGCGCGCAACACATATATAGTGTATTTAGGTAGTAATAGTTCATTTATTCATGTCTCATTAATGACGACAGACATGGTGCTGCCATTAAGCTTTTTATTTAATTTTTCTTTTGTTCGAAAAAGTTTTTCCTTTCTTTTTTGGACACAGATTTGTGAAGAAACGCTTCAAATGTTCTATAATTCCGAGCCATTATCAAGGATGATATTTTTTTTAATTGGGTGCATGAGTTGTGTTCGTTTCGAGAGCGATAGGGATGTTTTATTTTCCAAACAGAGCACATTGTGGCCGTGTTTGTAGTTAACATTATTAAGGGTTGGCTTTTTCTTTTTATTATTAAGGCTTTTATTATTTTTAATCTTTTTTTTTTATCGGTGGATGAGGTTATTCATTGTGCTTGTATTTTCTATTAGTATGTTTCGAGTGGAGTCTGATAAGTTTGTGTGTGAGTTTAAATAGATTCGAATAGATGGTGTAACGTGAGGCATCTGGATAGGCATGTAATCGTGTGGTCGATGTAATTGTTTATGAATTCGGTTTGATCAAAAACACAGTTCCTTAAGAAGCATTTAAACTCACAGTTCGTTCGTTCGTTGTAATTTTGATTTTATTGGTGTGTTGTTATTTTTGAGGATAAGGTTAGCAGATTTAAATTTTTCGTAGTACATAATTTGATTTTTTTTATTCGGGTCAAATGGGGTAGTGTATTTCTTTATAATATTTCTAAGTGAAGATTAATCTTGTTTGTAGTTAATGTACATTTGGTTTTTGTAGGAAATATGTATGTAATATTTAACTATGTGTTCACTATCATTATTATTTATTTTTGGGAGAAATAGTCTAATTTAGTGGTCTATAAGGTGGTTAGGGTAGCCATTGTTAATTAGTGTCTGTTTTACATTATTTAGTTCTTTAAGGAAGAGTAGTCAAGAGTATTCTGGTGTGATGTTTTTAGGAAGTTTTTTTTATCACTGCCATTTTGTATCTAAGTGGTCATTCATTCTTAAAGTTAAGGTGGCAAGAGTTTCTGTTAATCTTTTTTTTATATAATGAGGTGATAAAAATGCTGTTACTATATTCTATGAGAACGTTTAACAATGGGAGTTTTTTTCTTTCAATCTCAAGACTACATTAAAAAAAGACTTTGTACTGAACTGTATCTCCGAACGTAGTCAAAAAACCTGCCTTTGTTTAGTGGCTCTGTAGTTGCACTGGTAGAATAGGATGACACTAACATTTGGCATATTTTGTCATCCACATTGCTCTATATGTTGGCTAACGGGTATTATTCTGGTGTGGAGATGATCTGTTTGCCAGTTTGAACAATGTAATTCTCGTGGCAACCTTTGCATGTAATTATGTATATTAAATTCTCCCAGTCGCACGAGAAATCATTTTGAATTTTGATTTTATCAACGAATCATGCAATACTTCAAAAACTGGTTGCGTGACTATACCCGCACCAATCGACCTAAAACTAAGATGTATAAGAGGAGGGCTCAATTTGCGAGACACACCGTCTAAGCAATTTTCTAGGCATCCTATTGAAACCTCTTATCAAGCACGTTCGGAGATTCATTCGAGATTTTCGAGATTTTCTGAATCTGCTTCCCAACGAAATAAACCATAATACTGGGGATCTCTAATAAATTAGGAATCCCCACATCAGAAAAAATCAAATCAATTTAAATTACTATCAAACGTTAAAATCTTTTTTTTTTTTTACCTAAATCGCTAAAACTATACCACCCCCTCCTTCCTCCGTAAACCCTAAATACATCTCCATTTTCTTTACTTCCACCTTTTTTTTTCTGTTTCTTCTTTTTCTCTCTTCCCTCCTTCCCTTTCAACATATCATTTCCGTTGAGTTGACCGATTTAATTGGTCAATGTCTGACCCTTACCCCCTCCTTCCTCAATATTAAGTATGATAGAAAGAAATATTAAAATAAACCCTTTCTAAACTCGACCATGTCTCCCACATCGCTCCTCGCTACTTTCTCTGTTAAATTACATAAACTTAATACTACCTGTCAAAAGTGTAAATTTTCATTTCATTTTTCGTTTCACCTTTTGAAAATGTTTGATGATCCAGATTACTTTAAAAGATCTCTGGTGAAATAAACTATTACAACGGAGCTTAAAGTGGTTTGTTTTTCTTTATATATATATATATATATATATATATATATATATATATATATATATATATATATATATATATATATATATTATATATATATATATATATATATATATATATATATATATATATATATATATGATGGACTCTCCCGTCGAACTCGACGTATGAGCGTCAGGCAGATCAGTTCCCAGAAAGCGAAAGCCCAACACCCACACAGGATTTGATTATAGTGGTGAAGGCTTTGTGTAGGGCCATCCACACTTTTTGGAGGGACGAATACAGGGACCTGGTGCAACGAATGCCACAAGGTCCCCAAACGACCCTCCGCAGAAAAAAACAAAAACAAATATATATATATATATAGATATATATATATATTTCCACACGTATCCATATATACATATATATGTATATACACATATACACATGCATACATATACACATTCATATACACATACACATATATATAAGCACATACACACACATATACATACATATACGTACCCATATAAACACGCACATACGTGCGTGCGCGCGGGCGTATGCGTGCATACAAGCATAATCCGTGGTATACCAATGCACTATCTCATCCATTGAGAGTCATAACACTGACAGGATATACATTGGGCCAACGAAGCATAAATTTAAAATTATATGGAGACAACACAAGAGCTCCTTCAACAATATCCAAAATAGAAATCAGACATCTCTATCCCAATATTTCTGGCATTTAAAAGAAACGAATAAAACACCAAAAGTAAAATGGAAAATAATAAATAGAACAAGAACTTGTAAAACTTGGGATGACCCATGCCTTTTATGACTACATGAAAAACTACATATCATTAAGTTTCTAAATAATGAAAAGTTATTAAACCATAGGCAGGAGTTAACGTTTTTTTGCCGACATCAACAAATTTTCGCATTAAATAATTAACATAACCCCCCAAAACAACAGGTAAATAAATAAATTCTATAGTTTAATAAAAGTCTTAAAAGCTTAGCCCAAACATTAAATAGAAATGCCCTTTGTGAAGTCGTCAAAAAACAAATTGTAATCCAGTCCAACACGTTTGTAAAAGAAATAGCCATTTGAATAAACAAATAAAGAAAGAAATTAATAGAAAGATAATAATGAAAGAGAATCCTCTCGACACTTAACGACCTGCCGCAACGCCATAAAATATCTTTCGCTTTAGACTGACTAGACGGCGACCGCTATTATCAGATTTGAAATAGGGACCCCAACATAACCTGACATAAACTTTCCGAAGGAGACTGGTCTGTAGATAAAAATTAACTCTTAACTCTTCGACCACCTAACCAATATGGCCGCCCCCAGCCGTTTCCATAGTAACTAATGTTGCAAGAGACCATACTTATAAACACGCGCAAACCACAAGATAGCCTATTCCTAAATTTTCGCTTGAGGATGAAACGGGACTCGACACCTTAATTCAACTTAATTTCAATAATTATATTGAGGGTCTCGGCTCTCGCTTTTGAAACATGAGAACTCTTATGTAGCGAAGGAATCATATTTTTTTTTAAATATTATAATATGCATATATATATAAATGAGAGAAAGAACAGATGGAGTAAAATTATATATATATATATATATATATATATATATATATATATATATATATATAGGTCATCCCATAAGTTCTGTCCGAATTTTAACTTTTTGTAAAAATTGAACGAAATTTAAAAAGTATTTTATAATGTCTGTCTAATGGAGCTGAACATTATTTTTATGTTTAGATGCATTTAAACTGATCAAATTTTATTTCAGAGAAAAATAAAATAAAATTTTGTTTGATTAAAACCCCACTAACATGGAAGTACCCAAGAATCATATGAGGCACATAATGCTTTATGAGTTCAAGAAAGGAAACTCAGCAGCCGAAGCGGCTAGAAACATTCACTCAGTTTATGGAGAGGAATGTGTGAATGAAAGAACTTGCAGAAGATGGTTTGCAAAAAACAGAGGTGGAGATTTCGCCCTTGAATTTGAAGATCGAACCGGACGTCCAGTTGAGTTTGATGAAAAGCTCCTTGAAGCAGCCCTTGAAGAAAATCCTGCTTTATCAGTTGAGGAATTGGCAGTCCAAACCATACAACTGTTCGTCGTCATCTTCAACAACTTGGAAAAGTTCCTAAACTTGGAAAATGGGTGCCTCATGAATTGTCTGAAAACAACCACAAATCCCGAGTTGACATCTGCTCTTCTCTCCATTCTCGCCAACTTGTTTCATGTTTTTTGGATAGACTTGTGACTGGCGACGAAAAATGGATCTTTTATCGAAATGTTAAGCGTCGTAGACAGTGGTTTTGTAAAGGGGAAGGACCCCAGCTACAGCCGAGAAGGGAACTTCGTGGGTGAAAGGTTCTTCTTTCAATCTGGTGGGACTGCCAAGGAATAATCCACTTTGAATTCTTACCACCTAATGCAACAATTAATGCTCAAATATACTGTCAGCAATTAGAGCGTTTAAACCAAGCTTTGAGGGAAAAAAGACCTGCTCTAGTGAATCGAAAACGGGTGATGTTTCATCAGGACAATGCGCGACCACAAACAGCAAGAATCACGTCACAAAAGATCGAAGAACTTGGTTGGGAGAAAATTCCTCATCCACCTTATTCTCCCGACGTTGCTCCTTCAGACTACCATTTGTTTTGTAGCTTACAGAATCATTTGGAGGGCTTTTGTAACACAAGAAGAGGTTAAAACTGACATTTGTGAGTTCTTCGAATCAAAGCCAAAAGAATTTTACAGTAATGGAATTAGTAAGCTTGTTAATAGATGGAAGGAATCATAGATAATCAGGGAAAATACATTGTTGATTGAATCTGTAATTAAATGTAACATTTGGTCACTTGTTTTCTTTATTCAAAATTCGGACAGAACTCATGGGATGACCTGATATATATATATATATATATATATATATATATATATATATATATATATATATATATATATGTATGTATGTGTGAGTGTTTGTGTGTGTGTGTGTGTGTAAATGAGAGAAAGAACAGATGGAGTAAAGTCCCTCTGTTCGTAGCATTTACTTTTTAAATGGGCTCAGTACAAAGTAGAGCATTATATTAATATTTTATTATAAGATATTATAACAAAACATGTTGAAATCGCTAAACAATTGCTTTCGTGCTTCGGCACTACGCTGTACCTCGTCAGGTGATTTTAATTAACTGGTGATTAAATAATTTTTAAGAAAATATCAAAAGTAAAGTCTTACCTTTTTCCGAAAGATAAAGGTCATAATTAAAAATAGACTTGTGTTAATTCTGACCGTGTGTGTTTTTCACCCCACAAGACCATCAGAATATGAGATTCATGGAAAATCGACAACAGTTTGCAATACTTATACGATTAATTTTAATACCATTTTGTTTGTGGGCATTTTATTCGCTTTTTTTATTACTGTATCAACTAAATCTATGTTCAGTTTAATTCAAGTATGGCGTCTGATCGTTTGATGAGATCGTTAAGTCCAGGAAATTAACTGTCAGTGTCTTTCCTTTCAAAACAGCATATCCGCAAAAAGCTCTCACACAGAAGACGAAATATGTACATCAGTATTTTGAGGGGGCTCTTCTCGTGATATACGAAGCATTAATAAACCGAACTGTGCCACTACACACCTGCTACAATTTTGGAAGTAACCCGTAGTATGTTTTCTGTTAATTCACCACGAAATATTAATTCATCCCAAAATAAAAAGAATTTATACGAGAGTCATTCAATAAATAAGGTGAATTTTTCGGTATAAGGACTTCTAATACAGATAAAAGCTTACTTTATTTTTTCAATGTAGTCTCCCAGCGCTGTTACACACTTTTCCCATCTGTGCACAAGCTTCCGTATTCCTTCAGCGTAAAAATCTTTGGACTGATGTCTCAGCCAGTCGCTCACAACACTTTTGACTTCATCGTCACTTTTAAACTTCGTGCCTCTCGTGAACGCTTTCAAGGGACCAAACAGGTGAAAGTCTGAAGGGGCAAGGTCTGGGCTGTAAGGGCGATGAGGGAACAGTTCCCAGCCCAGCTCGTTGATGGTCTGCACCGTTTGGGCTGCTGTGTGAGGCCTTGCATTGTCATGATGCAAGATGACTCCTTCTGACTGATGACCCCTGCGTTTGTCCCAACAGATAAGCTCAAAGTCCTTGCAATATCATCCACTGTCACCCTTCTGTCAGACTGAATGAGGTCATTGATTGATTCGATCACCTCAGGAGACCCCACTTCTGTAGGCCTCCCAGGCCTGTCTTCATCCTCAACACTGTTCCGTCCTTCTTTAAACAATTTAGCCCACTTGTAGACATTGTATTGGCTGAAACATGTGGCACCATACACAGTTGACATTATCCTATGAATTTCAAGTGGTTTGCACCCT
This sequence comes from Acanthosepion esculentum, assembly GCA_964036315.1. Taxonomy (NCBI): domain Eukaryota; kingdom Metazoa; phylum Mollusca; class Cephalopoda; order Sepiida; family Sepiidae; genus Acanthosepion; species Acanthosepion esculentum. The sequence goes on along the minus strand of OZ038514.1, from coordinate 62,619,737 downwards.
TCAGCAACCAAAAACTTGATAACTGACCGCTGTTCAATCCTGGAGCATGCTTCTTGGTCGGCCATCTTTGTTAATCGCCAAAACTCTCAATGTTTTTTGTTTAATTTGCAAAAGAAATTAAATCTATATGAACAAGATGTAAAACAAAAAAAAATTAAGCTTCTATCTGTATTAGAAGTCCTTATAACGAAAAATTCAACTTATTTATTGAATGGCTTTCGTATTTACTAAATTACACACCAAATTTTACCCAGAGCGAGGCTCTTGTATTGCACTCCAGTTGGGTTGACATTTGCAATCACCCTAAATGTGGGCGACTTGGGTACGCTATGTCTAAGGGTGGAGTCTACATTCGTCCCCCCCCAACCCGATAAACATGCCTAAAACAGATTTTTCCTGTTTGTTTTTTTTTAACTGTAAAAAAATCATTGTAAATACCTTGAATATAATCCGAACTTACAAAATGTAATTTCATGATTTTTGGTAATTTTTCATTCTTAATATTTGTTGCGATTAAATTTTGATTTAAAATTATTATTTTCAAAACAGTGGCAAAAATTGAATAAAATAATCAAACTAATCAAATCGAATTAAAATTTCTTGGAGTGACGTTTGCGATAAAGTGGTTTTGTTTTACGGTATATCAACACCTCAATGGGTTATTGAATGCCGACAAGATTTTTATTGCTTGTAATTTGTTTTTTTTCAAAAGGAATTCCTGGTAATAATTTATTTTCATCAAAAATATATTACTAGTAATATTTATCCAAAGATTGCTCGTAATATTAATCATTTTTAAAAATGTACTGCTAGTAATAACGTATTTCTGGTAATATTTTTCCTTCAAAAATGTATTGCTGTTATATTTTTCCAAAATGTATTGCTGGTATTAAAATCTATTTTTATACTTTCATATAGTCTTGATCCCTTTTGCTGTTAACTATTTACCTGGGACCCTAACAGGTGCTGGCACTGGGAACACCAGCAATTTGGAGGTGGCCACGTACTCCTCAAAACCTCGTGATCAGAGGCCTTGCTGTCGGATGTAGTTTATCGTCTTACCCAGGAAGTGGATGGAGTTTGTCGTCAGATGCAGGACGCGATTTGCAATGAGTAAATTTGGATTATTTTGAGTGAATTAACAGAAAATCTGAAACTGTAGATTAATTTCTAAATTCTACTTTTCACTACGAACGCCTTGAACTCTAAAAAAAAAAAAACAATCAAATATATACCAAGAAGAACGGATTTGACCTTAAAGTTAAACAGGGAGTCCAAAATGATGCTTTAATATATACCTCCTAGAGTACCTGGTGTGCATATAAGCATATATATATATATATATATATATATATATATATATATATATATATATATATATATATATATATGTATATATATATATTAATATATATATATATATATAAATATATATATATATGAATATATATATATATATATATATATGTATATATATATGTATATATATATATATATATATATATATATATATATATATATATATATATATATATATATATATATATATATTTCAAACATGTAGTGTTGAATGTTAAAGACAACATAGTCTTACATATTTTCTTTTGAATTTTCTCATATTCTCTAATGAGACTTTTAATTTGAAAATAGTTTCGAAATATGTATTGTCCGTACGATGACCTAGCGCTTTCGAACATCATTGTTCATCTTCAGGGTCAATATTTTAGTCAAAATTTTTTTTTTTTTTTTTAAACAAACATTTGCCAATTATCTTGTAGCTTAATCATGTTGCTACTTTTTTACAAACTAAAAACGTTAAAATCCTTTTAAATTCAAAAGACGCGATGATGTTATATCACGTGCATGGCGTAGATTTTTATCATGTGACAGCGTGAAAAAGATTTCCAATACACAACCCAAAAGATCGCTACAAAATTTAAATATATTATAAACATTGCAATATATTACCAGATATATTATAATCTATACGATTAATAAGAGGTCTTTTTCTTTTAATATGTAATGCCTCTAAGATTTTAAGGCGTCTAATGTCTGTATTTTTATCTATAATTTTAGTATTTTCTACAAGTATTTTACGAATATCAGATTGCGTAAGGGAAACAGTATGTGACTTAATATGTTGTTTAATGGAGCTAGTATTATTTAGATGCAGAGTCAATCTTCTGGAGAGCCGGGTGGTTGTAAATCCAATATATGTATGTGGATTAGAAGAACATTCTTCCATGGGGCATTTAAACCTTTTGACTAAACATTTAAAAACATTTAAAATTTTGACTAACATATTGACCCTGAAGATGAACAATGATGTTCTAAAGCGCTAGGTCATCGTATGGACAATACATATTTCGAAACTATTTTCAAATAAAAAGTCTCATTAGAGAATATGAGAAAATTCAAAAGAAAATATGTAAGACTATGTTGTCTTTAACATTCAACACTACATGTTTGAAAGAAAAGTTGCTGCCAAATTACACATATATATATACATACATGCATACATATATATATATATATATATATATATATATATATATATAATCTTACAAATATAAGTAAGTATTCTCGTCCGGAAAAAAACCTTAGGTATATTGGCTTGTAAATGAACAAACCAATAACCAAGGAAAACTAAGGGATACAAAAAGAAAGAACTAAGAACATGAAATTCAGGCGAAAACCATCGTCCAGAATCCAAGCTTAGAGTCCAAAGAAAAAAAAACTCCAAAACGAGTAAAAGTAACTAAGCAAAGTGCTCAATACACTAAGTAGAGCAAATCTAACTATGAACCTAAAGAGCCAGGCAAACCTACCTAGGTCTCACCTAGCGTAGCCTGATGATCCGCGTGGGTGAAACCTAGGTAGGTCTGACTGGTTCTTTAGGCTCATATATATATATTGTCATCCACAGACAGACTCTTTCGCTGTTTCACAGCTCATCAGTGTGGTTAGACATCTGATTGCCTTAAGACGGGATCGAAATATATATATCTATATATATATATATATATATATATATATATATATATATATATATTTATATATATATATATATATATATATATATATATATTATATATATATATATATATATATATATATATATATATATATATATATATATATAGATACAAATAGCGCAAGCAGATATACGTATTCGACATTTGCCTTTTGGGGCAAACCACGGTTGGCAAAACATCTGCGTATTTAAGAGGCAGTTGATATCAAATTACACCAACCCTCTCTCTGTCGACAAAAGGAGAAATTTGTTTTGTCTCTTTCTTTACTCGCAATTAATGCAGTATCAATTTTATCCTTTGTCTTTTTAATTTCTTTTTGTTTATTGTTCTCTCCCCTTAGTTTCGTATTTTCTCATATTCATTCGCGCTGAGTAAACGCTTGCGTCTTAGAGGCTTCAAATCAATGCTTGGAGTGAAGCGATTTAAAAAATTGATAAAAATTCTTAGTATTCTAATTCTATAAGTTTTTTTTTGGAGGTGGGGGGGGGCAGGTTTTGTCCTCGTCTAAGGATTTCTCAGATGATTTCAGGTTCTGTAAACGCATACTGTGTGAAATTTTTTATTTTCAGAATTATTATTACCTCTATGCTACCTAGATCATATGACTTTAAGCGCAAGAAAAAAATTAAAATAAAAGAAAAAGCCAACACTTCATAATATTAACTACAATCACGGCCACAAAGTTCGGTGTTCGGCAACTAAATCAGCCCTATAAATCTAGGAACATACACACGACCCATACATTCAATTAAAAAGGAAATGCAGTATCTTGTCTTCCGTCTTTAATGAAACACACACACAAACACAGACACACACACACACACACACACACACACACACACACACACATATATATATATATATGTATGTGTGTGTGTGTGTGTGTGTGTGTGTATGTATGTATATGATGGACTCTCCCATCGGTTTCAACGTATGAGGTTCCGACAACTGTGCTTATTCAACCCTGTGTGTAAGTCGCAAGTGACATTTCAGTCCTGCTAGTGATTTGCAAAGAAGTCTACAGATTGTGCAAGAGTGTGGATTGTTGGAGTGTATGGCCGGTACAGCAGCAAATATTTTAGTCCTTTCCCTAGTGTGACGAAGCTTGGTGATGTTTGATGCTGCATTGTTCTTGATGCCATTGTAGCAAGTAGTCCTCCACTCATTGCGACCAATTGCTATGTCCTCAAAGGTAGCATGGTCCATATTCGCAGCTGAGAGGTTACTTTTCAGTTTGTCCCTGTATCTAAGCAATGGTCGGCCCACGCTTCGATGACCACTGTCAAGTTGACTATACATGAGCATTTTTGGTATTCTGTTGTCTTGCATACGTAGCACATGACCAGCCCAGCGCAATTGTGACTTCATGAGAAAGGAATCAATACCATCAATATTACACATGGTGAAAAGGTCAGCATTGGCCATCCTTTGGCTTGGGTTTATTCCACAAATTTCTCGAAGACAGCCCTTGTGAAATACATCCAACTGCTGAATTTGTCTTCTGTACAGTGTCCACGACTCTGAACCATACAATAGTGTTGTAAGGACTACAGCCCTGTAGACTTGTATCTTGGTCTCAAGCCTAATGCCCCGGGGTTTCCAGAGACGGTGACGAAGTTTCCCAAAGGCTCTAGAGGCTTTTGCTCGTCTATTGACTATCTCATCATCCAGTGTTCTACTTGAGTTAACTTTGCTACCAAGATATTTAAAGTTCTTTATATACTTCAGATAACTTGATTAACGTCCGTCAACTTGAATTGGTATTTCGGGAAAAAACATATATGTGTATATGTGTGTGTGTGTGTGTGTGTGTGTGTGTGTGTCTGCGTGTGTGTATTAGACATATAGATAGATGTCATTGATTTTTCTGTACAACTGGTTTCAGAACGCTTCCGCGTTATCAATTTTCCCGAACTTACATGTGTCATATAGCACGAGTTCAATTATATACCTCTAAGCTAATAATTATATAATTTCCAAAATGGCTGAAGCATTGATTATACACGTCTCATATCTTCAAACATTTCGAATGTTAAAGGTCTCTGAAATACTTTGAAAAATGTCATAACAAGCTGGTCATCATTTAGCCCATCTGATCTCTTTAATACGGTCGTGTGTGGATCTCCACAACTTCCTGTCCCTTGTGGCTCTAAACAACTTTCATCCCGTGCCCCGTCATCCATTTACCTCAAATAATTAGTTTCCTGACTCGACGTTTCCTTATGTCTTGCCTGCCTTCAATATGTCATCTGTGTGTTAAATTTCGCAGACCGTCTTTCCTCGAAGACTTCCGGAAAGTTGAGCGATATGCAGCCTTTATAGGGCAGGTAACACTGAGCAACCAACATTTTTACATTTTTGGGGTTAGTAAGTGTTATTTTCTAATTACTTCTGTCTAGAAATAAAAGGAAATTAATATTATTATTATCAAACTTTGATTTTTTTTTGTGTGTCCAGGATATAAATATTTTGAAACTAACTTATTTCCTGTTATATTCCCGAGAGATTCTGCGTTGAGTTGGTGACGGAGAATTTTCTAGAAGATTCTAGAAGTTTCAAGAACCTTCGTGAAATTTCTGAAAGTTTAAAGAATTTCTAGAATGTTCTGGCTATCAAGGATCGTATAATGAAAACATGATGGGAGACTATATTTGGGGCCTAATTCGTAACTGCTTTACAGTATAAACATAAATTCGCAAAAACTACTCACTTCTATTTTTTGGTTTACTTTCTTCTGTAAATATTAGTATAAATAAATGCTACATAGCCGTATCTACTGCAAGGAAAGTTGGGTCATTGTTTTGTGCCAGATTTTTTTTTCTCGTCAGTGTCCATCTTGCACATTTAGAAATGTACCATTCGCCCGTGTAATGAAGAATGCTGTCATATCCGGTCTGGTGCTCCTGATATTCCTGTCGAAATTCTTAACAAAATCCAAAAGCAGTATCTGTAATGTAATCGATCCTGACTTAGCTCCTCAACCAGAGACTCTTTCTCACCGATATGTCTTCCCTGTGTCTTTTCTACGAATATTTTCATGTTTTCTAACGAGCCTTTTTTCCTGGTTCCCCGACTATATGGATTTAAGTGTGCTACTAGTTTGGCATCTAGGCCTCGCCCTTTTTAGTGTTGAAATAGCTAAATGCAACTTCTACTCCAACACTTTCTTTTGTCACACTTCCAGCCTGTGTAACTCCCTTCCGTTTACTTTCTTCCGTGATAATTATAATCTTCAAAACTTTAAAGGCAATGTCAATTGCCATCATGTATCTTCTTGAATCTCGTTGTTCTTCTGTCCTTTCACAATCCTCCCTATAATCAGTCTTTTCTTTCAGTTTCACACTCTGTATCTCACTGTGTACTATATTTCTGCCTTATTAGGCGTGAAATGTTTTACAAAATATATCACGATGTGAAATTAAAATTCGGATTGTAAAAGGGGTCTTATTTAAAGAACATGCTTTGATTGTTTTGTCTCCGTCGTCAAATCTCGAATTAATTTGATTATCTTAAAAATTCTTTTCTTTTTTGTTGAGTTCTAAGAGAACTAGACGTCCTACCGGGATTTATTAATGGTTGTCACAATTTTAACAACATAGATATGCGAATGACAATGTGCTGAGACCATTAAAAGCGGCATGAGCTGAAAGACAAATTAGAGGTACACAAGAAGAAATGAGTCACCCTTTATTGTAAGAAGACAGCATGTTTGGTCGTTAGTAAGTGGGTGAATGGATAGGTCAGAACCCAACAAGCACAGGTAATTAACTATCTGGGAAGACGACGGGAAATTTTTAGGCAGACATCTGACGACATGTTTAAATATTAAATGCTTCCGGACAAAGGCTAAACAAAATATTAAGATACAAGATATTTCGCTGAAAGCAAAGAAAAATGTTCTGGACTGATATGCAATATCAGTCCTCTTGTATTTTAAATAATGCTGGACAATTTCCTCACAGATAAAGAGTATACCTGAAACAAAAGTATGTGGGTCTAAACAAAAATGCTGATTATACAATACTTTTGAGCAAAGTGGAAGTTTTAAAAAGAAAAACAAAACAAAAACAAAACTGCACTTAGAATGAAAAAACGCAGTAGACGTATCTAGCAAAATATAATGAATATAAAGGGTTTGGAGAATTTGAAACTCACAGGTCATATTGAATGTAACTGGGTTAGAGAAAAACAACGAGTAACCGGCTGTACCAGGTTGAGGAAATAGAGGGAACAATTGAGAGGGACATTAACGCGACAAACACTGCTTAGAGTTACAAAATATAGGAATCTGTGGAGAGTCATGACCGCTCAAGTCCTGAGGGAAATAGGAACAATTTTTGATTAAGAGAAAGAATTAAAAAAAAAGGAAAATAAAATTTTATTGCAATTTTACTCGGAAATGTTTCTGCTTTTTTAATACAACTATTTACGGAAGAAGAGTGTGAATTACTCTCTCGGGTAGTTTGTAACACATCTATTCATCATCTCTGAGTTGCGTCACTGTCTTTGTGCACAGTGCTCTGAGGGGCGGCTCCGTTAAAGGACAGAGGGGAATTATACTGAGAGGTGCCACCCCTGGGAACAGCTGCCCGATGTCGCGCCCTCTCGGGATCGGTGCTCGCATCGAGGCCAGCGCATCCGACGGTTACGGCGGCTGCGGGCAAATTTTAATCCTAGCCCTGGTGTACGCGCTCGGGATCCTCACATTAAACCAATCTTGTGTCGCAACCTGACTTCGTGGGGGTGGTGAGTAAACACAAATTTACAACAGGATGGCAGAGCATGAAATAAGAATAGAAACTGTTTAGATGTTGTGGAGAGTCATGGAAGCCCCCGCCTTGAAAGGAGACGGCATATAATATAAAAATGTTTGAATCGGGCAATGGAGAAAAGGGACAAATATACAATACAATATTCTTTTAAATTGGCACCAGCTTTTTAACAGAACTATTTACGACAGAATCATAGAGCAGGGATTGGGACGAAAGATTGCTTAGAGATCGTGGTGATCCATGGACATTCACATCTTGAAATTAAAACTTGGCAAATATTCTAAACTGTTTTTCTTTTAAATTAGTGCCAGCATTTTAACAGAAGTATTTACGATAGTTCAGGAACTGGGGATAAACATTTACAAAGATCCTGCTGATCCATGGACACTCACATCTTGAAAGAAAAATTCTTAAACATTATTCGGACTATTGTCCTCATCTTTGTTGCCATATTTATTACTATGTTTTGGCGTTTCAGTATATGTCTATATTTCTGAGATGATAGATACACTATTTACATTATTCGGACTATTATCTTCATGTTTGTCGCCATATTTATTACAACGTTTCGGCCTTTCAGTATCTGTCTATATTTCTGAGATGAGGTATTATATGCACTATTTACATTATTCGGACTATTTTCCTCATCTTTGTGGCCATATTTATTACAACGTTTCGACTGTTGTACGTTCCGGCCTTCTTCAGGTGGTTGGATAGTCGAACTGGATCCTTTATTTCGCTCACTGGGGTAGACTGTTCTAGTTCCACGTGTCATGTCTTGGAGAACCTTGAGAGGGGAATTAGCAGGAGATAACTGATAACTGAAATCCATTAGACATGTCACGTGGAACTAGAACAGTCTACCCCAGTGAGCGAAATAAAGATTTCAGTTCGACATTCTAACCACCTGAAGAAGTCCGGAGCGTACAACGATCGAAACGTTGTAATAAATATGGCGACAAAGAAGAGGACAATAGTTCGAATAATGTACATAGTGAACTATTTACGACGGGATAGCAGAATAGGAACTAAGTATAAAAACAAACTGATTACACGTTGTTGGAGTCATGGGTGTCCACGACTTGAAAGGACTCGTCACATAAATAAGAATTGTTTTTTTTTAAGAATTCTCTACTGCAATACTTAATTTTAGTCGTGGTCATTTTCTGTTGCCCTAGCAGGATAAGACAACACAACGGCTAAATTCAAACACGCTGTCATTCATACATCAGAGTTACTTGCTGTGACAGGATAAAATGTTTGCTTTGCAGACAAAATCACCTCCAGTGCGTTCAAAGTTAAAGACGCATTAGCCTCAAGTGAAATTTTGTTTTCCAAATGGAAAGTCCTGAAATTGTTTTGTTTTTCTTTTCTTTTTAGATTTTCTAAAAGACAGGATAATACAGGCTGCCTACAGACCAAAATCAATTCCAAAATGTCAAAAACATTGTGGACAAGAGAAAGATTTGAAACTGGTCAGAAATCACCGCCCATACGCATAATTTGTACTAATTTACTTTCTTTCTTTTTTTTAAAATTCAGAACTTATCCCCAATAGATTGTGAGTGATCCAAAGAAATTTCGATAGGATAGAAGACTGATCCGGGAAAGGTATATACATATCTCGAATTAAATCACCCAATTTGATCGAGTCGCTGTCATGAATACAGATTCCTGGAAGGCTGAAATTTGTCACAAAGACTTTTCTCCAATTGGAAGCCATGCAGACGATGAGTAGCGACTAAGATTATCTTGTTTCCATCGGCATGCCACTGGAATCAGAGAACAGTTTGGCCCGTTCAACTTTAACTGTAATAGAATGGTGTAAGGCGAAAAAAAGAATACATTAAAACAAGACTGTGTAATTGTTAATGCTAGGCTAGGTACGACGAAGAACCTAATCGAATTCAAACGAACCACAGATCAACACAACTGCAATTTAAATTTATATAATTTAAATTGGAGTCAGCATTTTAACAGAACTAACTTTAGGGTTTTCAAAAGACGGTCAAGATATTGTCTCCATGTTTATAATTGATATTATTGAGTGTTTGTTTTTTTTGCTTTTACTAATAAGGCTTTCATTATTTTTATCCTTTTTTTTGCATGTAGGTGGTGCTATTATATTGGTGTTGTCAACAAGTATTTTACAAATAGGGTCCTGTAGGTCTCCATGAATATTTTAATGAGATCTAATTGAGTTACGGTCATAAAGGTGTAGAGCGCGTCTTCATGTCAAACATGTAGTGTGGCCTATATATTTGTTGTGGAGTTATTTCGCAGTGGAGGCTTATATTTGTACTAAATCGGTCTTAAATAAGTTCGACGTACCAAACATTAGGAACTTGATATAATAGGTATTACGCAGAGTAATCTTGTTGCGGTCGCTGACTACTTTCGTATTCGACTAACTGACGACTACTGTCGTTTGACATCGAATGACCCTCGTTCCTCTTACTACTCCTACTTATATTAGGTGGGAGAGTCTAATAACTATAGAATAGGTGTGTTTCACCATAACACCCCCCTCCTAAAATTTTACTCCGTAGTAGTAAAACAGTTTTCTTTATTTTTTAAATTTTTACAGGAAATATGAAGAAAAAACAAAACAAAACGAAAAATTTTTTCACTTTTTTAGCAACATCGTAGCGTATCTCCTACGTTTTGGATCCACTTTTAAATGATCAGTTGCCTTTCTTTTTCTCCTGGATCGGCGTACCTCAGGTAAAATCGTTGCTGGCGTTGTTAGATGAAACGTATCGAAAAGTACCTCCATAGGCGTTTCTTCCACGGGATCGCTGTCAACCACGTCTGAAGAGCGTCGTCTGATCTGGTTAATGTGCCGTCTGCACGTGAATTTTTCACCTTTCACGAAGTACGTCATGTTGCCAATCCGCTTTTCTATTTTTCCAATCTCCCAGAATGATTTATTCTGTTTATAGACCTTAAAGTATACTTTTTCACCAGGATTGTATTTTTTACTTGAATAAATTTTTCTCTTCCTGGCTTTGTCTTTTTTGGTAATAATTTGTCAAAGAGAGATCTTACCCGACGTGCAAACATCACATCGGTTGGTGGTTGTGAGGCTGGTGTTCCGTTATTTGGAGTAATTCTGTCTACCCGTAGAAACTTCTGTATGGCTTCATCTGCAGGTATTTCCCTAGCTTTATTTAGAGCTCTTTTTAAGGTGTCCACAAATTTTTCAGCTAACCCGTTCGATCTTGGGTAATATGGAGCTGTGGTAACATTTCTGTGGTAACATTTCTGTGGTAACATTTCTGCTCACAAAACGAATCTTTTGACAACACATATAATGGATTAAGTTCGAAAATTATTCAATTTATGTTCTGTTTATACGTTATTTTATACAAGTAAATGCCGTGCTTTTTTCATGAAATAGTATTAATTCTATTTACCGGCCTGAATGGTATAGCACGTCAGATCAAATGACCGTCTCCGTCTAGGAATAAAGGTTCGATTCCTGTAGGAGAACGCATATTTTCTATGAAATGCCTCGAACATTCAAACCGGCAATTGCAACTAATACTGTTTAATTAATAACAGAGCATTTACTTAAATAAACTGTATCTTTAAAATAACGTATAAATAGAATATATATACATATACATATATACAGGGTGTTCCAAAAGTCTTGGGACCATTTTGACATTGAATATCTCGAAAACTATTAAGGATGTAAAAACGCGCCTGTCATATTCTGAAAGAATTTAATCTCAAGTTTTATAAGGAATGTTCAAAGATATTCAATGTGAGCACCGTTGGTCACATGGTACACATCAGGCCGATAGTCCAATTCATGCCATACGTGTTCCAGCATTGCGTTGCCGATGGTTGCAACAGCTTCCGTTATTCGGGCCTTCAGTTTATCCACGTCTTTTGGAAGGGGAATCCATATAGACCAGTCCTTTCACAAACCCCCACATAAAGAAATCTCAGGGTGTGAGATCTGGGAAATGCACGTTGAACAAGTGTCCATGATTCAGTTTTTGCAAATTCAAGGGCGCAAAACGCCTTTTCTGGTTGAGTGAACGCCATTACTGGATCTAAAAAAAATATGAAAAAATCATTAGCATTACGAAAAACTTAATAAATTTAGGTTTAAAATGGTACCAGTTTAATCTTACTACCCTTCATAGTTCAGCAGATATGAAGACTTGAAATGTACCCAAGACTTCTGGAACACCCTGTATATATATATATATATATATATATATATATATATATATATATATATATATATATATATATATGAATATATATCTAAGAACACATAGGGGTCATTAAAAGATAAGAATATAGATATCTTCCTCACCCTTTCTCGGACCCGTCTTAATTGTTTTATTACCATTCACCCAGAACTTTTCACTGCCAGTTCAAGAAACTAATTTGAGTCACGAACACACTAAAAAGAGAATGTCTAATATCGAGATTATTTAACATCGAAAAACATGAGAAAAATTAATTCCTTTTAATAATATGTGGATATATCCACTCTTTGCCTGATGAAGGTCGCGATACCGGAAACACGTGTACCAATTTTATGGAAAATAAATCAAAAGCATTTACGGTTTCTCTCTTCTTTTTAATATACAGACTTTTTTCTCGTTTGAACTACCATAACCTATATATATATATATATATATATATATATATATATATATATGGGAAAACGAAATATAAATTTTATGTATCAGAACAGTTTTCGGAATATCTATGACAGAGTGAAAAAAAATTGACAATATAGACGAACAGATATTTCTTAAAATTATTTAAAAAATTAAATTAAAAATTTCAGCGTCACCTCTATCGTAAAAAACGCTGACGACATTGGATCAATGGGGAAAGGTCTACGCCTTCGAAAATGTATAATACCCAACAAACTGAGTAAAAGACATTGAAGTCTCTCAGGACTGCGTGAGTAAGAGTTGAACTCCAGCCGAGACAGAGATTTTTAAAAAAAAATTTAACTAATTATAATAAATTGTTTTGTTTGTGTTAATAAATAAATAATAACATTTTTCAGAGTTATCTCCTCCTTAGATCCCCCTAGATGTTAAATTCCTAATGTCCCTAAATCCTAGGTGTCGCTATCTTTAAAGTATAAATGTACGAGAATACTTCGTTCTCTCTCTCTCTCTCTCTTTCTTTCACATTTCAGCGGACACTGCGACCATGTAAGCCTCTCGCAGAAGATTGCGTTTTTTCCCATTTGTGAGGGGCAGTAGGCGTTTCTTTGGAAAAACGCCATGAACATTATGCACACACACACACACACACACACACACACACACACACACACACACGTATGAACATACTTCGAAACACGAACTATTTACGTGCGTACACATATAATACTTATGTCTTTTGTAAACCGTTTTTGTTGTCTGATACATGTAATTGTTTGTACATATATATCGGTTTCTTTTTGCTTTCCTGTTAGATTTTCTTTTTGGAAGACTCATTCCCCGAGTCTTCCATATTTGTAGTGGACTTTATTTCAGGAGTTCTACACGTGTTCGTATCACAACGCGTAAAAACCCACGTCAGTTAGAAATGTATACTCTCTTTTTTTTTTTACAGATTTTTTTTTCTGTACATATTAACTAAAGTATACTGCGGACGTCGAACTATAGTTTCAAGTCTGCCGTGTGATAAATAAATAAAAAGGCTGAAAAACCTTCATCTTGAGGTTAGATAGCATCGCTGTAAAACAGGAATTAGCCAAAACAGAACGCGCTAGTTGTAATCAGAGGGACGTCAGGATATTAAATTTGTATAGTGTTTAACAGGTAAAATATACAGGAAAATTATATCGTTTGACATTTAATATATTAATCATAAAATATAATTTTAGAATTCTATTTTAGAGGAATGGTCATATTATTGACGAGGACATTAAACTTAGATCTGTGACTCAACAAAAAACAAGCGATACGTGATGCAAAACTGTAAGTTATCATCATGGACCATTTCCCAAAAGACCTCTAAAATTTTGTACTGGGGAAGAGAGGAAATTTCTTTAACTGTCACAGGCTTCCTGGAGAGGACTGCGATATTTTTTTCTGATTTTCAACTCAAAACAATAGTCCCTTTCATTTCAAAGAACAAGAATCAGTTTCTCCTTCCGGACAACTTTAGAAAGTAGTAAAGTACTTCCGGCTAACATCGAAAAGTATCAAAGTACTTCCTGTAAATCTTAAGTGGTCTGCAAGCATAAAGCTATGTGAATGAACAAACCAAAACGTATATGTTAGCCATTCTATACAGACTTCCACACAAATGCATTATATATATATATATATATATATATATATATATATATATATATATATATATATATTTCTAAATAAATTCACCGACTAGAACTGAAAGTTTCATAAGTTTTCACACATCCATCAGGTACACGACAACTTTTATTTATGGACATGGGTATTTTATACCTACTCGGCAAGAGGTTAAAACGAGGGTATCTGATGTGTACACAATGATCGCCAAACTCGACGAAGGGGGAATGTCTATACGGCCAAGACAAAAATACCGGAGAACCATCCGATAAATAGCGTGCCAAGATAGTGCTCGATATTTTAGGGTCTCAACAACAGAACACACACACACGCACACGCACACACACACAAACATATATATATATATATATATTGTGCATTTAGGCAACATTTTTTCATTTATGCATGTTTCCTTAAATAATATAGACAAGTGTTGTCTATTTATTTTATGTAAATTCTTTTCATATCGTCTGATAAGCTTAATAACATTATCATTAAACAATGAAAGAAAATCACAATATTGATACATATTTTTAATCCAATCTAAGCTTTCGGCTTACATAAGCCATTATCAAAGATGATAATTACGTAGATGTCCTGTCTATTGCTGTTAAGGGTGTTCAATTTTTCTTTGGCTATTTCAATTTGCCTTTTCACAAGGCTACGTTTATAATTCCAAGTGTTTATAGTTTGGTGGTCTGCGGGATTATGTCATTTAAATTGTGTATTTAGGCAGCATTTTTTTCATTGATGCATGTTTCATTAAGTAATATAGACAAGTTTTGTTTATTTATTTTATGTAAATTCCTTTCATATCGTCTGATAAGCTTAATAACATTATCATTGAATGATACCCAACGCTAGCAAATGAGATTTGATTATATTGGTGAAGGTTTTGTGTAGAACCATCCACACTTTTTGAAGGGCTGAATACATCGACCTGTGGCATAAATTTGCCACAACGTCCCCAATAGACCCTCCGCAGGTTTTTAATTCAGAGTTGTCCTTCTCCTTGACCAGTTGCCGTCCAAGGGTATAAAAACCAGTATTTTCTGATATTTACCCATAGGCAGAGGGAGAAGAAGAGGATTCATACCTTTCCCAAGGGTATTAGCACGTAAGTGGATGTCATGGATTCGGGTGTAATTCGAACTCGACTCTCCGATTCCTCAATCGGAACGCGCTATCCATTATTTCACCGTGCTGTGCGCGCGCGCGTGTGGGTGTGTGCATGTGGGTGTTGGTTGTGCGTGGGTATATATATATATATAATATATATATAGAAAAAAGAAATAGAACAGAGATGAATTTGGCTAGATTAAAATAATATTTTTTAAAACTATCTGCGTCTCTCTGTACGTGTATACACGTACAGAGAGGCTTTAGATAGTTTTTTTTACTTTTCGGTGTTAGCCGGGAGTACTTTACTACTTTCTAAAGTTGTCCGCAAGGAGAAACTGATTCTTGTTCTTTGAAATGAAAGGGACAATTGTTTCGAGTTGAAAATCAGAAAAAAAATATCGCAGTCCTCTCCAGGAAGCCTGTATACACGTACAGAGAGACGCAGATAGTTTTTAAAAAATTTTGAAAAATATTTTTTAAATCTCGCCAAATTCATCTCTATTCTATTTCTTTTTTCTCTCCATCGTTTTGTCCATCATTATCCCAAACTGTGAGAATATAAAATCTACCAAGAATTATGATATATTTTAAGAGCCAGGACGCAAATTCATCCTGGCAGAACTGGCGATCAAGTCACTTTCCAGACTTTTTCTTTTATAATCAAAATCGCATTCCTCATGTCAAAATTGTCATCCGTTTAGTTACGGTAAACAAACAATGCGTTGTTATTTAAAATAGTTTTTTTTTTTTTAAAAGTCAAACTAGCTGCGTCTCTAGTTTCGTCCGCATGTATAGATGTGGTAAAGTCAACAAAATCAAATCCGATAAAAGTCTAAAAATTGAAACGCGTCACAAAAACATTTCCAATTTCTCCCATTTATATACACCCTTTCGCACATTAATTGGAACAACTGCTTTAGTTTCCTTTCTTTCACTATTCGGTCAGGAGTGACAGGGTGTAATTGATTTCTATTTGTGCTTCAAATTAGATCATTTACAGTGGTGTGCAGTAATAGGAATCTATTTTCAGGATGTCGGCTGAAATTTTGTTTCGCCATGAAAAAATATTGCGTCATCCGTGATTGCATCAGATTCTTATCACACCCAGACACTATTGTCTCGACTGTCGATTTGTTGTCCTGCGGCAACTATCTGCGATGGACGTTACTCCAAGGATGCGTAAAAATTGTAATGCTGTACGAACGCAATGGCAATAATCTTAACTACTTCACGTCTCGGGTTAACCGTTATCTAACATATAATCGTAAACAGGGTTTCTTAGTCTCAACTCTCACGACAACAATTTCCTACATTAACTCACTACCTTGGGTTACTCTTGAGACTTGTGTAGTATGAACATTAGTAAAACCATGTTCTTTCCATAGTTGTCTTGTGTATGACGATACACTACAGGGTGGTCCAAAAGTCTTGTCATACACTACCAAAATGCAATGAAAGCAGATATGAAAAAATTAAAGGAATTAATATTGATGATCAATTCATTTAGAATCAAATATAAACGGCCAGTATTTAGCTAATCTCAAATATAAGCAACACATATTTACTATTCTTGAACCAAATAAATGTTTATAGACTTAAATATATATGACCAATATTTACCTATTCTTAGACAAATAAATAATTATATATTCTTATATAAAATGCCAATATTTAACTATAACCCAACCAAGTAAATATTTATAGACTTAAATATATATGACCGATATACGTAGAACAGTAAATAATTATAGACTCAAAGATATATGACCAAAGTATATGTGTATAGAGAGCAAATATAAACGCCCAATAATTACTATCGCCAAACCAAATCAATGACCCAGGGCAGCACCCCACCTCAAGGCATTTGAAGTAGACCTCCGTATTGGTTTGATTTATTTTGTTTTACGGCATGTCAACTTCAATGCGTTATTTAATGCAGAACAAATTCAGATAGTTTCGGATGATTAGAATATATATTCTTTGAAATAAATTAGATTGTAGTTCAGGTTTCGTTGATATATTTTTAAAAAAGGGTTTTTGTAAAGAATCTTATTTGCTTTGGTTTATTTTGTTTTATGTCATATCAACCTCAATGAGTTATTTAATGTCGGCAAGATTTTTAAGATAGGTTCGTATGAATAGAATATGCATTCATTGTTTTAATTTGGTTCCGACTATTTTGTTTTACGGCATATCAACCTTAATGATATATTTAAGGCTGATACAATTTATAGGTTCGTATGAACAGAATATGTATTCTTTGGTTTAATTTGAATTTCGTTTATTTTGTTTTACGGCATATCAACCTCAATGGGTTATTTAATATCGGCAAGATTTTTAGGATGGGTTCGTATGATTAGAATATGTATTCTTTGGTTTAATTTGGTTTCGTTTATTTTGTTTTACGGCATATCAACCTCAATGAGTTATTTAACGCTGACACTATTTATAGGTTCGTATGAACAGAATATGTATTCTTTGTAAGAAATCAGTTTGTTGATAAGGTTTCATAAGCGTATTTTTGTACATAGTCAAATCTATCGCTGGTAATAATTTGGTCCAAAAACGTATTGCTATAATGTTTTTTTCAAAAATGCATTACTGGTATTTTCACTATTAAAAAAAAAAAACTATTTTCAAACTTTCATAGTTTTTGACCCCAGTTTGGGGGTCAACTATTTTTTCATAGCTGGTGCTACCAACCCTATTCAGGATGTACCTGGGAACAAGGGCAATTAAGAGCTGGTTCTACCCTTCTCAAAACCTCCTGTTAAGAGTCATAGTACGCCACGGGTTACAGGGAATGAAAGTGAAAGAGAAAACTGATGAGAGGAAAATTTGCGGAAAGAACAAAAAAATGAACGGGACTCACAAAGATAGAAGATGGCGATTGGCGTTGCGTTTACATTTTTGAATATTGTAGACATTAGAGGAACAAAGAAACGGAAAGGAATCCCAGCAGATGGTAAATGCACGAAAAGCAACTCTTTGAGGCGACATGACTGATGCATTTAGCCATTTCAAAAGTAAATTATCTTTATAATCATTTCACCCCAAGCAAGGCGGAAATGACGCTAGTATGTAGCGGGTTACAGGAAGTGAAAGAGAAAGAGAAGACTGGGAAGAGGGCGGATTGAGGAAAGAACAAAAGATGAAGGGGTTCAAAAAGATAGAAGATGGCGATTGACGTTGCATTTTAACTTTTTAAGGTTGTAGTTACCATTGGAGCAAGTAAACAGAAGTGAATTGCACCGCTGGGATGAAGTAATCAAAGAAACCTCTTGGACTAGATGTAGCGGTCGCATTTAACTATTTAGGCAGTAAAACGGTGAACCTAGATGCAAATCTAGTACCACGGTTAAATATCTGTAGTCGGGGCACCAAAGATAAAAGCACGTCAGAGCAGTTGCCATGGAAACATTTGTAGAAATGACAGACGGAAGCCACATCATGTCGGTGAGAAAGTGACTGTAGCCGAGATGCCTGGTCAGGATCGATTATAAACGAAGTCAAAGAATATTAAATAACAGAGAAGGTATTGTCATATGGTAAAATCAAGCAACCCTACCTAAGATATCTGAAAAGAATCATGGCAGATTCGGAAATTTTAGTTTTAAAAATTATTATTATAAAATTTATAAAGAAAACGTCACTCAGTGCCTATTATGAAGAACCATAAAATTTTCAGTTAGAATAAATTTATGTATAGCCGTGAAATTTTTACTGGGAAATAAATAATTAAAAAAAAATAGAATTGCATTTCCTTAAATGTTACCTAGTTTCAGTTAATTATATGAAGACTGAGCACTTTTAGTTGAAAATATATTAAACCTTTTTCCACAATGTACGTTGTTAGAATTTCCATTACACGTGTTAATGGAATTTCAGTTAAACCTAACCCACGCTTGAAAAACATTTTGCATTGGAATTGGAAAGAACAGGCATTAAATTTGATAACCAATAAATGAGTTTTCCAGTTCGTAAAATGGATGAGTGGGCAGTGCGACTTATATCGGCGCAGAAGTTTCGGTGAAAACAGAAACCAGTAGGAAACAATTTTAAAACATCCAAATTGATGACATGTTGTGTCTACGTTATTGCAAACATTCACTGGTAGAACATGTTGCTTTAAGTATCTTCTTCATCTTTGATGATTTTGTTTGTTTGATTCGATTTTTTATGACTTATCAACAAAATTGAAAGTTATTTAAAGCCAGGAAATATTTTTAGAATTTAAGAATTATTTTGGACGAAAATAATGAATTAGTGATACATGTCGTGTTAATTAACCTATAGCAGGGGGACGGAGTAGTGGATTGATAACTTTCTAAAGTGTATTTGCGCGTAAATGGATATTACGAACCCGATGGTTATTGAAACTCGGATCTCCGATCAACAATTCCGATCCATTACAGATGACATCACCCAGAAATCCATGCTGGGAGCGCATGGTGTTCAGAAACGGTCACCCATCTAGGTACAGACCAGGCTCAACGTTGTTTAATTTCGGGGATCGTACGGGAACCAGTGTTTTTTTGTGATATAGCCGTAATCCTTCATGTGTTTGGCTGGCACTCTTTTCTTTGTTTCTGTTATATTCCGTGCTAATAGGAATATGGAATGGACAAACACGGTGGATAAATAGTAACAGGTTTATTGTAGAAACCCGTAAAAAAGCAAGGAAGTAATAGGAATATGGAATAGACAAACATGGTGAAAAACTAATAACAGATTTATTGCAGAAACCAGTACAAGAAGCAAGGAAGTAATAGGAATATGGAATGGACAAACATGGTGAAAAAATAATAACATGTTTATTGCAGAAACAAGTACAACAAGCAAGGAAATAATAGGAATAGGCAATGGACAAAAACGGTGGATAAATAGTAAGAGGTTTATTGTAGAAACCCGTACAACAAGCAAGGAAGTAATAGGAATATGGAATGGACAAACACGGTGGATAAATAGTAACAGGTTTATTGTAGAAACCAGTACAAGAAGCAAGGAAGTAATAGGAATATGGAATGGACAAACAGGGTGAATTAATAGTAACAGGTTTATTGTAGAAACCTGTACAACAGGCAGGGACGTAATAGGAATATGGAATGGACAAACACGGTGGATAAATATTAACAGGTTTATTGTAGAAACCTGTACAACAAGCAAGGAAGTAATAAAAATATGGAATGGACAAACACGGTGGATAAATAGTAACAGGTTTATTGTAGAAACCAGTACAACAAGCAAGGAAGTAATAGGAATATGTAATGGACAAACACAGTAGATAAATAATTAACAGGTTTATTGTAGAAACCAGTACAACAAGCAAGGAAGTAATAGGAATATGGAATGGACAAACACGGTGGATAAATAATTAACAGGTTTAATGTAGAAACCAGTACAACAAGCAAGGAAGTAATAGGTATATGGAATAGACAAAAACCGTGGATACATAGTAACAGGTTTATTTTAGAAACCATTACAACCAGTACCTAAAAGGAAGGATGTGGCACAAGGCTGATTTTAATGTGGAGCAATCGGGGCCCGTAGGCTCAGCCAAAAAATCCCCGTAACCCCGCTTAAAAGGGTCTCGAGTCTGTCTATCTCCCCTAACAGAAAAACTTGATCTTGAAAGGTTTAGGTAGACTGGTAAGTCGCATATATATATATATATATATATATATATATATATATATATATATATATATATATATATATATATATATATATATATATATATATATATACGGATAGAAATATAAAGGGGAGACTGAAAACAGCAGCGCCTAAAAGTTGAAGATAACAAAAAATTGCTCAATAGAAAATTCAAAATCGAATATGCAGAGCTAGGAGATATGAGAAAAGGAAAAAATGCCAACCAACCACGCAACCCGGGTCTCGACCTTAAGGTCTCCGCAGACAAGTGGAAGGACACACACACACATATATATATATATATATATATATATATATATATATATATATATATATATATATGAGGGAGAGATAATACTTATTCCAAACGTAGATAAGTTGTATATTTCAAAGAGAAACCACATTATAATATCATGGTTATTCTGTTAATATATATATATATATATATATATATATATATATATATATATATATATATATATATATATATATATATATATATGTATATATAACAATGAAAAGAAAGAACAGTAAGATATATAATCTGGTGTTCTTATAGATATTTTTATTTTTGCAAAATAGTGCTCAAGGTAATTTTTCAGAGCATTAATATTATAAATTAAATGATTTAAAATATCTAATATTTAATATGTGTGCGTGTGTGTGGTTCGGACACCTCACACCTATGCTTATCAATAAACCAGATCTACGAGCATACACCCACAGGTACTCTGGCTGGAGAGCGAGTAGCAGGCCAATAAAATGCTTGAGCGACTCAGTGGCAGACACTCTCAGAGCCCACGAGATATCTCTCCTCCAGGCCACACGTCTTGCCGCTGACAGACGACTGTGCCTCCCTGTGACGCCTAACAGTGCAAGCAGAAGGAAAAACTAAAAATAATTTAATATATATATATATATATATATATATATATATATATATATATATATATATATATATATATATGATCACTCGACCAGCAATATTGAGGACATACTGAAATGGTAGACTTATATACACCCTTGTGTAAATTAAATAGTAGGCTTATATACACCCTTGTGTAAATTAAATAGTAGACTTATATACACCCTTTTGTAAATTAAATAGTAGACTTATATACACCCTTGTGTAAATTAAATAGTAGACGTATATACACCCTCGTTTAAATTAACTGAAACAAAACAAATATTTTTTTATAATTTACTTTTTCGTATTTTTCCAATCAAATATGACCCAGTGCACATGTTAGTATTTCGTATATTCATTCCACAAAGTCGTTCCTTGCAGATCGACCACAGATTCTCGATTGGATTTAAATCATTAGAGTTTCCAGGCCAGTCTATAGTGTTTGATTTATTCACTGGTTGGCTTGACAGTGTGTTCATACAGTGTTATTATTTTATTACGCTTCTTTGGCGTAACGTCTATTGCAGACAATGGCCGTAGGAAAACTAATCGACAGTCGAGACAATAGTGTGTGCGTGATAAGAATCGGATACAATCACGGATGACAATATTTTTTCAAGGCCAAATTTCATCATATAGCCCGAAAATAGATTCATATTTCTACATATCATTGCAAATGATATAATCTAAGGAAAAAATAGAAATTGATTACACCCTGTCACTCCAGTGAGTCTGAAATTGGGCGTATGGTGAAAGAAACGAATCTAAACCAGATCTACGAGCATACACCCACAGGTACTCTGGCTGGAGAGCGAGTAGCAGGCCAATAAAATGCTTGAGTGACTCAGTGGCAGACACTCTCAGAGCCCACGAGATATCTCTCCTCCAGGAAACACGTCTTGCCGCTGACAGACGACTGTGCCTCCCTGCGACGCCTAACAGCGCAAGCAGTAGGAAAAACTAACAATTAATTAATATATATATATATATATAATAGAATAGAGAAATGGTATAGTGAATAGAATAAAGTAATAGTATAGTGAATAGAATAGAGAAATGGTATAGTAAATAGAATAGACAAATGGTATAGTGAATAGAATAGAGAAATTGTATAGTGAATAGAATAGAGAAACGGTATAGTGGATAGAATAGAGAAATAATATAGTGAATAGAATAGAGAAGTAGTATAGTGAATAGAATAGTGTAATAGTATAGTGAATAGAATAGTGTAATAGTATAGTGAATAGAATAGTGTAATAGTATAGTGAATAGAGAATAGCAATACTTATAGTAATAGAGGATAGTGTAGAAATAGTGTCTCCTTTTGGAGGCCACACCAATTCCCATAGATACATTCCTCTAACGATCACGTGGACTACTAATTAGAAATGAAATTACCTGTGTTTGCTCTCTGGTGATCTGTGTTCAAACTCCAGTATCGGCAGCGACACTTTTTTGCCTCGATAACAGAAATGTGGAAACTGATTTAATTTTTTAAAATGTGTAGTCTACAAATTGTAATTAATGAAGTGAGTGAAAGTCATCCACATTGTTGTTGGGAAATGGCTACACGTGACTGACGTCAATTTCCAGATCAGGCACTCATAGAATGTTTTTTTTTGTTTTTTTGGTGGGGTCTACTCGAATCGTGATGAACGTTTGTTACCTCAGTCCATTGGTTGTCGATAGGTGTAACTTTTTTTTTTTTAGCTCTCCGGCAATATTTGCCGTTTTTGTTGATGAAACTCCGGCAGTAAAAATAATTACATAAAAATAGGCCCTCCAAGAGCAGAGGCAATGTTAAATGAATAAAGTGTGAATAAGCATATTCGTTATTATTTGAGAAAATATTCTTGAAAAGAAGAAAAAATGCTGACGTAGAATTTAAGACGACGCAATAATAATTGTTAAATAAGTGGAGAGACAAAAGAAATAAAAATGCACGAACCAGTCGCTTCAGAAATCAAAGAATAGAAGCGACAATTTTTCTTTTTTCTTTTATCACTTTTATATAATGTTCTTTCTACCGTGGTTCCATTTTCTTGTGTTTTTTTTTCTTTCATTCGTACCACCCACAGTACCTCTTCCATCGTTTTCTTTCTAGATTGTATTGTTTTCGCGTTTTCAGCTTTACATTTTCATTTTTTTTCCGGTCTTTTATTCTCCCTTTTCACAGAATTTTATTTAAATATTTTTTTAACTCTGTTCATTAATTTGAATATTTGTCTTTCTTTCTTTCATTCTTTCTTTCTTTCTTTCAGACTTCCTTTATTCCATCTTTGTTTCTTTCTTGCTTTCCATCTTTCTTTCTTTCTTTCTTTCTTTTTGACTGTCTTTTTTGTGACTTTCCTTTTTTCTTCCTGTCTTTTTTGTGACTTTCTCTCCTTTGCCTCATCTCTCTCTCTCTCTCTCTCATTCTTTCTTTCTTTCTTTCTTTCTTCTTTTCTTTGTTTGTGTCTGTTTTTCTTTCTTTATTTTTCATTCTTCCTTTTCATCTTTCTTTCCTTTAGTCTGTCTTTATGTACTTTTTTATTTCGTGTTTCCCTTCTATATATAGCTCTTTCTTTCTTTCTGTTTTTTCTTTCTAGCTTTCTTTAATTCTTTTGCCTTTTTTCTTCTCTTGTGTCTATCTTACATTTTCCTTTCTTTCTTTCTATCTCTTCTTTCTTTCCTTCTTTTTCTTCTTATATCTCGTCTTTCTTTCATTATTTATATATCTTCTTTCTTTCTTTCTTTCTTTATTTCGTTTCTCTTTCTTTTTATATAACATCCCACTTTTGTTCATTCTTTCTTCCTTTCTTTCCTACTTTCTTTCTTTCTTTCTTCCTTTTCATTTTTTCTTTATATTTTTTCTTTCTTTCTTTCTTTCTTTCATTTTCTTTCTTTCTTTATGTTTGTCCATTTCATTTTTTCTTTCTTTTTGCCTGACTTTTTCTTTCATCCATTCCTTCTTTCTTTTATTTTTCTCTCTCTCTGTCTCTCTTTTTCTTTCTTTCTTTCTTTCTTTCTTTCTTTCTTTCTTTCTTTCTTTCTTTCTTTCTTTCTTTCTTTCTTTCTTATCCTTATAATTTTCTTTCATCCTGTAACATCTTTCATTCATTTTCTTTTTTCTCTATTTTCATTTTAATCGCATATTTCCTTTAACATTTCTTTTTTAATAAATTTTCCCAACTTTCCTTCTTTCTTTCTTTTTTGTTGTTTTTCAATCATATCCTTTTCTTTTTTATTTTTCGTATAATTGTCTCTCCTTATTTTTCCTTCACTTTCATCTTACTCATCTATTTACTTCTTTTTTATATAACTTCCCTCTTTCGTTCTTTCTTTCTTTTGTCTTTTGCTTTTTCCTTAATTCCTTCAATTTTTCTTTATTTCTGGCGTTATTCTTTTTTCTTTATTTCTTCTTTTTTATTCATTTCATTTTCTTTTTTACTCTTCAAGTCTGTTTGCCTCCTTTTTCTTTTTCCTCTCTTTTCATTTCATTCACTTATTTCCTTCGCCTTTCTTTTCGATATAAATTTCCCCTTTTCTTTCTTCTTTTCTTCTTTTTATTCAGATAATTTTCTTTTTTCATTCTTCGAGTTTCTTTCACTCCTTCTTTTTCTGCTCTTTTTATCTTATTCCTATATTTCTTCACCATTCTTTTTATATAATTTTCCTCTTTATTTCATTCTTTCTTTCTTTCTCTTTATACCTATAATCTTATTTTCATTGTTCGTGTAACAGTCCTCCCTCCGTTTCTATTTTTCTCGGTTTTCATCACAGTCACATATTACAGTCCCCCTTTTTTGCATATTTTCCACTCTTTCATTATTTCTTCATTTTTTATTCATATAATTTCCTTTTTTTCATTCTTCGAGTCTCTGTCTCTCTTCTCTCTTCATTTTTCTCTCTTTTCAACTTATTCACATATTCCTTCACTTTTCCTTTCTTTTTAACTTTCTTTCTTTCTTTCTTTCTTTCATTCATTCTTTATTTCAGACTTTCTTTATTCCGTCTTTGTTTCTTTCTTGCCTTCCATCTTTCTTTCTTTCTTTCTTTGTGACTGTCATTTTTGTGACTGTCCATTTTTCTTCCTGTCTTTTTCTGTCTTTCTTTCCTTTGTCTCCTCTCTCTCTCTCTCTCTATTTCATTCTTTCTTTCTTTCTTCTTTTCTTTCTTTGTGTCTGTTTTTCTTTCTTTCTTTTTTCATTCTTCCTTTTCATCTTTCTTTCCTTTAGTTTGTCATTATGTATTTTTTATTTCGTGTTTTTCTTCTATATATAGCTCTTTATTTCTTTCTGTTTTATCTCACTAGCTTTCTTTTGCCCTTTTCCTTCTTTGTGTCTATCTTACATTTTCCTTTCTTTCTTTCTTTCTCTTCTTTCTTTCCTTCTTTTTCTTCTTATATCTCTTCTGTCTTTCATTCTTTTTATATCTTCTTTCTTTCTTTCTTTATTTATTTATTTCTTATTTACATCAATTTATTTTCCCATTCTTCGTGTAACTGTCCTGATCTCATTTTTATTTTTTCCCTCCCTCTCTTATTACCATAATTTCCAATTCCGCGACAAAACACCGCTTACCGACCTTCTTTTTGCCTTCGACAGGCGATTATTCCAAGTCAAGTTCCAATGAACTCTCCTTCATTTTCTTCCCGTCTTTCCTCCGTTTACCCCGGATTATCTCCCCTTTCTTTCGCCTCGTTCTTGTTTACTTTCAGTTTTGTGCGTTCTCTCATTTGCTTGATTCAAATCCAGCGCAGACGATAATATTCCTAAACAAAGGCGACTTAAGTGATATATGTGTGTCTGAAAAAAGAAAGAAAACAACATTCAGAAATACACCAATTGCAACATTATCTAAAGTACTTGCAATAACAAGAAGAAAAAAGACTTTATATACTCTTATTGTGATATATAATTCGAATATCGATCACTCTTGCAGTCGATGTTTTTATTCGGTAATACGGACGAGCTAAAAGTTCTCACCAGAAACTATAAATGTCGAATCGACATTTTGGGGGTTACATATTGAATTTCTACGACGAAGAAACGCTTAACGATATCGAAAATCGAATCAGAAGAAACGCGTTCGAATTCCGGTGGAACATCCCAGAGGCTACCCAAAACTATTCAACGTTAGGTTCTTTTTTGCACTGGCTTTAGTTTAGAAGCTACGAAGTATCGCTCGTCTGAAAACTTGGCATAAAAACCGTCATAGAATAGATAGTGGTTACAAATGTTTCATTTTTGGGAACGAATTTTAGGATGGAAAATAATTCATCACTTCAACCTTGATTTTAATTAAGATGATCAGTTGTTGACACTACTAATAGAGTGGAGGATAAAAAGGCATAGTCATTTGTAGTATAGCCTCGGCTATATAGTACGAATCTACATGAGTACTAGAGCGACATGCCTGATTGCAAAAGACGTCTCTTTGTCTCTGCTCGTAATGACGTGCAAGCGTGTCCATAATGAAGCGAGGTTAGTGATAGGATGAAACACCGGTGTGCAACTCGCAAGTTTAGTTCTAAAGAATATTGGCGGCTCTACAAGAGTGCGCTGAACTACAGCAAATCCTTAATCCTTACTCTATTCAATCAATTCGAAGTCCTAAAATCCTCAGCTGATAAGACTGGCTCGATTCTCTTTCAACTCAACAAACGACATCTGGGGTAACCACGCCTGATATTTACACTAGATCTGAATGAGATGTGCATAACCACGTCGATGGTAACATCATCTGTAAGTTAGACTCTCATAAAGCAAGTGGTGGCGACGGGATACCATCCGTAGTCCTAAAGAAATATGCCCATGAGCTGGCTCCAGTTCTCTCCAAACTATACAACTATTGCCTCGCCGATTCTTGCTTTTCATCCTGTTGGATGTCCTCCTTTATCGTCCCAGTCTTTCAGAAACCCCTTTGGAACATCTAACTACCTCCCCATAATTCTCCTACCACTCTTCGACAAAATCTTCGAGGCTTTAATCGACGCCGAAGTAGTTAAGCATCTCACCTCACACGACCTGCTCTCTGACAAACGATATAGTTTCCGCTTTGCCCGGTCTAACTCTGATGTGGTTACGGCCTTAACTATATATATATATGTGTGTGTATGTGTGTGTGTGTGTGTGTGTGTTTGTGTGTGTGTGTGTGTGTGTGTGTGTGTGTGTGTGTGTAATTTGGCAGCAACTTTTCAACTAGAAAATATGAGAAAATTCAAAAGAAAATATGCAGGACGATGTTGTCTTTAACATTCAACACAACATGTTTAATATATATATATATATATATATATATATATATATATATATATATATATATGCCGAGCTCTTGATAAAAACAGCGAAGCCCGAGTTGTTGCTTTAGATATAGCGACAGCATTTGACAGTGTTTGGCATGCTGGCCTTCTACGTATGCTTCGGGGATACGGAATTATTTGATGTAATCAAATCATTCCTGTCTAACCGTGAAATGAAGGTTTTCCTGCACGGCTTCTCTTCCAGTTCCTTCCATACGAACGCCGGTGTACCTCACTCCTTTCTGATCTTCGTCAAAGATCTTACTGATCAGTTCTCAAGTCGGCTTCTACACAGCCGACATTCCTATTTAAACCTGTCTCAAGAGTAAAGCCGGCATTGCTGACAGCTTGGCCATTAGTCTCCAAAACGACTCCATTTTTTGCTTGACGGAGACAGGAAATGAGCTGTGAATCTTAATGCATCCAAATCGAAATGATGCATAGAGAAATGTCCCTGGCTCCAATAAGCACGGTTGATGCTCAACCCCACGAGAGAGCGTCACGGTGACTTCTTGGTCTCAAGTTCTCCTGAGGTGGAACAACTACATTGAATCAATTGCTGCATCTAACGCAAGGAAAGTTGGTTATTTGTTTCGGCCAGAAGGTTTTTCTCATCATGTTATGGTAATTTACTCACGCACGCATGGAATCTTCCAGCTATAAATAGGAGCAGGTACTGCTTTTTTGGAGAGGGATGTTTCCAGCAGCCAGCTCTGACAGTCAGGCCAAACATTCTCGTCGTAAAACTCTCGTTTATATATGTTTGTATTACTGTTTTTGTTAATCTATTTGTTTAACTCAATTCCTTTCTTTGCGTCTTTATTTCTGGCCCTAACAAGACCACAACACTTCACATTTACAAATCTACCATTCGTCCATGCATGGAATACTCTTTGCATATACGGTCTGTTGCCCCCGCTCTTCATCTCGAGGTTCGACGTATCCAAAGACGGTTATGCAATGTGATCGGTCCTGACTTGGGGTTTCTTTCATTCTCACCAACGTAATGTTGCTTCTCTCTGTATTTTCTATAAATATTTTCATGGCATCTGATGTGACGAGCTATTTTCATTGGTGCCCCGACTGCATGAATTTAAGCGTGCTACAGGGTTGGCATCTCGGTCCCACCCTTTTACTGTCGAAACAGCAGTTAAATATAAACGCCTCTTCCACTCCCACAGCATCTTTGCTCGCACTTCACAACAGTTGAACTCCCTTCCTCTTACTTTGTTCCCTGATAACTATAATCTTCGAAACATTAAATATGATGTCAATCGACATCTTGTATTGCCTTGATTCCCGTTCTTCTTTTTATCCTTTCCTCAATCCCCCTATAGCCAGTCTTTTCCCTTACTTACCCTCTTTGTAGCCCCTCGCTTACTAGTGGCACCCCCGACTTGCATGCGCTGAATTGCTAAAAAACCCCAAAAAACTACATAAAAAAACTGCATTCAAAGGTTGCATATACAATTAGCACGTTGTCTCAGTGCTTAAATTGCCATTTGCACCGTGGAAATACTATTTATTCTCATTTCTGTCAAACCGTGAATTGAAGGTCGTTCTCAATGGATTCATCTCCAGCTCGCAAGTGTTCCTCAAGGCTCCATCCTAGACCCTACTCTGTTCCTCATATTCATAAATGATCTTCCTGACGCCATGGGATTCCCAAGTCCGCATCTACGCGGATGATACCACAATTTACTCCTGCCTCAAAAACAAATCTAGTGATGCTGACAAAGTTAACCTGGCAGTTCGTCTCGAAAAGGACCTACAATCGGTTGTGAACTGGGGCAAGACTTGGTTGGTTAACTTTAACGCCTCTAAAACAAAACTGCTCTCTATTAACCACCACAGGGATCCATCCCTGCATCCCATTAGAATGTCTGAAGACCAACTTCTCGACAGCTCCTCTCTGCGGCTGCCCGGATTCACGCTGTCCGCTGACCTGAGATGGAACAAATACATCGATTCAATTGCTTCATCCACCGCAAGGAAAGTTGGCTCCCTGTGGCGAGCCTGGAAATTTTTCTCCTCGGAATCGATCCTCCAAATCTATAAATCAACCATTCGCCCTGGCATGGAGTATTGCTGCCACATATGGTCTGGAGCCCCTGCCGTTTGCCTCATGGTTCTTGATAAGACCCAGAGACGGATATGCAATGTAATTGGCCCTGATCTGTCATGTCGTCTGCAGTTTCTCTCTCACAGACGCGCCGTTGCCTCGCTCTGTCTTTTTTACAAATACTTTCACGGTAATTGCTCCGAGGAGCTGCTTTCGCTGGTTCCCAGGCGTCATGAATTCAAGCGTCCTACAAGGCTGGCATCCCGTTCCCACCCCTTCACCGTTGAAACTGTTAGATGTAGACGTCTCTTCTACTACAATAGCTTCATGTTTCGCACATCTCGCCTGTGGAACTCCCTTCCTTATTCCTGTTTCTCTGACAAATACAATCTCCAAATATTTAAGTGTAACGTCAATCGACATCTCCAGTTGCCTTGATCTATCCACTTCCCTTCTCCACATCCTTTCCCCTTTCATTCCTATCTGCTCTCGCTCCAAATCTTCTGTAACCCCCTTGCCTTGATCGATCCACTATCTTTCTCCATGTCCCCTCCTTTACCACTCCTATCTGCTCTTCCTCCAAACCTTCTGTAACCCCTTGCGTGATAGTGGCTTCCAGCCTTGCTTGGGTTGAAAAGCTTTAAAAACATATGATTGAAAAGAAAATTATACCAGTATGTTTCTGAGTATGTGGTGAATAATGGTAAATACAAAAAATAAAAAAAGGAGACAAAGAAATTGAACATAGAAGAGGCTTTCATTGGTTCTCTCTTTGTGCCTTTCTTTCTTTCTCTATTTCGTTCTCTCTTTCTTTCTCACTTTCTTTCTTTCTTTCTTTCTATTTCTTTCGCGGCTCTCCACAACTTCCTGTCTTTTGCAACTCTTAATAAATTTTGTCTTTTTCAATTTTTTTCCTATACCCTTTTTCGCTATCCATTTACGGAAGTGCATTCTCCTTCTTCTTCATTGTGCTGTGTCACTTCAGAACGTTGGCGATCATGGATCTCCACAATTTCCTGTCCTTCGTAGCTCTTAATAAATATTGTCTTTTTTATTTCTCGTAAACTTTGTTCCACCATCTTTTTATTAAAGCCTACTATGTAGGTTGTAGGTTCTTTTCCGCTGTTCTCAAAGCCTTCAGTCTGTCCTGTGAGTATCAGATTTTCAAAGCCCTCTTTTCTCATTATGTGCCCAAGAAATTTCTTCTGTCCCTTCTGGGTTTTTTTTGTTTCCATTTTCTCTAAAACTTCATCGTTGCACACTTGTTAGGTCTATACTATCCTCATCATCCTTCTGTAGAACCATATTCATATTGCTTTTGAAACACACTTTTGTCTAACGAAATGCATCCTTTCAGTGTCCCGCATTCTAATCTTTGTTAAAAAAACTTCCCAGATATTTACACTTTTGTATTTGTTTGATGTCGGCACCTCCAATTTGTAATTATCGCTCCATACTATAAACAATACTTTTTACCTATAGAACATGATAGAGAAGCACTAAAATGTTGGATAGAGAATTACATCTTTATCTCGTCGTTTAACTTGGCATTTCTTCGCTCAAAATTCTTTTCGTCTGTATATAAGCATAAGCTGCTAAGCTTGGCTTTTTTTTCACGATAGGCAGTATATTTTGTTGGGTTCTTTTGTGTACTTGTGGTGTGAGCAAACCAAAATGAGCTGACTCATTTTATAGTACACCCATAGAAGGTTAAGGAATCAGAAGACTTGAAATATTCGATCCGATGTGTATAACGGCGGCCATTTTGTTTTCTTTTCTTGTCGGAATATCCACTGCTAACCTGTCAGATGAAAAGAACTGCAGATCGACGTTTTCCTACTCTCTCCGAATATCCACTGACAACTTCTGATATGGAAGACCTTAAGAATTCCTGAATAGCTGCTACTAGACATTGTTGCTGTTACATTGAACAAATTACTTCCTACGTCGGATTGCTACATTCAAACTACATTAAACATGTATTACATATTTTGTCATTATAGCATGAATTATTAAAAAAAAGACTTCGTATTTTTAAATTTCTTTTCAGAAAACAAGAAATAGGGAACAAGGAAAAAAGATTTTCAGTTTTAAAATTAGGATTTTAAATTGCATAAAAAATAATAAATCCCGTAAAGGTTTTATGTTTGTACGTTGCGTAAAAGTTAACGAAAAAAACACACCTGGAAGGTTTACCATATCTTCACATTTAATATAAAGGGGGTGACTACAACGTACTGAAAAAAGAATTGGAAAGATTCATAAAGAAAACATTGAACTCGACAAAAGCTGAAGTTATGGATGGCACAAGAACATGAAAAGTGATAAACAGAAGGGAAATTTTAATAAAGACGCAGTTTAACCAATGCAAGAGGTTTCAGAGGTTTTGATCGACGCATTAGAAAAGAAAGACTATTTTTCTAGGTGATCTTTGATTAATTCATTCATTTTAACGGCTTATCAACCCTTTTCAAATTCTTTAAAGTCAGAAACTATTTTAGTCTTTAAGAATTATTTGGTGGGGAGATAATAATGGCGTTAGCGATACAAGACTTACTAATTAACCTATAGCTGGGGGAAGCAGAAGTGGTATCATACAAGTTTCAAGCGTAAGTAAATATAATGAACCTAACGAGAATTGGAACTCGGCTCTCTAATTAGCAGTTCAGAGCCATTACGTTTAGAGCAGCCGTACACCCAAAACATCCGGCACCTGGTATTATCAAGAGGTCAAACATCCAGCTACTACGGACCTTACTTCATTATTAGGATTATATATTTTTTGTTTTTAAGCATTTCAGCCAAATCAAGCGGTTGCAGGGAATAAGATGAAGATTAAAGACGCATGTTTGAGGAAAGGATATAGAGAAGGACGGGGATTAGTATTATGGCTTCAAAACATGCCGGATGACATTAGATTTGAATATTTGAAGATTATAGGTATCAGAGAAGCAGGTAAGAGGAAGGGAGTTCCACTGTTGGGAAGTGCGAGAGAAGCTGTTGGAGTAGTAGAGGCGATTACATTTACCTGTTTGGACAGTGAAAGGGTGGGACCGAGATGCCAAACTAGTAGTACGTTTAAATCCATGCAGTTGGGGTACGACGCAAAATAGCTTGTCAGAGCATTTGCCATGAAAATATTTGTAGAACAGATAGAAGGAAGCCACAGCACGTCAGTGAGAGAATGACTGTAGACGAGATGCCAGATCAGGACCTGTTATATTGCATATCCGTCTTTGGATTTTGTTGAGGACCTCGAGATGAACAGCGAGGTCACCAGTCCATATATGGCAACAATATATATTGCAAGGGCAAATACTAGAGTGGAAGGGTGGACTCAGACGAGAAAAACATTCTGGCGCGACATAGAGAACCAACTTTCCTTGCGGTAGATGCAGCTATTGATTCATTGTAGTTGTTCAACCTCAGGACGGTGGAAAACGTGAAACCAATAAGTTGGGAGACGGCACCTGATCTGGAAGATTCCACGCCTGGGGCAACGCCTAACTCATTCTACTAAGCGATTTGGGGTTGGTGTGACTTCAACTCCAACTTGACAAGTATTTTGTCTTTTTCCTATATACATGTATATGGATACACCACAAAAGAAAACTATAACCATATGTTACTTTCTGGCTTAGATCAATACCTATCGTTTCACGGTCTTTTTGCTGAAATCAAA
Organism: Acanthosepion esculentum; assembly: GCA_964036315.1. Lineage (NCBI taxonomy): Eukaryota > Metazoa > Mollusca > Cephalopoda > Sepiida > Sepiidae > Acanthosepion > Acanthosepion esculentum. The sequence goes on along the minus strand of OZ038514.1, from coordinate 62,585,914 downwards.
GCGCAGTATCTGTTCAATCCACTTTTTATATGGGAGAAAATAATCGATCCCTGGGATTCCAAACCTACGGCAGCACCTTCACCAATTCATTAAACAAGGGGGATCGGTCTAATATCGACGCCTGCGTTACAGTGGTCGCATGGACTGTGCAATTTTTCTCATCGGATCTGATGTATATGCATATGATGGACTTGGCCCGACACAGAGAACGAACTTTCCTTGCGGTAGATCTAGGTCTTGATTGAATGTAGTTCTTCCACCTCAGCTCAGGGGAAAGAACTGCCTTGCCGCACACTCTTGAATTCCTCTGACGTCTTGATGTCGTTTTCTTTTCAAGTGGGATTGCACCGATGTTTTAACGTGATGTGGCCTTAAGCCCTAGACGATTTTGCGGGTTTGGTAACAAGTTTGAAAAACCGCCTTAGCATTCGATTGCAAAATAGACTATTTCAAGAACTTGACCAGGTTTTAGGCTATTTTTTGTAGCAACTTGCGGTATTAGGTAAAACTATCCCTACGACAGCGTAAGTGTTTAGTATTTATTAATTCTACACATTGCGAAATTCTACGAAATTCTGTGGATTACGTTGGGGTACGAGGGAAAATAGCTTTTCAGAGCAGTTGCCATTTGTAGAACAGATAGAGGAGAGAGTCTGTGAGAGAGTGAATGTAGACGAGATGTCAGATTCGGACCTATCACATTGCATATATGTCTCTGGATTTTGTCGATGACCTCAAAATGAAAAGAGGAGGCACCGGACCATATATGGCAACAGTATTCAATGCTAGGACGAATGGTAGATTTGTAGATTTGAAGGATGGACTTAGGCGAGAAAAGATTTTGGCCCGACACAGAGAACCAACTTTCCTTGCGGTAGATCTAGCTATTGATTGAATGTAGTTGTTCCACCTCAGCTCAGGGGAAAGAACTGCCTTGCCGCACACTCTTGAATTCCTCCGACGTCTTCATGTCATTTTTTTTTCAAGTGGGATTGTATCGGTGTTTTAACGTGATGTGGCCTTAATCCCTAGATGATTTTGCGGGTTGGATAGCATGTTTGAAAAACCGCCTTAGCATTCGATTGAAAAATAGACTATTTCAAGAACTTGACCAGGTTTTAGGCTATTTTATTTTTTTTGTGTGTGTAGCAGCATGCGGTATTAGGGGAAACTATCCCTACTACAGCGTAATTTATGTTCAATTTTCTTTTCTATTATACAAAAGTTTTCATAAGTCTTCTAGACCCCGACATATTTAAAGTGTTTAGCGTTTATTAATTCTACACTTTGCGAAATTCTACGAAATTCTGTAGATTCCTTAAAACTGTCATCTCCATGATACTCCGCACGTTTACTTACATTCTATATATCCGGACCATCATCCACAACTATTTTTTATTCTTAACACAAAGTTTCTCCGGGCTTCATCAGGTGCTTATCGTATAAACGTCAGGGTTCTTTTTATTTCAGAACTACTCCTTTATTGCTCAGCCGGTATTCACTGATTTTAACTCTGCACTACCCATCCCAGGGATTGAACTTAGCGTTATTTTCAATTCTAAGATCAACAGTTAATGAATTAATGAATTCGAGTGAGTTAAGCCGGAGGGTTTTGGCGAAGACAGTCTTTCTTTAAATATTGAAGGCTGGTGATACGAAAAAGTAATCGAACCAAATAACAACAGACCATATCACTTGAGCATTATTAATAGCATCAACTTCTACAAAGGGATATAAAATTATGTATGTGTTAAATAATAATAATAATAATAATAATAATAATAATAATTCACAGAAGGCTGGATGATGTGTCAAAGGACATGAAAGTAGTAAGCGATTTTATTCCGTCATAAAAAGAAGCCGACAAGTTCAAAATGGAGTTTCAAACTGGTGTGGAAATACAAGAAGAGCAAAATAAACCGACTGAAGTGGCAAAATACTTTTTAAAAAAAGAGGGCAAAAGCAAATGCAACCGACAAGCTACAGAAACGATGGCAAGATAAACCGCTTTACGGTCAATACTCTTCCCGTACCAAACAAGTTGATGTAGACAAACCACGTACCAATCAGTGACTACGTAATGCAGGATTAAAAGCCGAAACCGAAGGTTTTATACTTACCCCACAAGACCAATGCTTGTTAACTAGAAATTATCAAGCATATGTACGAAAATATGGTGTCAGCCCAAAATGCAGATTCTGTGATAAATATCCAGAAACAATTAATCAACTTGTATCAGGTTTCACGGTATTGGCACATACTGAATATAAAACCAGACATGACACTGTGGGCTAATATCTGCACTGGGAAATCTGCAACTTCTACGGGAAAGAAACTGAAAGAAATACTTATGAACACCTCCCAGACCCGGTTACGGATATAGGACCTGTTAAAACTTTTATGGGACTAAAGAATACACAGAGACAGAACAAACAAACCTAACCGCCCAGACATTGTTGTTAGAGACCGCAAACGAAGGAATTGCCTCCTCATTGATATGGCAATCCGTGTAGACTGCAATGTATCTTTGAAGATCTTCAAAAAGATAGCAAAATACAAGGACTTTGAAATCGCTCAAAAATGTAGCACATGTGAAAATCAACAATCCCTGTTGTAGTTGGAGCCCTCGGATTGGTTGGAAAAGATTCCAGTAGACTAATTGAAGGGATTCATGGAAGCACATGCCTAAAGAAATACAAAAAAAAATATTCTAACGAGTACAGCTCACAACTTACCAAGAGCTTTATCTATGTAATTTTTTTTTTTTAACTGGTCAGTGGAAAATATCCTGATGCCATTTCTGACCTTAGGTCTTTGGGCGGGACCCGGAAAGAAAAGGGTACACACCAGAAATCAAAGGAAATAATAATAATAATAATAATAATAATAATAATAATAATAATAATAATAATAACAACAACAATAGTGCTAAAACGAAAAAGGAGAAAAAGAAATAGAAGATATAATAAACTGCTTTAGGGGTAGTGTCGGCCAATACCGAAAATTACCTCAAAACCCAAATATATAATAGATATTTCGCCAAATACACGCTTTTATCCACTAGGCTGTTGCCTCGTGAGTCAATTCTGAACTTGGAGATTTAACCCTTTCGTGTCCCCTGCGACGTATGTGTTCCATAGATGATTTCAGCACATCCTCAAAAAGCATTGATATGACATAAAACGGACATTATATCCCATTGCTATATTTATAACACTAAATTCAATAATATTATTTTTCAAAGTCAGAATCATTTAGATGTGTCTACTGAAACGAAAAATAATAATTTTGCTGTATATATCAATTACACGAATGTGGACTTGAAAGCTTCAAAGACGACATGTAGATGAGAAATATTACTTTGTTGGAAGTTTAATGGCAGGTATCTATACCAATGACTTAGTTACTAAATGAATTAGTCACTAAGTTAGAAGTTGTACATAACTGCTATTTCGCGCGTGCTACGTATATAAGGGTTTGTGGCTTCAGATAACTTTAACCCTTTCGATTCCTTTGAGACATATGTGTCCTACAGGTGTTTTCAACATGTCCTGGTGGACATAATTCTCCCCAAAACGCATTGATATGTGATAAAGTGGACATAGTATCCCATTGCTATGTTTATAATAATACATTCACTAATATTATTTTGCTAAGTCAAAGTCATTTAGATAAGCCCGCTGAAACGAACAATATTTTTTGGTTACTTGCATTATTTACATTATTCTGACTGCCATCCTCATCTTCATTGCCATATTCCCAAAGTTTCGGCGGTTGTACTCTCACGTATATCGAGAGAACAGACCTGGAAAAGAACAGCTTTTATATATTAACCCTCACATATATCCCGAAAGAGACATTTCAAGGGACAGCTTATATATACTAACCCTTACATATATCCCGTGAACAGACATGGCAATCGACACTTTGTATATATTAACTCTCACATATATCCCGAAAGAGACATTGCAAGGGACAGTTTGTATATATTGACCCTTACATTATCCCGTGAACAAACATGGCAATCAACAGCTTGCATATATTAACTCTCACATATATCCTGAGAATAAACACGACGAGGGACAGCTTGTAACCATCTCATATATATCGAGAACAAAGATAGCAAGGGGCAGCTTGTGTATATTAACCCTTACATATAACCCGAATACCTACAGTGTAATGGACATCTTATAGATATTAACTTTCACATATGTCCCGAGAACAGACATGGCAAGGGTCAAATTGTATATATTAACCCTCACATATATCCTGAGAACAAATATGACAAGGTACAGCTTGCAACCATCTCAAATATCCTGAGAACAAACAAATCAAGCTTTCATATATTAACTCTCACATATATCCCCTGAACAGACATGGCAAGGATCAGCTTGTATATATATTTATCCTTACATATATCCCGTGAACAGACATGGCAAATTACAGCTTATATATACGGAAACTTTAGAAATAGATCCAAAGAAAAAATGATATTAAAAAACCCTGCTTCGGAAGGGGGGTGTTATGGGAACTTACTCATAATAAGAATGGACTATTCCGTACCTCATGAATACTGTGCCTCAACAGGAAGCAGCAGTGAGTCAGTCAGTCCTTTTTGGACGAGTCGGCTAGCCGGTCGAACTCTCTGCCTCTGGGCAGGGAGGAACTCGGACGAGGCTCCGCCGAAGGGCAGAGCCTCGTTCGGGGAGGTTGACCAACCCGATCCCGTTTATATGGGTTCTACGGGCATTTTTTGGCCGAGCCTACGGGCTCGGTGAGCCCACATTAAACCGGCCTTGTGCCACATTCGACACACGTGGGCGTGTTGCTGAACATCGTGAGTCAGTGAGTCAGTGAGTCAGGCAGCCGGCCAGTCAGTGAGTCAGTCAGGGACAGAGTCGCGTCAGACGATGACTGTAAGACATTGGAATAGTGGTACTTCGAGACAACATAGTTCTCTCTAACCTAACCCGATTGTTATTACTAACACTTTCTACTTCTTTGTACATATTTTGTTTGAAATATATCTGTGTTATTCCATACCTGTGTTCGAGTTATTCTTCATTGCTTCTACCTTGGACCATAACACATATATCCCGAGAACAGACATGGCAAAGGACAGCTCATATATATTAACCCTGATATATATCCTGAGGGCAATTATGACAAGGGAATGCTTGTAACCATATATATCCCGAATACAGACAGTGCAAGGGGCAGCATGTATATATTAACACTCACATATATCCCGTGAACAGACATTGCAAGGGTCAACTTGTATACATTAACACTCACATGTAACCTGAGAACAAATTTGAAAAGGGGCAGCTTGTAAACATTTCATATATCCAGAGAACAAACATAGCAAGGGGTAACTTGTATATATTAACCTACATATATCCGGTGAACAGACATGACAACGATCAACTTGTATATATTAACCCTTACATATAACCTGAGGAAAAATATGTCATGGGGCACCTAGTAACCGTCTCGTATATCCCAGGAACAAAATTGCAAGGAACAGCTTATATATATTAACCCTTACATATATCCCAAGAATAGACATGGTAACGTACATCTTATAGATATTAACCTTCACATATATCCGGTGAACAGACATGGCAACGGTCAGCTTGTATATATTATCCTTCACATATATGCTGAGTACAAATATTAAAACGGGCAGCTTGTAACCATCTTATATATCCCAAGAACAAACATAGCAAGGGACAGTTTATATATATTAACCCTCACATATATCTGGTGAACAGACCTGGCAACGCTCAGCTTATATATACGAAGGTCATTCAATAAATAAGATGAATATTTCGGTATTAGGACTTCTAATACAGATAGAAGCTTACTTTGTTTTCGACGTAGTCTCCCAGCACTGTCACACACTTTTCCCATCTGTGCACAAGCTTCCGTATTCGCTCAGTGTAAAAATATTTGGACTGATGTCTCAGCCAGTGGCTCACAACACTTTTGACTTCATCGTCACTTTTAAATTTCGTGCCTTTTGTGAACGCTTTCAAGGGACCAAACAGGTGAAAGTCTGAAGGCGCAAGGTCTAGGCTGTAAGGGGGATGAGGGAGCAGTTCCCAGCCCAGCTCGTTGATGGTCTGCACCGTTTTGGCTGCTGTGTGGGGACTTGCATTGTCATGATGCAAGATGACACCTTCTGACTGATGACCCCTGCGTTTGTCGCAACAGATAAGCTCAAAGTCCTTGCAATGTCATCAACTGTCACCCTTCTGTCAGACTGAATGAGGTCATTGATTGATTCGATCACCTCAAGAGACCTCACTTCTGTAGGCCTCCCAGGCCTGTCTTCATCCTCAACACTGCTCCGTCCTTCTTTAAACAATTTAGCCCACTTGTAGACATTTTTTGGATGAAACATGTGGCACCATACACAGTTGACATTCTCCTATGAATTTCAACTGGTTTGCAGCCTTCAGTAACCAATAACTTGATAACTGACCGCTGTTCAATCCTAGAGCATGCTTCTTGGTCGGCCATCTTTGTTAATCGCCAAAACTCTCAAAGTTTTTTTTTAATCTGCAAAAGAAATTAAATCCATGTGAAAAATAAGTAAAACAAACAAAAAAAGAAAAAAAAAGAGTAAGCTTCTATCTGTATTATAAGTCCTTATACCGAAAAATTCAACTTATTTATTGAATGACCCTCGTATTACCCTTCACATATATGATGACTACAAATATGAAAACGGGCAGCTTGTAACCATCTGATATATCCCAAGAACAAACTTGACAAGGGACAGCTTGTATATATTAACCGTTACATATATCCCGAGAACAGACATGGCAGGGCACAGCTTATATATATTAACCCTCACATATTTTCGGTGAACAGACTTGGCAACGGTCAGCTTGTATATATTACCCTTCACATATATGCTGAGTACAAATATGAAAAGGGACATCTTGTAACCATCTCATATATACCAAGAACAAACATAGCAGGGGACAACTTGTATATCTTCACCCTTATTACAGAATGCTTCTCACTCAGGAAGGGAGAGTAGCATTCTGCAAGTTTGTCGAAATAATTTCACTTCTCACAATCTAGTAGAATGTAACTGCTCTCAATGTGCTTAATTCTGTATATATTGCTATTTTTGGATTTTCTCTAAGCAAAATTGTACAAATTGGAACGATTGTCTAACAAATTGAACGTTTTAAATAAGACATCAAAAAAGCTGCCGCATAATAAAGAATTTGTCAGTGTCATGAAGGTGTGGAGTGATCGTGACTACGTAGGAAAAGTTCGGTAGTAGACAAAAACTTTTGTCTTTTTACTGCTAACGGTTTCAGAATTGTGCGAGCGTGTGCGAGTTTGTTTTGTTATTTTTGGGGAGGTTTCGTTTTCTTTTGCATTTTTTTTTCTTACGTTCTTCTTCACTCTTACATTGAGTAAGTAAAGATATATTTTGCTGTTCTGTTTATTTTTTTTTATTGCATTTTATTTCTTCTTTTGTTTTCCTCTTCGAAGAAAGATGGCAAGAGATGTGAAAAATAGCCAGGGAAATTTAAAGAAAAACCGTGAGGAGTAAAATCGAAAAATGTTTTTTAGACTTAAAAAAGAAAGAAAAAATTTAAAGTTGGAGATATGTCTTGTTAAACTGCGTACCACAAACACACACACACACACACACACACACACACACACACACACACACACACACATACTCACGAATAGATGTAGTTTATTTTAATACTTATATATATATATATATATATATATATATATATATATATATATACGTATTAAAATAAACTACATCTATATAATATATACTAATATATTTATTTGTATATATATATATATATATATATATATATAAGTATATATATTTATATATATATATAAATATATTTCTGTATATGCATATATATATATATATATATATATATATATATATATATATATATATATATATATTACATACATATAATATATATGCACGAATGAACTTGGAATTGAAATCTGATTTAAACATACATACATACATACATACATACATATTTCTCATTTATAAATACATGCATACATGCATATATCTCATTTATACATGCATACATTTATACATACCTGCAAACGTGCGAATGTACACGCAAGTTAGAGCATACTTACGTCCTTCTGAAATGGTCTGAAGAAAGATGGAGCTGTGAAACTCACAGTACACAATGAAGTGTTGATTTCTATATATTGATAGATAGATACGAACAGACTGAGATAGATACGTACACACTGATTTGGATGGAGAGATAGATACGAACAGAAATAGATAGATAGATAGATAGATAGATAGATAGATAGATAGATAGATAGATAGATAGATAGATAATGAATAGACTGAAATAAATAAATACATAATGAATAGACTGAGATAAATAGACAGATAATGAATAAACTGAGATAGATAACGAATAGATAGATATATAGATAGAGAGATAATGAATAGACTTAGATAGATAGATAGATAGATAGATAGATAGATAGATATGAATTGACTGACATAGATAGATATGAATGGACTGACATCGATAGATAGATAGATAGATAGATAGATATGAATTGACTGACATAGATAGATAGATAGATAGATAGATAGATAGATATGAATTGACTGACATAGATAGATAGATAGATAGATATGAATTGACTGACATAGTTAGATAGATATGAATTGACTGACATAGATAGATAGATAGATAGGTAGATAGATAGATAGATAGATAGATAGATATGAATTGACTGACATAGATAGATAGATAGATAGATATGAATTGACTGACATAGATAGATAGATAGATAGATAGATAGATATGAATTGACTGACATAGATAGATAGATAGATAGATAGATATGAATTGACTGACATAGATAGATATATAGATAGGTAGATAGATAGATAGATAGATATGAATGGACTGACATCGATAGATAGATAGATAGATAGATAGATAGATATGAATTGACTGACATAGATAGATAGATAGATAGATAGATAGATAGATAGATATGAATTGACTGACATAGATAGATAGATAGATAGATAGATAGATAGATAGATAGATAGATAGATATATAGATAGATATGAATGGACTGACATCGACAGATAGATAGATAGATAGATAGATAGATAGATAGATAGATAGATAGATAGATAGATAGATAGATAGATAGATATAGAAAAGACTGTTAGCTAACAAGGAAGATATTTTGTCGATTTCTTCATCTTTTGTTTAATCATTTCCCCGCAAGCAAAGCAGGTTACATGGAGTGAAAGTGAGTGAAAAGACTTAGAATGAGGAGGATTGAGGAAAAGACAAAAGATGAACGGGATTCATGATAAAAGATGGCGATTGGCAATGCATTTAAATTTTTAAAGATTTTATTTATCAGGAAAACAAGTAAACGTAAGGAAGTTCTAGAGGCGGGAAGTCCGAGAATAAAGGACTGCTGGAGTATAATTGGAGGTTGCAATTAACTATTTTAACTGAAAAAGAGCGGGACCTAGATGCCAATCCAGCAGAAGTCTTAAATTCATGTAGTCGGGGCAACATGGTGAAACGCTCATCCGAGCAGTTGCCATGAAGATATTCGTAGAAAAGACAGAGGGAAGTCATTGCACATCGGTGAAGTCGAGATGCCACATCACAGATCTTTCTTTGGTTTTTCTCAAGAACCTCGATATGAATAGCAGGACCTATGGTAGCAGTATAAATTCACTGGCGAATGGTAGATTTGTAAATGTTCAAGAGAGAGTCTGACGAGAAAGATTTTCTGGCAGGATACACAGAACCAAATTTCCTTGCAGTAGATGCAGCTATTGATTCGATGTTGACGCCTCAGTTCCTGTCAGGAGAAAACGTGATGCTACGAAGGGGCAGTGTGTTGCTCTTCAGAAGTCTATCGTCATCCATTATCACTATGTAGGACTCTTCATAAGAAGAGCTATGGAAACGAAGAACAAACGAAAAACTTAAAAGAAATTGTTTAGATTATATATCCAGGACAGAATATCCACCTTCCTGGGTATGGCGATAAACTACATCCGCGTCCTGAATAAGACGATAAACTACGTCCAACTCTGATCAGGAGGTTTTGAGGAGAGTGGAACCACCTCTGAATTGCTGGTGTTCCCGGGGTGGTAACACTTGTTAGGGTCCCAGCTATGGGCAAATATTTAACTGAGGTAAAAAGCATTATAAATGTGTAAAAAATAGGTTTTAATACCAGAAATACTTTGTAAAAAATTATTACCAGAAACAAATTATTGAAGAAAAAAATACTATTACAAGCAATACGTTTTTGAAAATAATCTTACCAGCAATACGTTTTCAAATATTAACAGAAATATTACCAGGAAAAAAATGTGTGGGCATTAAATGGCCCATTGAGATGATGATATGCTGTAAAACAAAACAAACCAAACCAGAATATGCAAAAAAAAAAACAAACAAAAAAAAACATTAATTAAATTGGCTAGACGATATATCCGTACACATATTAAAAAATATTAAAGTTTAAAAATTTAAAATGACAGCGTTGCCCCTTTTTTTATTTATTGGTAGTTACATCAGCATAAATCTGAATTTAGTCCGATAAACAACTAAAGAACGAAAGGCTCTACAGGAAAATATATTTCCCACTTTGTCATTAATCTTCTTAGGTTATATATATATATATGTTCCTATTAAAACAAAAATACCAATCTCTCTCACTCACTCTCTCTCTCTCTCTCTCTCTCTCTCTCTGTATATATATATACTAGCAGCATGGCCCGGCATTGCCCGTGCTTGATTCAAAAATAGTACGACTCATACAGCAATCGATATCACTTGACTTAAAATATTTTTGCCCTTCCTTCCCTTTAAAGGAGTGCCCTTTGCCTTGCTGATATTGCTACATGCCTTACGTCTTGCCTATCTCACACTGCGAATTTTTGTCTAAGCTCTATACTAAACATTAAATCTGTTACGAAAAAAAAACTAAACAAAATGAACACAAAACAATCAGCTTTAAAAAAAGGACTCGTAACTGAAAAAAACGAATGAAAAAAGAATGTTAACAACAAATACTTTTTCACACCCAACCCAGTTCTGCGGAATCAAAATCAACGTTGAGTTTAAGCAAGCGAATGAGCCAATTGGAGTAAAGTTCCATGCAGATTTAAATTTTTCCGACGTGTGACGAATGCAGCTATCGATTTTTTTTTGCATGCTAGTTAACATTCGTGTCAGTCATCTGTTGGCTCTCACGCTGGCCAATAGAATCTTCCTGCCTATTCGTGGCAGCGAGCTATAGGCTATCCGCCTCGCCAGTAGAAAATGGCCGCAAACTACATGAAAACTACCGTAGAATCATGAAAAAATCGATTATTTCCACTATCGATGGGAGTTGGGAAATGCAAAGTTGGTCTTGGCCTTTTCCACTAACTTGGATCATGTGCATGTAAATTTTGGTGCAAATCCGTCGAAAATTGCAGCCGTGCATTCGTTACTCACATACATCCTGCCTTTTATATATATATATATATATATATATATATATATATATATATATATATATATATATATATATATATATATATATATTTGTGTATTTAGGCAGCAATCCTTCTTTCAAGCACATTTCATTAAAAACGACTGACAAGGTGCTTTTATTTAGTTTTTTATATAATTTCTCGTGCGATCTAATAAAGTTTTTCTTTTCAGAGGATAAATTATATAAAAATTGTCCGAAAGTTCTTTTTATCCGAGCCTTTTTTTGCAAGTGGATGATGCTGTTATATTAGTGTTGTCGACAAGTATATTCCGAATAGTGTCCTGTAGGTCTCCATGAATATTTAAATGAGATCTAATTTAAACGATTTGTAGTGTGGCCTATATAATTATTTACGAAAGTTGATTCTTGAGGAATACAATTCCTTAATGGACATTTGAATTCGTAAATAATGTTTGCTCTATTTAATTTTGTTCTAGGAGGTGAATTATTATTTTTAACTATAAGGTTACGAGTTTTAAATTTTTTATATAAAAAATGTAAAACTTGTAACCTTAATATAAAACTTGTAACTAATATAATAGCATCATCCACTTGCAAAAAAAGGCTAAAAATAATGGAAGCCTTACTAATAAAAATAAACAAACCAACACTTAATAATATTAACTTTGAACATGGACATAATATCTTGACCGTGTTTTGAAAGAAAAAAATGAATCACTTTATAAAACATACACATAACAAACTATTTCTAATTCTAAAAGTTGAAATATAATCCTTGATAATGGCTAAATGTATAGCCGAAAGCGCTCGGATAAAAAGAACTTTCGGACAATTTTTATATAATTTTCCTCTGAAAAGAAAAACTTTATTAGATCGCACGAGAAATTATATAAAAAACTAAATAAAAGCACCTTGTCAGTCGTTTTTAATGAATATATATATATATATATATATATATATATATATATATATATATATATATATATATATATATGTATACTAGAAGCAAGACACTTTTTAAACAAAAATATTACCAACAATACATTTCTGTAAAAGAAAAATTACCAGCAATACATTTTTGAAAAACGAGAATAAAAAAAAATATTACCAGGAATGCAATTGTGAAGAAAAAAATTCCAGCAATGGATTTGTGAAAAAAAATATTACCAGCAATATATTTTTTATAAAAAAAAATGAATAAATATTACAAGCATTGCGTTTTAAAAAAAAAAAAAAAATCTATTAACCAGCAATACATTTTTGAAAAAAATATCTCCAGCTATAGATTTTAAAAAATGTTAAGAGCAATAAATTTTGGGGAACAAATATTATCAGCCATATATACTTGAAAAGAATATTACCAGCCATATATTTTTGAAAAAACATTACCAGCAATGCACTTAAAAAAATATCATTAGCCATGCATTTTTTATTAAAAAAATATTAACAGTAATACACTTTTTGAAAGAAAATATTACCAACAAAACATTTTTAAAAAATAGCAGCAATTAAAAAAAAAAATATTGCCAGAAATGCAATTTTGAAAATAAAATATTACCAGTTATACATTTTTGAAAAAAATTATTACCAACAATGCATTTAAAAAATATCAATAGCAACACACTTTTTTAAAAAAATTATCAGCAATGAATTTTCGTAAAAGAAATTATTAATGGT
>OZ038514.1:62560195-62567695 GCA_964036315.1 Acanthosepion esculentum | reverse complement strand
TAGTAGTATAATGCTTATAATTATGTCTACTAGCGAAGGGATTTCGCCAATAATTGCATTAATATAGCTAATTGATTCAAGGTATGATTAACTCTTTGTAATATAAAATTATATGCTGCCTATTTTATTATTTTCATGAAAAACAATTGATCCACCGTAAAGAATTCCTGAGAAAAAAACAACTAAGACATATCACTCTGTTAATTGAACTATCTACTTAGTTCATGTCATGTTTAACTGAAATACACTAATAATAAAAATTCGTGGATTTACCAAATTACAAAATTCATATAAATTTCTCACTTGAAATATTTGAACTTTAGCGTTGCGACTTGCACGCTCCAACACTACATAGCCGTTAATAAATAGCTCATTCTTAAAAACATATTTCGGTCTGCCACACATTTATTTCGTCTTCTAGTTTTGATTCTAAAGGAAAAAATACAGCCTGATGGCGGAGACGTGATGTCTTTGAAGGTACTAGCTGAATTAAAAAAAATACACCATATCCATTTTATACATAAGGATCTGATCATTCAGTGGATTATTAGTAGTATAATGCTTAGGACGCAGATGTAGTTTAACGGCTTACCCAGGACGACGGGATAGTCCATGATATATATATATATATATATATATATATATATATATATATATATATATATATATATATATATATATATATATATATATTATAGACTCTCCCGCCGGTCGTCCTGGGTAAGACGTTAAACTACATCACCGTCCTGGATAAGACGATACACTACGTCCCGCAGCAAGGCCTCTGATCAGGAGGTTTTGAGGAGCGTGGAACCACCTCATAAGGTGGTAGCACCTGGTAGGGTCCCAGCTATGGGAAAATAGTTAACTATTACCAGCAATACATTTTTGAAAAAAAAATATTACCAGCAATACTATTTTGAAAGAAAAATATTACCAGAAACAAATTTTTGACAAAACAAAATATTACCAGCAATAAAAAAAAGTTGTTGGCATTATGCCGTAAAACAAAATAAACCAAACCAAACCAAACCAAACTCTCCCGTCTGTTTCGACGTATGAGAATCTGACAACTTAATTGATTCAGTTATGAAATTTTTGCGATATTTTAAAGGGGCACTAAAGACCCGCTAGTGATTTGCAAAGGAAGCCACATATGGAGCAAGAGTAAGAATTGTGGGATGAGATCATTATTAGATTGGCTGACTTTTAGATCTTGCTCTCCCTTCTTGACGACAATTCAGACAAGCTGATTGTAAACTGCTGAGTTCACTAAATCATGTTGATCTCCATTCTACCCGCTCCAAGGCTAAGCGCTCGAGAGTAGTGTTATGAGGTATATTATAATACATATATATATATATATATATATATATATATATATATATATATATATAATGAAATGGTCTAAATCCGACCATTATTTTAATATATTTTCTGTTTATACGTTATCTTCATATATACAAATATTTAAGTAAATGCTCTGTTTATAATAAACAGTATTAACAACATTTTCCGGTCTGAAAGTCCGGAAATATAGATATGTGATTCAGGTTTGATTCCTATCGGAGGACTCATATTTTCTAAGAAATTCCATGGACATTCAGGCCAGTAAATATTGTTAATCCTCTTAATTTACTTATTATACTTTGTATCTATAAAAATAATAGTATAAACAGAACATATATATATATATATATATATATATATATATATATATATATATATATATATATATATATATATATGATAATAATAATAATTCTCGAGCCTAGAAGAATTCCCAACAGAATGCAGAAACGGATGTTTCGCTACATTTGTTCTCATCAGCAGTGCGCATTGACTCCCGAGAACCGAACCAGGACCGATTCGATACAACGCAAGCGTCTTACCAACGGGCCTCGGTGACAAAGAACAAACTGAATAGACTCGATATAGTTCCGTTATTCACAAATTCTGTGGTGATACTCATCCAAGTATTCATGACCCAACGGGTTGTGCACCAAGAAGAAAGAAATTCCTTTCGCCTTAGTCGCTCCAACACAGAGTATTAGCTGGTGGAAGCAAGAACATAAAAGGGATATAATTCTGAGGAATTAGAATAATCAATGTAATAATTCATCGAGTCTAGAAGAGAACAGAATATAGAAATATATATATATATATATATATATATATATATATATATATATATATATATATATATGTATATATATGTATGTATGTATGTATATTTGTCAGGAAGAAAATTCCTGATGTTATTAGACGCTAAAACTTAATTCACATTTAAAATTGTCCAAGTTACTGGAACACCCTTAATAAGCGGACATGATTAACGGACTTCAAGTCTTTCCCAGAAAGGGCGTCAACATTTTAACTGTTAGAATTAGAAATAGTTTTTTACATTTATGTTTTATAAAATGTTTAATTTTTTTGTTTCAAAACACGGTCTAGATATTATGTCCATGTTCAAAGTTAATATTATTAAGTGTTGGTTTGTTTGTTTTTATTAATAAGGCTTCCATTATTGTTAGCCTTTATATAATACTTGAAAATGGCTAAATGTATAGCCGAAAGCGCTCGGATAAAAAGAACATTCGCACAGTTTTTATATAATTTATCATTCGAAAAGAAAAACATTATTAGATCGCAAGAGAAATTGTATAAAAAACTAAATAAAAGCACCTTGTCAGTCGTTTTTAATGAAATGTGCATATATATATATATATATATATATATATATATATATATATATATATATATATATATATATATATAGTGGGTGTAACACAAATATTGTCCTAATCATGTAACAGGGTAATTATCCATCCCACGAAACTAAGACATTTACCCAACTTGACGCCATTTTTCATAATAATAACTGAAAAACCCTTGAGTTATTCTGCTAAAACGAGAATAGGTTAATAGCGTTTTGTCTCAAACCCACTGCCTTCCCAGATGAGCAAAATTGTGAGGACAAGTATCATTCATGCCTTAAGTAATGGTACCAACATTCATTGTCTGCGTTCCGTCTTCAAATACCATTCAAGAACCATCAAGAGAACGGCGAATATGTTTATAAAAGATGGAACAGTAGAAAAGAAAAACTGGATCAGGAGTTCACAACAGGAAGAGGGATGATTGTTTCAACTTATAGCTAAAGAGATCAATTAGAAAACATCCAGCAAAATTCAGAAGACGTTTGGCGCGTGAGAGAGGAGTTTCAGCTATGACAGTCCAAAGAGCAGAGAAAAAAGACAATAAAAATGAACTCGTACATGAAACGTGTGAGGCACCTTGTTACTCTAGGACAGAAAGTTAGAAGGTTAGAAAGGGCGAGGATCATCTTGAATAAGTTGGGGAATGATCCTGGAAATATATATATATATATATATATATATATATATATATATATATATATATATATATATTACATTTAAATTTTAATACAGAAATATAAAAACGATTAACACAGCAAAACCTGTTTATTGTCATTCTCTCATCAGAGTAAAGTTAGAGGACAAAAAAGATATCCACATGGTAAAAGAAATTTACAACCAAAGTTTCAGTACACTGACTAATCCTTCTGTTTGCAGAGCGATGGCTGGTAGGGCTTAGTATACACTGATCTCAATACTTTCAAGCAATCATCTGCCCTACTTAGCACTGCGAATGTGTCCAGGCTATAAATTAAATTGATGCACGAATGTAAACTGTCCAAATGTTCCTTGCGAACATAACAATTTATAAGAACAACAACAACAAAAAAATAAATGTTACTGAAAAAAGGGATATATTATGAGAATGACAATAACAGCAACAAATTCGAGAAAGAAGTGAAGACAACTAAATTGGAGAATAAAGTAAAAGAAAAAATAATTACAAGGGAAAAGTTGGAGAAGAAAATGAAAAATGAAATCTTTTGAAATTAAGTAAGGATTCCCACGCTAAATAGCGAGAAACAAAAAGGAAAACGACTTAAGAAGAAGAATAAAAAGGAGGGGAAAGAAAGAAGAAAAAGAAGCACTAAGACTGAATAAAGATAGGAGAACTGCGATGACAAAGAAAAAGGGGGGAAAAAGAAGACGAAGTAAAAGAAGAAGAAAAGTAGAACATGAAGTAGAAGAATAACAAAAAAGAAGAGGAAGACAAAGAAAATATAAAATAAAAATGGTGGATAAAAAATATATATAAAAATGGAGGAGAGGCTGAATCAAAAAATGAGAAGGAAAAAATAGAAGAAGAAAATGTAGATGCAAAAGTGGTAAGCGGACAAAAGAAAAAGTAAAAAGGGAGAAGTAGAAGAAGAAGAAGAATGAAAGGGAAGAAGAAAGAGCAGAATAGGAGGTAGAAGAAAAAAGATGAAGAATAAAAAAAAGAAAGGAAGTCAAAGAAGCGGCAACCAAAAAATAAAACATCAATAGTAAACAAAAATAATACGAAATTAAAGAAGAGGGGAAGAATAAAAATGAAGTTAAATGAAAAAGGTAAGAAAGAAGAGGATAGATAAACAAAAAAAGCATACGAAAATGCGATGAGAAGCAGAAGAAGAAGGAAACGATGAAAAAGGAAGTAGTAGAAGAAGAAAGAAAAACAAAGAAAGCAAAAGATGGGAAAAGAAAACGCAAATCAAGAAGAGTACAAGTAGAAAGAGAGGAGGAAAATCCTTAAGAAGAAAGAGTAGTTTGAAAATTCTTAAGAAAAAGGAGAAAGAGACTAAGAAATATCATTAAAAAAGAAGAAGAAGAAGAAGAAGAAGAAGAAGAAGAAGAAGAAGAAGAAGAAGAAGAAAGAGACGGATGAAAATAATTAAAAAGAAGAGCCGAGGAAAAATAATTAAGAAGAAAGAGAAGAAGAAAATCCTTAAGAAGAAGAAAAAGAAGAAGAAAGAGATGAGGAAAAATCCTTGAGAAGAAGAAGAAAGAGACGAAGGAAAATCATTAAGAAGAAGAAGGAGAAGAAGAAAAATTTATTAAGAAGAAGACGAAGAAGATCAAGAAGAACAAAAAGAAGAAGGGGACGCAGAACAACAACAACAACAGAAAGTATAGGAAGGGAAAACATTCATCATCATCATCATCAGAAGAAGAAGATCAAGAAGAAGAAGAAATATAATCAAGAAGGAAAAGAAGAACAGCAAAAAGGAGAGTAGAGAAAATCATTAAGAAGAAGAAGGAAACGAAGAAAATTTATTAAGAAGACAAAGAAGAACAAGAAGAAGGAGACGAAGAAGAACGACAACAACTACAAAAACTATAGGAAGGGAAATCATTCAAAAGTAGAAGAAGATCAAGAAGAAGAAGAAAAATTGAGAAGAAAAAAAGAACTGCAAAAACGAGTGGAAGCAAAATCATTAAGATAACGGAGACAAAGAAGACGAAGAAGAAACTATAAAAAACATTAAGAAGAAGAAAAAGAACAACAGAAAAATAAGTGAATGGAAAATCATTATGAAGAAGTGATGAAGAAATATAATTAAGAAAAAATAAAGAGAAGAAGGAAAATCCCAAAAAAGAAGGAGAAAGAAACGAAGAAACTCATTAAGAAGAAAAAACGAGGAAAAATAATTAATAAGAAGAAAGAGAAGGAGTAAAATCCGTAAGATGAAGGAGAAAGAGAGGAAGAAAAATCAATAAGAAGAGACGAGGAAAAATAATTAAGAGGAAGAAATAGAAAAAGGAAAATCCTTAAGATGAAGGAGAAAAAGAGGAAGAAAATCAATAAGAGACGAGGAAAAATAATTAAGAAGAAGAAATAGAAAAAGGAAAATCCTTAAGATGAAGGAGAAAAAGAGGAAGAAAAATCAATAAGAGACGAGGAAAAATAATTAAGAAGAAGAAAGAGAAAAAGGAAAATCCTTAATATTAAGGAAAAATAGAGGAAGAAAAATCAATAAGAAGAGACGCGGAAAAATATTTAAGAAGAAGAAAGAGAAGGAGGAAAATCCTTAAGATGAAGGCGAAAGAGAGGAAGAAAAATAATTAAGATGAAGAAAATCAGGAAGAAAAAAAAGAAACGAAGCAGAAAGTAAAACAAAGTAAGCAAAAAGAAAAGAAAAAACGGAAAACAAAATGCGCATATATACCTGGACTCGGAGATCGCATGGGAAAATATTGATTTGGATATCGGAATCGAATTTAATTTACAAATAATGTCGGTTTCCATCCTATTTCTTAATACGTCTACCTCGATAACAGGCGCGGGCTACAGAAGAGAATTTTAATTGATTATAAGGAATCGTAGATTGAGAAAACAAATTGGAAATTTAAGAATGAGGACGGAATTCGAAGAAAATAAAACAGAAAACCATAATTTGAAATCGCTCTGGGTGTCGTCTGATTGTATTATTCGTTCTAAGTTGAAGCAAATCCGAGATTAGCGATCCGCCAAATAGGTTTTCTACGCAGTTAATTTCTCATTTTTAATAAATAAATAAATAAATTTTCCTATTTGTGAATTTGAATATGTAAAATGGGGGAAAATATCTTAGAAATGTTGTTTAAACAGAGATAAATAATGTATTTTAAATTCCTATGGAAATAAATAACAAGACTTATGATATATACATTTATTTTATTATCGATTACTTTGTTTCCTCAACATAAACTCGGAGGGATAGTAGGCTATCCTTATCTACAAATATCTCTTGTAATGCGTTGATATCGGCCAATTTCTTCATTCATATATATATATATATATATATATATATATATATATATATATATATATATATATATATATATAGGATTAATACAAATAAAATTTGTCAATTAGCTGCTATAGCCAGATCTTCAGCTCCGGATTTTTATAAAATAGCTTTTTCAAAATAGTTCCTTACACTAGTCAAGAGGTTTCAACGATTGGCTATGGTTTCTTCTCGTTTCCATTCTAAGTTTGGCATAATGAAATCATGTCCTAATATAGAGATTATCGGGACGAAGCTCAGATGTGGCACAAGGCAGAAAGTATGGAGAACGCAGTGAAGATTGAGGTCACTACTCAGTCGTAATTGATATATATATATATATATATATATATATATATATATATATATATATATATATATACATATATATATATATATTATGTGGTGCAGGTTCAATTTACATTACGTGAATCATTCATGCAAAAAGCAGATAATGAATTTAATTATATAAATGGCAAGAATCACTCTCGCAAACAATTCTTAATAATAAATTACATTAACCTCGAACCCGTTAATGAATGGTATGATCCTTGTATATTTTTACTACTAACTTTCAATTGTCTCATACAATCATCTTCAGGTAGGGAAATAGGTAAGTTTTTTACATCCAGGTAATAACAGGGCATCGAAAGATAAAATGTAATCCGAAAGAACTTTTTTTAGAAATGTGAATTTTTTTTTTTTAAATGTTCAATAAATAGAGTAATGTCACAGTTATTATCAGGAATCCGCACGGCGGATCATTTATTTTAATATCAATTATGTGGTGCAGGTTCAATCTACATTACGTGAAT
>OZ038514.1:62522695-62555195 GCA_964036315.1 Acanthosepion esculentum | reverse complement strand
TATTTCAGATGCCTCGGCGTCGGGGACATTACTAAAAAATTCAAATACAGAAGACAATTAAAATGAACATTGGACAACGCCATTTGCTCCGAAACCAAAACATCAACCTGAAAACTCGAGTCGTGTTCTTAAATAGCCTCGTGAAATCGAGACGTTCATGTGGATGTCATGCATGGCGTCACACCCGTTCAGAAATATCTAAACTGTCAGCTGTATACATCAGCCTTTTGACAGAGTAAAGCCTAAATGTCTTGACAACGATCATCCTTCTTGGAACATTGTTGACTGGCGCTACATAATCACAAATAACTGACCCAAATAACATAAGCCACATCACATGAGGACCGCCAAAAGCAGCTGTAAGGGATAGCACATGTAAGTCGAAGAGAAAATAATGACTTAATCAAGATGTTGAGCTTCCACCCTACTTCAAACAAAAGGTGAGGAAGGAAACCGCCATGGATACTGGAAAGAGCGATTAATCGCTGCTGGACTTGAAGAAATATTTAAAGAGAATTCTTTTAGAAATATCAAACGAAATCAGTATTGGGTATTTGATCAATGAACGACATATATTTCATTGCAGGAATCGGCTATTACCATATATATATATATATATATATATATATATATATATATATATATATATATATATATATATATATATAATATGTGCGGTATTAGTGGAATGCGCTCAATATCAGTGATAGAGCTAACATAATGAGTTTTATGGATACGAGTTTTTGAATATGGGTTTCAAGCTTTTGCGATCATCAGACAATATCTGATGATTTTCTCCTACTTTTTCTTCTATTCCTTTTTCTTTCTCTTTTTCTTCTCTGTTTTCCTCTCCGTCTTCCTTCAAGCATTTATCTTGATTTTTCTTTTTCATCGTCTCTTTTTTTCTACTTCTACATCTTTTATTGCATCTTCTTCTTTTTCTTTTCTTTTGATTTCTTTTCCTTCTATTGCTACTTCGATTTCAACTTCATTTTCTTTTCCTAATATTTCTTCTTCTACATCTTTTTCTATTTCTCCTTCTCCTTCTTCTTTTTCATTTTGTTTCACTTTTCGTCCTTTTCCTTCTTCTTCTTCTTCTTCTCCTGATTCTTTTTCTTCTTTTTCATTCCAACATAAGGAGAAGAAGAAGAAAATATATTTTTCTTCTTCTTCTATTTCATTTTACTTTAATTATTTTCCTTTTCCTTTTTCTTCTACTGATTCTTTTTCATCTTCTTCATTCCAACATATTTATCTTTTCTTCTTCATTTCTTTAATTTCTCATCATTTTCCTTCTTCTATTATTTCTTTTTATTCTTCTTCATTCCAACATAAGAAGAAAAGTATCTTTTCTTCTTCTTCTTTTTGCTTTAATTCTTTTCCTTTTCCTTCTGTTTCTACTAATTCTTTTTCTTCTTCTTCATTTCAACGTAAGAAGAAGAAAAGGTCTTCTTCTTCTTCTTCTTCTTCTTCTTCTTCTTCTTCTTCTTCTTCTTCTTCTTCTTCCCTCCCACTCAGTCATCCAAACACCGCAGCTCCTCACCTCACGTTTCGTCACATTAACTCCCAACACAAATTCTCAAAGTATCGCTTTCCACAATTTTCTGTCTGGAGATCTCGTCGCTGTTTCCTCATATTACCAAACAGATTCGCAGTTTTTTGTCATTCATTTTTACTTTCGTATCTATAGAAATATATGTTCTCTTCATATTTAAACTTTGGTCCACATTCGTTGACAGCGCCTTAATCTTATTGACTAATGTCTGCGATGAATATACATTTTATTAACCCAGCCATTAATCCACTTAAATTTTGACAGTTGTTCCCGTCAGAAAACATACATTTACCTTGTTTGTTTTTTTTCTTTCTTACTGTTTTCTCGTTGCGAAGGTGTGCATTTCGGCCTTAGCCGTTAGCGGGCATTCCCGCATTACTTTACTTTTTGTTCGCAAATTTCTCAAATCGATGGAGTTCTTCTTGGCTCTAATCAGATTTACAACGGATTAACCTAATCTGTTACTGAGACAAATATGTGTTGTTCCTGATATTTATTTTTCAGAGCTGCCTTCCTTTTGTAATTTTTCCTAAACAATCTCCATTTTTATTCGCTATATTCTTCGAATTATGGCGGAGATAGTCGGTGTGTGTCGTATCCAATATTTGTGTTTTGCGTGGTGAATATTTGCGCTGTGTGTGTGCAGAGCTTATCTGGTTAATGAGCGTTATGTGGTGTACATGCTTTAGGTAAGCGTTGTGAATGGTGTGTCTGCTATATGTATAGTTACGTTGTTGTATGTGGTATGTATCATTTGCGCGTGTGTGAACGTTGTGTGTTATGTTGTATGTTGTATGTGCGGGTTGTATACGTTGTGTGTAGTGCATATCTTTTTTGTGCAGTACGTATCATTTACTTGTGTGTGTGTTGTGTCTTGTGCTTCATGTGTTCATGAGCTGTGCGTTATATGTGTGTAGTGCATTTTTGTGGGTACATTCTGTATACGTTATACGTTTGTATATGTGTGTCGTCTGTGTTAGCTGTGCATTCATTTTCTTTGTTCTATATCTCTTTCTCGCTAAAGTCTTTTTTATTGTTGTCCACTCACACGTCTTAGTGGCATTATCTCCTTACGTTGAAAGGATTACAATAAAATGCGTTACGTTTTGCAGATATATACGCACCGTGTTATGTGCGTATATTGTGGGTCTTATGGATGTGTGTGTGCGTATTGTATTGCGGGTGAGGGTATAGCCTGTGTGTGTCTGTGTTATGGGCTACGTGAAATTTGTGTGGCTATTGTTCTTGATTATGCGTGGGTATGTTTTGTGTGCCGATTACCTTATTTGGAAAATAATGTCTGATTCTCGTATAAACATTTTAAATATGCACAAAAATATTTTACACATACCTAATGATTGAAATTCAGCTTTGTTAATTTTATATCAGTCACTTTTTCAGAATGTCGTTCTCAAATACAAGACGCACCCTGGGTATCCGCTGGAAGATAGTATCTGTTTGTTCGGAAATTAGTCTTCGATTTTAGAATCGCCTTTTTAAGTGTGTTCTAGTACTTTCTTATAATATATGCCCCAAAATATATTATTTACTCGCAGTGATTAAAGGGACCATTTTGTTTATTTTATATAAATCTCATTCAGAACGTCGTTCTCAAATACGCGACGCACGCTCTGCATTCACTAGAAAATAGTCTTACGTTGTTCGGTAAATAATGTCCGATTTTACACCAAACAATTTAATTAATGTTCTATAATATATTATTATAATAGTTGCATAAAAAATATATTACACATTCCTAATGATTAAAGTGTACTTTTTTTAATATTTATTTTTATATTAATCTCTTTCAGGATGTCGTTGTCAAATATATGACGCACTATAGTATCAGATTGTTCGGAAAAAAAATGTCCGATTTTAGAATAAACCTTTTCATTATGTTCTTGTGTATTATTATAATATTTGTCCAAAAATTCTTAAACTTTAGATAAGCTAGTTGTTAATATTATTTTAATCTCTTTCATAATGATGTTCTCAAATACATAACGCACCCTGTGTGTCTACTGGAAGAAAATATCAGATTATTCGGAAAGTACTCTTCGATTTTAGACTAAACCTTTTAATGGTGCTCTAATATATTATTCTGATAGTCAAAAACATATTACACATTCCTGACAATTAAAGTATCATTTTCATTCATTATATATCAATCCCTTTCAGAATTGATCTTAAAACATTATATACCGATCATCTTCAATATGAAAAAAAGAAGAGATGCGTTTACTGTTTTGCCTGAATTCAAACTTGGTCACAATTCTTCTCAAACTGCTTCCATTATTAAAAAAAGCATATGTTGAAGGTTCCACTTTTGATCGGGCAGGACGGCATTGATCTTAGAAGTTCCGCAGTGGGGATACGAGCCTTGGATATCAAAGGTGGAAGAGGATGTTCATCTGCAATTGACAATCAACATCTGCAGACACTAGTCGAAGAAAACCTAAATCAAAATTTCAGAGAAATGACTCAGATAATGCGCCAGCATTTAAACGATATCGGACCTTCTCAAGGAAATTCGCATGATAAAAATCTCGAGAAATGTGTTCCACAGTGGAAGTAAAAGATTTCGATATTTTTAAGTCTGATGCATCTGTGAAACGCGGGTGGTCCATTTCTTGATCATATAGTGACTTGCTCGGACACCTCGAGTTGGTGTAATGGTTAGCAAGCTTTTCTCACTAGAACAATTACGAATAAGTAGTGAGTTCCATCCTCACTGGGTGCCCCTTACTTTCGGCCTTGTGCCACATCCAAGCTACGCTTGGAAATCACTATATTTATTGGCATCTCAAGGCGGTGTAATGGTTAGCACGCTTGTCTCGCCAGAACAATTACGACTGAATAGTGTGATCGATCCTCACTGGGTGCCCATACTTTCGACCTTGTGCCACATTTAATCTGTGCTTAGAAAATCATTTTGGGCACCTCGGCATCGTGTAATGGTTAGCAAACTTGTCTCGTTAGATCAATTACGACTGAGTATTGAGTTCGATCCTCACTGGGTGCCCTCTACTTTCGGCCTTCTTCCACATCTAAGCAACGCTTAGAAAATCACTATCGTGAATTTTAACCCTAGAAAACTAACAATCAATTAAAGTTACCCCACTACTTACTATGGGTATATCATACCCGATTTTGAAAATATCCGAAAAGAATATTAAATATAAATCTTTATTTGAAATATTTTACATGCAGGCTCTTCAAACTTTGTACTTTGAGTTAACCTTAATAGGAACTGAAAAACATGTTATTGAGGTAAGAAAATCAGGTACTTGAAAATTGTAATTAAAAATAGGAAAATTTTTCAAATTAAAAAAAATAAATAAAAATTTTCCTCCGATTACTTCCAAACTCCTCAAAAGGCTTTCCAGGTCCTGTGAGCCACTGCTGAAGGGGGTACTGGTCCCGAGCTGCTGCGGCTTCTGTGTGGACGAGATGTGGAAAATGGCCCTATTTTATCTACCACAAAAATCACATTTTGACACTAAAATTTTTTTAACTAAAATGACTGTAGCAACTGACTATTTATTTGTTATGTACAAGTAAATAAAGTCTTCAGGTGCATTCCTACTTACCTCAGCCTCATATACAGATGCTACACATGGTGTAATAATGTTTGGGACACTTAGCTCGTTGACGGGACACAAACCGTCAGCGTGTTTTCTGGTCTACCTTCGTGGGACAGACAACACAATGCACCATGGAATCCCTCTTGCCTGCTGCCGGTAGTCCAGAAAATCTTGAAGGTCTAGGGGCAGCTCAAAAACAGTGCATATATGATCCTTGAGCTGCCTCGACAGAGTGTGACTTGAGACGCGATGCACTACCCAGGGTTTCACCAGTTCCTCAGCCAACACCTGCATAAACTGCTTCCTCTTCACCTGTCTGCCATCTGCATAGTTTCCCCATAGATGATCCAGGAGTTGATGACCCCAGCGTTCAGCATGCCATAGAACACACACAACGGACATCTCTTAGTCTTCCTGCTACACGAATATTAACCACACATTTGATCGAACGTGTCTATTCCTCCTTTCGTCTTGTTGTAGTCCTTGATGATGCCCGGCTTTCCTCTGCTGGCCAAGGACTTATCTCCATGCACTGAAGCCATGAGCAGGACAATCTTCTTGCTGGAAGGGGTGT
The DNA here is from genome assembly GCA_964036315.1 of Acanthosepion esculentum. NCBI lineage: Eukaryota > Metazoa > Mollusca > Cephalopoda > Sepiida > Sepiidae > Acanthosepion > Acanthosepion esculentum. The sequence goes on along the minus strand of OZ038514.1, from coordinate 62,549,482 downwards.
TGGGCACATACGACACCAGTGTCATGTCCTTCGTGAACAGGAAGGCACTGGAACCTGGAGCCCGAAAGGGGCAGCGGCCACGGAAAGCAAGCAACTGCTCATCAGCAGTCATGAATTCGTGTGGGATATAATGGGTGCCATAGGCCTCGATGAAAATATCCCACATCTTCATGATTGGGGCAACCCTGTCGGCTCCTCTCCGCTGTTCTCTGGTATTAGAGTCATCAAAGCGTAGGCAGTTGAGGGGGAAAGTAAAGCGCAACCTCAGACGTAGCTGCCCTGTAGAAATTGAAACCAACTTTAGGGCTCCAGATTTCCTTAGTTGAGAGGTGGTTGTCTCTCCTGTAGCCACTAAAAATGAGGACCCCAAACATGGCACGTATCTCCTCAGGTGTTGTAGGTCGTATTGTGACCATCTGATGCTTGTATTTTGCTGGATCAATGTTTATTTTCTGGCTGGTCCACTGCACGATTTCATCGATGATTTCATCCACAAACAACAAAGAGAAATACTTCTCTGGGATGTCGGCTTGGAAGCTTTTGGGAAGGGCCAGGCCGGACACCATTTAATATATTTCTTGCAGGAGTACCTACTGCTCTTGCATTAGGCCTAGTGCTCCACATAAAGCCTAATGGTAGCTGTGTTGAAGCTTACAACAAGCTCATCACGATCTGTTTGAGGTACAGTGCGTCGTTGTCGTCCACGAAGAGCAGCAGGGGCAACAGCAGGTGGATCAGCAGGACCAGCAACAGGGGCAGTAGCAGGTGCAGCAAAAGGGCCTACCACAGGCACTACTTTCTTTTGCTTTCTTGGAGGTACATCCTCGAAGTCACTATTGTCACTGCTGTCACTCGGTTCTTGCACATATTCAGCATTAATGTCACTGTCATATTATTCTTCAAACTCTAAATTGTCCACTTCATCATCAGAACTCTCACGTAAAATAGCCTCGATTTCACTCCCTGTAATTGATTTCTTACTGAAAGCCATTTTGAATAAACCTGTAATCTGAAAGTGTAAAATATATTTGTAAGTAACACACAACCACTATTTACCCAGCCTCATAATCCTGTTTTTCATTCCACTGTTGATCACTAAAATAGTACATAAACACTATCCTGGGTAGCCCATACTCACCGCGCACAACAACGCGTATCACCATCCATGGGTATATCTTACCCAAACGCAGGCCCACAGCACTGGGGAGTAGAGAGTGCGAGACGGCGCAACTTTCCCCTACATTGTGAAGTGCGTATTGAAGCTACTAACCAGCTGGGACCCGTCAGAGCACGGGAACCATACGCTCACTCAATGAGGTCATTTGCGCTGGGGACTATATACCCATGGTTAGTGGTCTAGGATTAAGAGAAAGGAATAATTTGTATCAATCGTTTACGATCGACCCAATGGCTTGATCATAACGAATCACCAAAACATTTTCTAAAAGACAAATTGCACCAACAGAAGATTATGGTGATTTTCTGGTGGTCTGCAATTATTGTTACCCACTTCGGCTTCCAGAATATCATGACCGAAGTTTATGTTAGCAACAGATTGAAACAGATTGAAATGCACATTCAGTTAAGCAAACTGTTGGTAAGGCGACGTTCCAATTCTGCGTCATGGAAATTCTTGGCCACATGTTTCAAGGATGACACTGCTGAATCTAACCGTCTTGGGACAAGGGACTTTGCCACAGCCACCATATTGCTTCGATCTCACGACTACCACCTTTCCAAGCGTCCCTTATGGCAAAAGGCATTCCATTGCGCAGAAGATACAGAAACTATAGTCAAAGATTGTCACCTAAACATCTGGAGTTTAAAATTTTAATGACTTAAATAAACTTGGAAATCAATATCAGAAATGTATCGATATATCGGGATGCTATTTTGAGGTATTATGATTACTTGCATTATTTACATTATTCGGACTGTTATCCTCATCTTCATTGCCATATTCACAACGTTTCGGCCGTTGTACGCTACGGCCTTTATGTCATATTTCTCTGTCTATATCTCTGAGATGAGGTATTATGATTACTTGCATTATTTACATTATTCGGACTGTTATAACGGCTGCAAAATAACATATATATATATATATATATATATATATATATATATATATATATATATATATATATATATATATATGTTATTTTGCAGCGAACATCCGTGTTGTTTTTCAAACTAGGTCTGTCCATTCATCTGTGTGTAAAGATGTTCTACCCCACCACCATATTAATTCTGTTATTTATTATTTCAAATGTAATTGTGGATGCGACTACATAGGTAGAACGACACAGCGTTTAGACGCTAGAATTAAACAGCACGTGCCTGCGAAAATATTGAATAAAAACTTTTCGTTGCGTGATTCCATTCGGAATACGTATGGCTCGTCGATTGCGGATCATTTCATAAAAAATCCTCCTTGTGCGTTGGATTTCAGTGTGACCTGGTTTTCTCTTTTGGCCAGAGCACACTCCGTATTCCATCTCAGGGTGTTAGAGACGCTGTACACCAGGTCCAGACGACCGACTCTTTACAAACAAAGGGTCTGTTTGCTTGGGATTGCTGTGCTGCTTCTCTAGCATCTTTGGTGGTATTACTTTTATTATATATATATACACTTTTTTTTCTCTTCCCTGCCCATTTATTCATGTCATCCATTACAGACTTTTGTTCTTCATAATTTCTATTCCCAGTTAACAATTCTGATGAGAGGGGACGAAACTGGTTGACTGGTGTTTTTATTTTAAATCTATCATGGCCTTTAATAAAAAATTTGTTTTTATGCCTTAATACGCTTTTGTACCGTTGCAATATATATATATATATATATATATATATATATATATATATATATATATATATATATATATATAGAAGGAATAAAGATCTTTGTCCTATCGGGGGTAAATGCATGTATACAAATGTAGTGTACGAGGCAACTATCTTCCCCGAAGAAAATATAAACGAGAAAAAACATATATAGGTATATCCGCTGGTGATTGGAAGCAACACCTATACAGCCATAGGCACTCTTTTAGATATAGATACCTAAAAAAAAATCCTTATCCAAACACTACTGGGATCTGGTGGATAAGGGACTAACCCCACTTTTCGAATGGAGATACGTATCAACTAGCACACCTAATAACTTCCGTGTAACAGGTGTAATATGTGCATCGCCGAAAAAATCTTTATTATCAAAGATGAGAATCAGGATGAGTTGTTAAACCTTCGGAGTGAGATCATCTCTAAATGTAGACGCAAAAAACGGTTCAAAACATAAATGCAGTTTTGTAACGTGTTGTCGGGTGTGACACTTTCACCTTAATTCAGTAACATCGGGCAAGACTTTCTAGTGTAATGACTATTACTTGTATGTTTCATTGTGTATGTTTATGTGATGCGCCATGTATTTCTAATTTTTGTAATTTTGGTTATTCTTTATTCATGTGGTGATATGCGTGAGTGGCTATGTAGGTAAACATTTGCCCTAATAACTGATTTGCAAAATCAGATAGCATTATAATAGTTATACATCTAGGTATATATGCTAACATTAGAGATAGATACACGCTACTCACCCAGCGGGTTTTTAAAATATTATTTATTATTATTATTTTATTTTTATTTTTATTTGTTTTAATTAGACTTTGATTTTGATTTATATAGAGAGATGTATATGTGCGTTCATATGGATGTATGCGTGTGTGTGTATATGTGTATACATGAGTATATGCATATATATACATGTATATATATATATATGTGTGTATGTGGGTAGGTATATAGATATGTATGTGTATGTGTGTACATATGCCTATATGGGCGTATGGATATGTAGGTAGATGTATATGTAAATGTATTTATATGTCTGTGTGCATATTTAGATATGTATGTAGACATATATATCTGTATGTGGGTGTAGATGTACGCATGTATGTATAGTTAAACGGAAGTCTTGATGGAGAGAATGAACTTTTGTCTGTAGTTTTCATTTGACTTTTATCTTTTTAGCACGAAATCCCCAACATTCCTTGTGTTGGTCAAACGATCTCTTTTGGGTTGTTATTTGAGATGAGGGCTGAATGGAAACATGCCGCTCCAGAATCCTTTGGCCAGTCTGATAGTTTTATGGGGGCCTCTGGTAGGTGTGGGCGTGTGTGTGTTATTTGGTTCTTAGGTAGGGAGTGAGTAGGGTATGTGTGAGCGTGTATCCTGAGGCGGGTGTGTGTTATCATTTGACTCATTAAAGAGTGAGTATGAGGTGATGTCTGTACGTGGATAGATCCGTGTGGTTGTGGGTGAGTAGGTTGTGATTTGCAGGGTTATATATTAAAACTATTTATATTGTTAAGTTTATGGAATGGCCCGGCTGGACAATGGGTTTTCGAGCGTCGTCTCCACTTAGTTTCATGGAATCCTAAAATCTTTCTAATGTTATTCTCTAAACCTTTCCATTCTCTCAATTATAGAGAATTCTCTCAATTATAGCCTCACGAGAGGCACGAGGTTTAAAAGTGACGATGAAGTCAAAAGTGTTGTGAGCGACTGGCTGAGACATCAGTGCAAAGATTTTTACGCTGAGGGAATACGGAAGCTTGTGCACAGATGGGAAAAGTGTGTGACAGTGCTGGAAGACTACGTTGAAAAATAAAAAAAAGTAAGCTTCTATCTGTATTAGAAGTCCTTATACCGAAAAATTCACCTTATTTATTGAATGAATCTCGTATATATATATATATATATATATATATATATATATATATATATATATAATCACGTTTTTATTCCTGAAGAGGGTCATTTATTTTAATACGATAAGAGAATATCAAGTGAAGGAACTGATATTAAGAGAAAATCAAACTAAGATTCCTGAGATCAAATTCTACCAAATCGCTCTCAGTGATGATGTTTGAAATACTGAACCATAATAAAAGTTAATATAGAATTGAATAAAATATATTTGTCTTTTATTTTTTTAAGAATAGATACGGAAAAAGGAACGGAAATTATTTATGACTCAACGTAATATATTAGGGAAAATAAAGCTGACGGTTTGTGACTCTCAACACTAAGTTAAACAGTATTTATTTTTAAAAGCGAATATGATTTGTAAGAAAAAAAAATTAAAGGCTTCTAGAAAACCGAGTTGCAACTTACGTTGTCATAAAAAAAAGGAAACGTTACTTCGATTTTCTTAATTTTATTTTTTGCCGGGCGCCATGTTGGCGGATGTGAATTCACGGGCCTCGGCGGTATGGCTGATTTGCATGTGTGCCTGCTGCGTATTCAATTCACTTTACCTAATAAAAAAAGCTTCCATCGAGTGAGTGAAGATTGGGAGATTACGTCAGTTGATGAGACGAAAAAATAAAGCTGCATACTTTTAGAAGCTGCCGTTGGTCTTGGCAAAGATCACCTTACTTGGAACATTGTGGACTGGCGCTAGAGTCACAAAAAACCGTACCAAATAACAGAAATCACATCACTTGAGAATTATCAACTGCAACCACTTCAGAGATGGATAGCTTATGTAACTCGAATTACTGTGTCGTAAAATACACGAAATAACAAGTTTATGCACAAGCTTTTGATCAGGCACCATTAACTAAAATGTTTAAGACATGGAACGACAAGAGAAAATGATGCCATAATCAAGATGTTGATATTTGACACCATTTGAGACAGAAAGTCCGGATGAAAAACCCAAGCAATACTTGAAAGTGCGATAAAATGTACCGAAATTAAAAGACCTGATGTTCTAAAAATGTGTACCCCCGTCAATACTTGAAAGAGCGATAAAATCTACCGAACGAAAGAGACCTGATTTCCTAATATAAAAAAAAGTGTACACCCATCAATACTTGAAAGAGCGATAACATCTACCTGAATTAAGAGATTTGATTTCCTAAGAAATTCTTCGAAAGGAAATCTCCATCAATACTGAAATGAACGATAAAACCTACCGAACTTAAGAGACATGATTTCCTAAAAAAGTGTAACCCCATCAATATTTGAAAGAGCGATATAATCTACCGAACTTAAGAGACTTGATTTCCTAAGAAATTGTTCGAAAGGAAACCCCCATCCATACTGGAAAGAACGATAAAATCTACCGAACGTAAGAGATCTGATGTCCTAAAAAATTGTACACCCATCAATACTTGAAAGAGGATTGAAATCTACCGAACGTAAGAGACTTGATTTCCTAACAAAAAATACCCCCATCAGTACTTGAAAAAGCAATGAAGTCTACCGAACGTCAGAGACCTGATTTCTTAAAAAAGTGTACCCCCATTAATACTTGAAAAAGCGATAAAATCTGCTGAGCTTAAGAGACATGATTTCCTTAAAAGTTCTTCGAAAGGAAACACCCATCAATACTTGAAAGATCTGCTGAGCTTAAGAGAGTTGAATTCCTAAAAAAAAGTGTTCGAAAGGAAACCCCCATTAATACTGCAAATAATGATAGAAACCTGCTGCGAGAATACAGTTTTCCTAAAGAAACATTTGATAAAATCAAACCGAAATGTACTGGCTTCTCTGTCATTTAATTATAAATGTTTCCTCATAGGGCAACGGCTAATACTACGTTTACCATTGCCAAACCCTCCTATACTTGGCATCGTTGTCACTCTTTGGCCAAACAGTTTGTGTGATGAAGTTTTCTACAACCCTGTGTAAATTAATTGAAACAGCCGCTTTAGTTTTCTTTCTTTCACCATGCGGTCAGTTTTAGACTCACGGGAGTTACAGGGTGTAATCGATTTCTATTTATTCCTCAGATTAGGTCATTTGCAGTGGTGTGCAATAATATGAATCTATTTTCAGGGTGTATGATTAAATTTGTTTGGCCTTGAAAAATATTGCATCATCCGTGATTGCAGCAGATTTTTATCACGCCCGGACCCTATTGTCTCGACTGTCGATTAGTTGTCCTACAATGTGATGTACGTCACTCCAAGGAATCGTACGAATATTGTAACGTTGCATGAACACACTGGCAAGCCTTACCAGTGGGCAAATATATTACTATAGACTAGTCCGGAAACTCTTGATTTAAATCCAATCGATAATCTGTGGTCAATCTTCAGGGACCGACTTCGGGGAATGGACATACGAAATATTAATATGTGCACTGGATCCTGTTTCACTGGAAAAATACGAAAAAAAAAATAATAACGGAATTATTCCATTTGTTTCAATTAATTTGCACAAGGAGGTAATTGTATATTTTGTATAGAAGCACGACGGAGTGATGGCTAGCAGCTTCCAGTGAGTTCATTGCATGTAATTAATTGCTAATAAACTTTAGAAATATATGAATCCATCTATTACCCCATCCAGGAAAGAGAAGGATGACTGTGATTTCAAAACGGCACAAGCCTTGTAGGCCCGCCTCTCTAACTTCTGACAGTTGGGACGGGCTAACGCCAGCATCTCCTGTGCAAACGAAATCGGCAAACCATTTGCATTATTCTATCTTGAATGTCACCATAGACCACAGTTGTTAGATAAAGTGGTGTGGGGATCACAGCGACGGCATGAAATGCGCCAACTGACGGAATTTAACGGGAACCATCCTTCTTCGAACAGCCCGGACTGGCGCTACTAATTCATAATACAAATACCAGATAACAGTAACAACACTTGAGGACTTTCAAATACAGCAACCAATAAAATTAAACTTTAATGTTTAGGTAATAAACATTATAACATAGCACAAATTCATATATCTTGTGGAAAAAGAAAGTTTCGGTAATATACGTATTGTTGACGTGCTTTTTATTAATTTTATCAAAAAACGACATTCTTGCACATATGTAATTATGGATAATATCATAAATGAATTATTATTTTTTTTAATTAATAACTCTTTGTACTCAGTTGATGACAGTAATAGGTATCTGCTGATGCGTTAGAATGTTAAAATAATCCAATGACAAACATTTAAATTTCACATCTCCGATAGATATCGTGATCTGTGAATTCGGACGGAATTAAGCAATATTCTATAGTTCAGTCTCAATGTCCAGTGATACATTATTCTTCCTTATATTTTTTAATAGCTTTATCTTCTTCGTCGGTAGGTTCGTTATTGTTTAGGTTTGTAAACTGGAATGTTAATGATTGGACGTATATTGGTGTAAGTTCTACTTCTGTGTTTCATTTAGTGTGGGTCTGGTTGAAAGTACTTTTGAGGCCAGGAGATTTATTCTGAGGTGTTGATATTTCGCTTCTCTCGGCATTATTAATACATTTACTATGATGCTTAGTTTCATGAATTTCATTTCCAATTTCGAAGAGATATTTATTTCTCAGAGTGTTATTAGTTATTTAAAAAAAAAAAATTTCAATTAATTTTCACAAGGAAGTAATTGTATATTTTGTATAGAAGCATGGCGAGGTACCGGATACCAGCTTCCAGTCTAGTTCGTTGCATGTACTCACTTGCTAATGACCTCCAGAAAGGTATGAATCCATCTATTACACCCCCCATGTAAGAGAAGGGTGACTCTGATTTCAAAACGGCTCAAGCATTGTAGGCCCGCCTCTCTAACTTCTGAGAGTTGGGACGGGCTAACTTCAGCATCTCCTGTGCAAAAGAAATCGGCAAACCATTTGCATTATTCTACCTTGAATGTCACCATAGACCACAATTGTAAAACAGAGGAGTTTTGGGACCACAGCGACGCACGAAATGCGCCAACTGAAAGAATCTAACGGGAACCATCCTTCTTCGAACAGCGCAGACTGGCGCTACCGAATCACAGATAATACAAATACCAGATAACAGTATTCACAACACTTGAGGACTTTCATATAGACCTACCAGATAGTTGCCTACAATTCCAGCCCACACATCAATCGTAAACTGATGCTGGTGTCACCACATCCCTCCATCTCTGAATTTTGGTCTATGGTGACATTTTTTTTCAGTTTTGCCGTCCCACGGGAATATCTTTTTCCTTCTCGGTATTCTTGGAATGGTCTCATGTAACGCCATACGCATCTTCTGTGTTGTTTTGGTCAACATTTAGACATCAATTTTGGCTCGAATTTACTCCATTCTTATGTTTTACAGCAGCGATCGTATATCTTAGTGTTTGTCGCTGTTTATGTTTGCAGAAGCGAGCTATCTGTTAGATGGCCTTGTCAAGTTTAGTTACAAGTATTCTATGATAAGATCAGTAGTCGCTGTGTACTCTAACATCTGTCACAAAATATTTTTTTAAACTGATTGCGGTAACCGACCCCCAATCGATGACAGACAAATACGAAAATGCAGACTGACTCCATGAAACAGAAGAGAAGTAATAATTCGAAAACTACATATATATGATTAAATTTATTCTACTACCAATTCTAAAAGTACTAAAGCTTTTCTCTGTATTAGGATGTGCGTATAGTATACTGGATAGTGGCAGAGAGTTTTTAAAAGCACAGCTGAAAACGAATCTCGAACTGCACACCAACATACAGTATTTACTACTGCATTTATATGAATGGGAACATGCTCATTATTGTCTGTAGGTATCCTGTAACAATATCATTCATCCTTAGTTCTGCCTTGAAAGGATGACACAATTTGTAACACTGAACTATATTTTTGAGCATCCGAATATATCGGCAAATTGAGCGGTAACTGTGATGTATATGTTATTGAAGCATGCAAATCAAGAAATTATATCATTTTCGGTGATCTCGGAAAATCTGGATTTAAGTAAGTAATATTCTTGCATTATTCATCTTGTTGGGAGCTGATAACCTTTTGGTCTGACCACTTTCAGCCATATTATGTTTTTCCCTTCTGACTCTGCTAAAGCTTCATGGTTACAATTATACTATGATACGTATACGTAAATCCTGAGACCAGATTACATACTTTATATATAGTATATATTTTCTGTCTGATGATGATGGGAGCATTCATTTTAATTAAAAATATATTTAGTTTCCAAAATAGCCCATAATTTATCTTATATATTTATAAATTTACCACATCGTCCATGCTTTGAATAATACTACCACATATGGTCGAGTGCTCCTACTATCTATTGAGAGATTCTTCATCAAAGGAAGAGAAGAATCGGCAATATTATTGGTCGTGACCCATTATATCGGCTTCAGTCGTTTTCCTGTCAACATAATGTAGATTCCCTGCGCATTTTCATGGTAATTCTTCTGATGAGCTATCCGCTATGGTACCTAGACATTAAGAATTTAAGCTCAGTACAAGATTAACAACAAGGTCTCACCAATTTACAGTTGAATTTGCTAGCTATAATAGCTAACATGCTAACATCTTCTTTTCTCACACTTCTCGCTTGCGGAACTCTCTTCTTGCCCCATGCTTTTAAGCCAACTTTAATCTTCAAAAATTTAAATGCGATGTCAATCGTTATCTACTGTCTTCTTGAATACCCCTCTATTGCTCTCGCTCCATAATAATAATTCTCCATTTTTTAATTTCTTTGACACACAATAACTCATTATGCCTTAGTGACTTTATTGCCTTTCTTTGGGTGAAATCATTAAAAAGCCTGTCTGCTAGAGCGACTAACCAGTCTGTGTTGTGTAGACGACTGCTCATGCATATTAGTGTTTGTTCCACATCCGCAGAGCCCACCTGTGGTTTATACTTCAATTATGCGGAGCGGGCTTTAGTTACCGTATCTGACAGAGTACGCTCAAGCTTCGGTCACGATGACTTGCGAATTCGTGTTCACACAACTGTCGAGCAAACTGTTCCATCTACCCATGTCCTTGCGTCAACCCGTCTTATAGTTTTTCTTAATCATTTCACTCCAAGTAAGGCACTAAAGTTACTGAGGGTTAGAGAATATGAGAAAAACAACTATTAAGGAGAGAAGACAATAAAAGAACAACAATTACGAAGACAGAAGATAACGATTGACATTACATTTAAATTTCCCCCCAAACAAGGCACCAAAGCCACTAAGACGCATAGGGATACTGGGTGTTAGAGAATATGAGAAAAACTACTATTAAGGAGGGAGGACAATAAAAGAACAACAGTTACAAAGACAGAAGATAAAGATTGACATTGCATTTAAATTTCCCCCGAAACAAGGCACCAAAGTCACTAAGACGCATAGGGATACTGGGTGTTAGAGAATATGAGAAAAACTACTATTAAGGAGGGAGGACAATAAAAGAACAACAGTTACAAAGACAGAAGATAAAGATTGACATTGCATTTAAATTTCCCCCGAAACAAGGCACCAAAGTCACTAAGACGCATAGGGATACTGGGTGTTAGAGAATATGAGAAAAACTACTATTAAGGAGGGAGGACAATAAAAGAACAACAGTTACAAAGACAGAAGATAAAGATTGACATTGCATTTAAATTTCCCCCGAAACAAGGCACCAAAGTCACTAAGACGCATAGGGATACTGGGTGTTAGAGAATATGAGAAAAACTACTATTAAGGAGGGAGGACAATAAAAGAACAACAGTTACAAAGACAGAAGATAAAGATTGACATTGCATTTAAATTTCCCCCGAAACAAGGCACCAAAGTCACTAAGACGCATAGGGATACTGGGTGTTAGAGAATATGAGAAAAACTACTATTAAGGAGGGAGGACAATAAAAGAACAACAGTTACAAAGACAGAAGATAAAGATTGACATTGCATTTAAATTTCCCCCGAAACAAGGCACCAAAGTCACTAAGACGCATAGGGATACTGGGTGTTAGAGAATATGAGAAAAACTACTATTAAGGAGGGAGGACAATAAAAGAACAACAGTTACAAAGACAGAAGATAAAGATTGACATTGCATTTAAATTTCCCCCGAAACAAGGCACCAAAGTCACTAAGACGCATAGGGATACTGGGTGTTAGAGAATATGAGAAAAACTACTATTAAGGAGGGAGGACAATAAAAGAACAACAGTTACAAAGACAGAAGATAAAGATTGACATTGCATTTAAATTTCCCCCGAAACAAGGCACCAAAGTCACTAAGACGCATAGGGATACTGGGTGTTAGAGAATATGAGAAAAACTACTATTAAGGAGGGAGGACAATAAAAGAACAACAGTTACAAAGACAGAAGATAAAGATTGACATTGCATTTAAATTTCCCCCCAAACAAGGCACCAAAGTCACTAAGACGCATAGGGATACTGGGTGTTAGAGAATATGAGAAAAACTACTATTAAGGAGGGAGGACAATAAAAGAACAACAGTTACAAAGACAGAAGATAAAGATTGACATTGCATTTAAATTTCCCCCCAAACAAGGCACCAAAGTCACTAAGACGCATAGGGATACTGGGTGTTAGAGAATATGAGAAAAACTACTATTAAGGAGAGAAGACAATAAAAGAACAACAATTACGGAGACAGAAGATAACGATTGACATTACATTTAAATTTCCCCCGAAACAAGGCACCAAAGCCACTAAGACGCATAGGGATACTGGGTGTTAGAGAATATGAGAAAAACTACTATTAAGGAGGGAGGACAATAAAAGAACAACAGTTACAAAGACAGAAGATAAAGATTGACATTGCATTTAAATTTCCCCCCAAACAAGGCACCAAAGTCACTAAGACGCATAGGGATACTGGGTGTTAGAGAATATGAGAAAAACTACTATTAAGGAGGGAGGACAATAAAAGAACAACAGTTACAAAGACAGAAGATAAAGATTGACATTGCATTTAAATTTCCCCCCAAACAAGGCACCAAAGTCACTAAGACGCATAGGGATACTGGGTGTTAGAGAATATGAGAAAAACTACTATTAAGGAGAGAAGACAATAAAAGAACAACAATTACGGAGACAGAAGATAACGATTGACATTGCATTTAAATTTTCGCCCCAAACAAGGCACCAAAGCCACTAAGACGCATAGGGATACTGGGTGGTAGAGAGGACAATAAAATCACAAGTAATACGATGAAAGAAAATAACGATTTATGTTGCATGTAAATTTTTGAAGATCAAAGTTGGCTGTCAAGCAAGAATCCGGAAGTGAGTTCCACAAGCAAGAAGTCCGTGTGAAGCAAATGTTAGCATAGAACTTATCTATCTTCATTATGACTCTTCCTTTGTGTTCTCGGTCTTTCGTAATGGTTTTCTCTCACATTCTCCCCTTGTGTCTTAGTGGCTTTACTGCCTTACGTCGGGTGAATTGATGCAAAAAATGTATCCTTTACGGACGGGCAAGTAGCGTAGCTTTTTTTCGGCAGCTTGGTACACATCTTGGGTGCCATTTTGCCAGAATACCATTCATGGATTGGTTTCGTTTGGGTTTTTTTTTATTGGCATATCAACCATAATGGGTTATTTAATGCGGACAAGATTTTTATTGATCGTAATATTTTTTCAAAAATATATTGCAGGTAATATTTTCCCCCAAAAAGTATTACTGGTATTAAAATCTATTTTTATACTTTAATAGTGTTTTGACCCCTTTTGTGGGGTAACTATTTGCCCAGAGCTGGGACCCTGACAGGTGTTACCCACCCCCGGTTAGGGCGGACCTGGGAACACCAGCAATTAAGAGCTGATTCCACGCTCCTCAAAACCTCCTGATCAGATGTCTTGCTGTCGGATGTAGTTCATCGTCTTACCCAGGACGCGGATGTAGTTTATCGTCACACAAAGGCCGGTACTGTTTATGAGAAAAGAAGTAAATTATAAATTTAGGTGGGCGGGAGTGTAACTCACTACTTTTAAGCTCCCAACCGTTCCTGTATAATACCGGTGAATAAAATAGGCGTCATTATTTTCAGTGCAACATTCGTAAGTAGATATTGAATTCCAGGAAATATTAAATATGAAAAATCTTAAGTTCTTTAAAACAGTTCTATTTTGTGAAGAAAAAAATGATGCATTTCAATATTAATCAATGATCTTGCCAATTTGACCTCCATCTTCTGGCTTTCTCCTTCTATATTTTGAATAGGAATCATTCACTTGTTCAATTTAAATCAAATGGACATTTTTTCAGCTTGATTTGAACCTTTGATATGTATTTGATGAAATACTTGATTGAATGAATTGATGAGCAGATTTCAAATTTGATATAGCAGTTGAATGGTTGCAACAAATATGTATTGTAAGCCACTACCCGCTCCCTTCTTGCTCAACATGACGTCCATATTGTTTCATTTTGATCTTGTTGATGTGACCTCCATCTTCTGGTTTTCTCCTTCTATATTTTGTATAGGAGTCATTCCCTTATTCAAATTTCAATTTAATTTAAATCAAAGGGAAAAAGAAATTTCACTGGGTGGGCGTCCAAAAACAGCTTGATCTGACCCCTTTGATATGTATTTGATGCAATAATTGATTGAATAAATTGATGAGCAAATTTCAACATTGTTATGACAATTGAATTGTCGCAACAAATATGTATTGTAAGCCACTACCCACTGATTTCTTGCTCAACAGGACGTCCATATTGTTCCATTTTGATCTTGTTGATGTGACCTCCATCTTCTGGTTTTCTCCTTCTATATTTTGTATAGGAGTCTTTCCCTTATTCGAATTTAAATTTAATTTAAATCAAAGGGGAAATGGGTTTCAGTAGGGGTGTGCAAAAACAGCTGGATCTGAACCCTTTGATATGTATTTGATGCAATATTTGATTGATTGAACTGATGAGGAGATTTCAACTTTGATATCACATTTGAATTGTCGCATCAAATATGTACTGTAAGGCACTGTTAAAACACCTAAACAGTATCTCCAATTTGCTATTTGCATGTTGAACTCTTCTTATTCTTGCATCCATACATTCTGTCAATCGGTGTCGAACCATTTCTTCTTGCTGGTCCTGGTCATGACGATAAACTACATCCGGCAGGAAAGGCTCTGATCTGAAAACTGGAGAGTTTGGGGTGCGTGGAACCACTTTTTAATTGCTGTTGTTCCCAGGTTCACTCTGACCTAGGGTGGTAGCTACAGTTAGTGTCCCAGATAGGGGTAAATAGTGAACCGCCCAAACAAAAACAAATCATTATGAAAGTATAAAATTACATTTTATACTTAAAATACGAGCAATATTTTTGATATATAAAAATCTACCAACAATACATATTTATAGTCGAATTGCCAACAATACATTTTATAGCAAAATGATCCACAATTCATTTTATCTGTAGTTGAAGCCATAAAATTGTATTCAAAATATTTAGATTTCGGCACGAAATATAACTTAGAAGTTGATATGCAGTTAAACGAAATCAATCAGCCAACAATACATATTTATAGTACAATTGACAACAATATATTTATAGAAAAATGACCACCAATGCATTTTATCTGTAGTTGAAGTCATAAAATTGCGTTTAAAATATTTAGATTTCGGCATTAAATTCGGGTTGTGATATGCCGTGAAACACAACCAAATCAAAATGGGACGGTATATTGAAGTGTGTTAAGAAAGATAAACACAAAAATTGCATTTTTGTCCGTTTAAATAGCATCATCTTCAAATTGGTTCGCTCAAACGTGGAACTGATGGAATTAGTAATACACAAATAAAATAAAAAATTCTTGTAAAGACTGGGGTAACATTCTAATATTCACAGGGAAAACTACCGCAATATATATTTATATTCGAAGTACCAACAACACATCTTATCTGTAGTTGAATGCATAAAACTGTGTTCAAGCTATTTAGATTTTGGCATTAAATAACCCATAGAGGTGTTGATATGCCGCTAAGCAAAATAAACCCATCAAACAAAGCATGGTCTCGCTTTCCTTTATTATATCAGACTACAAACTAATTACCGAATGTTGGAATATCAATAAATCTAAAGATTTAAAAACATCTATATTTCATAAGAAATATCATATTCATATAAATCACGTGAAAATATTACGTGCTTTGCTTTCATTTCTCCACGTGTAAATCTAACTTTATTTTTTATTGACACCTACCACTGGGAAATGTATTTAAGCGTCATTGTTGAATATGTTGTATCTTTGTCTAGCAAAGCATAAAATGTGAAGATAAGGTTTTCTGGTTGGATGATTGTAATGCGCCAGTGGTTGTTGTGGGGAAGTATTTTCTCATAGCATTGATGAGATTGTTATTTATACAGACATTCATTCCTCATTCGTTATTCCATGTCTGTTGTCGTGCGCCAAAGTTGGCCTAATCCCACACATATCTAATCGCATCACCGAACCGAGTTGCGAAACCACTAATCATGCTCAATCTGATGGACGCTCTTAACGGATTATCGTCTCTGGTCAAGAGGTTGTCGAGGTCACCAGAACTTGGGAATTGTGTTTCCGCTTAGCGATTGGACGGGTGCGGTTCCCTCTATTAGCTATTGTACTTAAACTGATTCTGATTTAGCAGAAAACTCGTGTTTTGAAAGTTGTTTAGAGGAGGTCATTCGAAGGCCGACTGAACGATTTGTATCTGTCCTATCGGCGAAAGTAATCACCATTCGAAGTTAGGTGAAAGAAAATGTTATGAATGCTTATTTTTTCAGCAAACGCAAATATTTTCCAGGATATTCTATCAACATTCATGTAAATTTATAGCAATATTACTCAATTAAGAAAATATATATATATATCTTTTTCTAAATTTAAACTGTCTTACGAGAACTGCGTATTGCCATAATAATAGATTCATTTAAAAGCCTTTTAATAATTTCTTGACAAAGTCTCTTTTTATTTGTATACTAGCTTAAAAGCCGCACTCCATACAGACTTTGAGCTAACACCTGTAGGAGATTAATTGGATCTCCAGTCCCAAACTAAATGTACCTTTGGTCCATCTTAGAAAACAGCAATGATAATTTTGAAGAAATACCATTGAATTTTAGTTCTTCAAATCACAAACTCTGTGGAACGTCAACTGATTTGAGTTCTTCAAATGACAAAATCAGTGGAACTTCAAAAACTCACAATACGAAACGACACCCTTTAACTCTGAGTTCTTGGCATTTTGAAGAAATAAATATGATTTCCTCACGTGACAATCATTGGGAGATATTTTAAACTGAATTAAAGACCAAAAATAAATTAAATCCATAAATGCTTTGTGTTACCTTAAACTCTATATAAATTAAAAACATCTAAAATAATTTGAATTTTTAACTGTTACCTCATCATCGGCACACGAATCTCAATGTTGCATCTTCAAGCAACAGATGAGGTGAAGGTTTTCAATTCGGGGATCATCCTGATTCGCAAAAATGTATGATATTTCTATGTAGAGGAAATGTGGCCCGAGTTAGAGTGGTTTCGGACACGCGGAAAGACAGGCAGACTTTGCTGATTATTTATTTCAATAGTTAGAAAATAGAAGATAGACAGACAAATCAGATAGATAGATAGATAGATAGATAGATAGATAGATAGATAGATAAACAGATATATATATATATATATATATATATATATATATATATATATATATATATATATAGATAGATAGATAGATAGATAGATAAACAGAGAGATAGGTAGATAGATAGATAAATAGATAAATAGATTGACAAACAGTTAGATAGATAGATAGATAGATAGATAGATAGACAAACAGATAGATAGATAGATAGATAGATAGATAGATAGATAGATAAACCATCAGATAGGCAAACAGATAGATAGACAGATAGACAAACAGAGAGATAGATAGATACATAGATAGATAGATAAACCATCAGATAGATAGATAGATAGATAGATAGATAGATAGAAAAACAGAGAGATAGACAGATAGACAAACAGAGAGATAGACAGATAGATAGACAAACAGAGAGATAGACACATAGACACATAGACAGAGATATAGATAGATAGACAAACAGAGAGAGAGATAGATAGACAAACAGAGATAGATAGATAGATAGATAGATAGATAGATAAAGTACAGAGAAAGTAAGACAGAAGAAGAGAATAAAATAGACAGACAGACAGACAGACAGAATTTGAATTTTTAACTGCCACCTCATCATTCGCACACAAATTACAATGTTGCATCTTCAAGCAACTGATGAGGTGGAAATGTTCAATTCCTGCATCATCCTGATTCCAGAAAATAATAATATGTCCTTATAGAACAAGTGTGGCTCGACTTAGAGGGGTTCCAAACAAACGGACGGACAGACTAAATTTACCGTTTATTTATTTAGAAATTTATAAAAGCATCTTGCAACAATGATGTTTCTTTTGGAGGTTTTCGATAAAAGAGCATCACAAACGACAAAAAAGTATACATCGGCATGTCGCACATCTTGAACTAAAGAATTTCTTTATCCCGGTGAATGCTGGACAATTTCCTCCCTAAATAAAATTAGACACAAAGATATTGTTCCTTAGAATAATCTGCCTATAAAATTCTGTGACTTCCTCTCGTCCGTCACACCCACTAAAAGATCTATACATTGATCGAGCCAAAGCAAATTTTGCCGACAACTTTAAACAGTTAAGAAGGTACAAAGTACAGGTGGTTTTACAAGGGTGCGTAAAAAACCGCGAAGTGTTTTGTCAACGTATTTTTCCAAAGAAATCAGATTATTCAAATTCGATCGATTGGTTTGAGAAATTGGACGAAACGTAGAGTTTGTAAATGTCGACAAAAATTTTATCGATAACTTCAACAATAATAAATACTGAAAGTTGCAAGAAAATTCTAGTCTACATATAAAATTCCGTGACTTCCGTTAGTTCATCTGTCTGTCCGTCACACCCTCTAAAATAGCCATATATACACCGATCGAAACCAGATATTGGGGAACAGTGTAAACAAGCAAGTGGGTAGATAGTGTATTTGGTTTTACTTGCGTGCGTAACTTAGTACAACAAATTTTCATTAACTTGTTTTCTTTTTTTTTTAAAATTCAAAGTTTTATTATTTAACATACAAAATACTCCCACTATTTTAAAACAATTTAATGATTAAAATAATACTTATTTAATAAAAATGCAATAACTTTTCTTTAAGTTTTTATATGTACAAAAATTCAGTTTCTAGATTGTTCTGTTTGCGAGAACTATAAAGAAATAAGAGAAAAAAAACGATTCAAAAAGTTGTAATTTGTCTCCCAAAATAAATATTTAGGCATCGCCAGTTGTATGTTGCATGCTCAAGAGTAAGAATGTATTCTTCGCTTTAAAAAAGAAAAATAGAAATTTTCTTTAGAAATATTGTTTACTATGAAGTCCTATAAAATTAAATTAAAGAAATTATTGTTTTTTTTGTCAAAGCATTTTTCTAAAAATATCAGCTTATTCAAATTTCATCGATTGGTTTGCGTAATTGAACGAAACGTAGAGTTCGTAAATCTTGACAAAAAAAGTTAGCGATAACCTCAACAATACTAAATGCAATGAGGATTTTATCAGGCGTCAGCCTGTTGGCAAAAAATTTCTAGTGCTGGAAATACCATAGACGTAAGTTGTAAGCACCGTGAAATTTTTAATGACTCTTATATCTATCTGTATAATACTCTGTGATTCGTGCTTGCGTGATACGTCGTCCGTCTGGTGCATAATGACTTAAGTTTCTTTCCAGCTCTCTTTTTCCAGCTCTCTCTCTCTCTCTCTCTTTCCACCTCTCTCTTTCTACATCTCTCTTTCCACCTCTCTCTTTCTACATCTCTCTTTCCACCTCTCTGTGATTGCGTGATGAATCCGTCCGGCTCAAAAATATTTTAAGTTAATCTGATTTTTAAATATGTCAAGTGAATATGATTAAAAATACGAGTTGTTTATGCAATAAGTATTTTTATTTGAATTTTCTTCATACAGAAAATTTTTTCATTAAAATATTTTTAAGTTAAAGCGAGGCACAAAGATATTCCGCTTTGCTGTTTTGTCCAATTATTTGTAGAGTAATTATTTATCTTTCAACTTTCTTTAAATCAACAATATTTTAAATATTTAAAAAATATTTTAAGTTAATCTGATTTTAAAATATATCAAGTGAATATGATTAAAAATACGAATTGTTTATGCAATAAGTATTTTTATTTGAACTTTTTCATACAGAAAATTTTTTCATTAAAATATTTTTAAGTTAAAGAGAGGCACAAAAAGATCCCGCTTTGCTTTTTTGTCCAGTTATTTGTAGAGTAATTATTTATCTTTCATATTTCTTTAAACAATGTTTTAAGTATTTAACAAAATATTTTTTGGCATACTTAACAAAATATTTACAAGTGAATATGGTTTTAAAAAATTTTGGCACATTAAAAAAATATTTTTAAGTTAATCTGATTTAAAATATCTTAAACGAATCAGATTTTAAAAAAAATAAGAGTTGTTTATACAGTAAGTAATTTTATTTCAAATTTTTTCAAACAGAAAATATTTTAATATCGAAATCAAATTCATTGTTTTATAACCTATACGATCATTGACCCAATGGGTCACGTGAAGTCTAGTTTCGAATAATAATAAAAAAAACAGTTGAGGTTTCTAGGACAGATAATGAGGAAAGGGTGCTCGGAGAATCTGAAACGCAAAGGACATGCTGAGGACAGCTGTGACTGAGGGAAACGAGGAATAACTTACACAAAAAAAGCATGTGCATATCGATGGTAAAAGTTGGTATGAGATGGATGGTAAAAAAGGCAAATATTGCTATAACCTGGAAAGTTTGGGAAGTTGTGGAGAGCCATGACAATGCACGTCTTGAAAAGAAACTACAGATTGTAATGGAAGTTGAGGTTAAGAAATAGTCAATATTCTCAAAAGGAAGAAATACCAACACGTTGAGGAAATTGGCACATATTTTTTATATATTTAATAAAAATTCTAGAAGAGATAAACATCACTCATGTTATATAAGTAACTGACAAGGAAAGAAAAACATTTAATTTAAAAGTTGTGTGTGTGTGTGTGTGTGTGTGTGTGTGTGTGTGAGAGAGAGAGAGAGAGAGAGAGAGAGAGACGTATGTGGGTGAGTTAAACCCTGGTCGGTGGATGCCTGAGGAACAGATTTTTTTTCCCCCGCTCAGCGGGAACAAGGCTTCTGTTGACGCTACTATGGAATAAATATAAGGGGATGAAGGGATACTGTTCACGTCTTTTTATAGTCCAGGACCACCTAGAGAGCGTTTGGTCAGACAAGTTGGGGGCAATCATCACAATATTTTGTTTTTTGTTTTTTGGTTTTTTTAAATAAAACTTCTTCATCATATCACTTTCCTACTGTAGAAAATCGCTTCAAAAATTTTACAACTAAAACATTTCAAATTAATATTTGAAAATATTTAAAATTACATTTGAAATATTTAAAATACACACAACCGTTTTAAAAAAATAAATTCAAATACCGTATATACTGGAGTATCGTGTGGACGTTTATGCCCAAAATTCATTTAAAATAAAAAAATAAAAAAATAATACGAAAAATGTTTCCTTTAAAGTAAAAAAAAAATAACATGAAAAATATTTGATTTAAAGTAAAAAATAACGTTTAAAATGAAATAAAGAATAACTTTTAAAATATTTGATTTAAAGTAAAATGTAACATTTAAAATGAAATAAAGAATAACTTTTAAAATATTTGATTTAAAGTAAAAAGTAACATTTAAAATGAAATAAAGAATAACTTTTAAAATATTTGATTTAAAGTAAAAAGTAACATTTAAAATGAAATAAAGAATAACTTTAAAAATATTTGATTTAAAGTAAAAAGTAACATTTAAAATGAAATAAAGAATAACTTTCAAAATATTTGATTTAAAGTAAAAAGTAACATTTAAAATAAAATAAAGAATAACTTATAAAATATTTGATTTAAAGTAAAAAGTAACATTTAAAATGAAATAAAGAATAACTTTCAAAATATTTGATTTAAAGTAAAAAGTAACATTTAAAATGAAATAAAGAATAACTTATAAAATATTTGATTTAAAGTAAAAAGTAACATTTAAAATGAAATAAAGAATAACTTTCAAAATATTTGATTTAAAGTAAAAAGTAACATTTAAAATAAAATAAAGAATAACTTATAAAATATTTGATTTAAAGTAAAAAGTAACATTTAAAATGAAATAAAGAATTACTTTCAAAATATTTGATTTAAAGTAAAAAGTAACATTTAAAATGAAATAAAGAATAACATTTAATATATTTGATTTAAAGTAAAAAGTAACATTTAAAATAAAAAATAAAATAAAAAATAAGTTGTAATATATTTCAAATAAAAAGAAGCAACCGGTTTTATTAATGAATATTTTTTTACGCAAAAAGAAGGATGTCGCACAATATACAAGTAATATTTTAAAGGTTTTCATGCTTTTTTTGAGGACCGGTAGCCCTATATACAAGTAATTTGTTTTCGGGGGGGGGGGTAAATTTTATACAAATAATTCGCGTAAGATGAAAAAAATAATACTGAAAACATTAAATATGAAATAAAAAATAACATTTAAAGTAAAATAATATTAAAATATTTCATTTAAAATTTATGATTATTTTTTTACACAAAAATGGAGGTCGCGATATACACAGGCAATATTTTTGAAGAGGTTAAAAATCGTGCATTTTTTTTTTTTTTTGCCGACCGGTTGCACTAGATAAAGGTAACTTTTTTTGTGGAATTTTTAAAATTCATTCATTATTTTTAGATCGGAAGAATTTTTAATTTTATATTAGCTAATAGTGGTTTAGTGATGCAATTCTTACTTATTAACCCATATCTGTGGTGAGTTACATCAGATTTTCATAAACAAATATTATAATGTGGATATAAAGTGAGAGATAAATTCTATATTACAGTCAATATACAAACTGATATTTCATTTTATAGCCAAGGTGGTTTCTATAGATTTGTATTTCAAAGCATGTAAACAAATCTAAAAATCATGCCTCTTAAGCATACAGTATTTGAGTGATTGATACATTCGTTCTTACCGCGAAAATAGGGCGATAATAATGATTTAGTGATACAAGTCTTACTATTTAACCCGTAGAGGTGGGGGAATTCCCAAGGGTATTTGCGTTTAAGGGAATATAACGAATCCAACTGGAATTATACTTGTCTCTCCGATTAAATGTGAACCGTTATCCTATTACATGGCCTTTACATTCCAGCCATTGTATGTACAGGCCAGGCTCATTATTGCTTAACCGGTGATAGTAAGGGAACCTGTGTTTCACTGGAAGTAGAAAAATGGATAGTAAAATGTTAAATAGATTTCTATATCTTAAAAAATTTAAGAGGAAAGGATAACAGGTGGAGCAAAAGATTGTTTGACTTTGCTTCGTGGATAGAGATAAACATATAAAGCGTCTGAAAATGGAAACGTGAAATAATCAAAATTAATTCTAGTCTGGGATAAAGATGTCTTAAGATATGTTCCACTGATGGAACAATTGACATTATAATGTTTAAATAACTATTTATTTCTTTAAAAATATCAAAAAGTAAAGATATGTGGTGGAGCAAAAGGCTGCCTGAGTGTTGCCTAGTGAATAGTATTCACCTTATAAAAATGTCATCATGAAATTATGAAAATTAATGCTCGTCTAGTATAAAAAACGTTTTATGCTTCAATGTTGGAACATTGGACATTAACAAGTTTTTAAAAAATCACTTATATCTCAAAATATATCAAGAAGGATAAGAGGTGGAACAAAAGGTTGTTTGATTGTTGCTAATGGATACTATACGTAATATAAAACTGGATGCAAAATGGAAATATTCTGTGATCCAAATTAACGCATGTCTGGTATAAAAAATGCCTTTAGATATGTTTCTCTCATGCAAGAATTGTTACAAAAAAATAATTTATATTTAAAAAAGAAATTGAATACGCATTTCGCCATTCCGAGCGTCATCAGATGCAAAAACGAAAGAAAGAAATCTATTTTCCATGAAACGTTTTCCATTTTATCAAATTTGTAAAAAAATCATTGGGATTTTATATCCTATTTTTAAAAAAATATCAAAAAGAAAGGCTTAGAGGTGGAGCAAAAGGTTGCTTAATTGTTTCATGCACATTATTAAACTGGACTCTACATGACATCATGAATAAAGTGCACTGTTTTTAATTCGTAGCAAAGAAAATCGTAATCATGGTTTCATGGAAGGTTTTAGGAAATTTATCCAGTAGTGGTATCGAAATGGAAGAGGACAGAATAGCATGCATCTCGATCTGGATAAAAAATCAAATATATCTTTAAAAATATCTAGAAGAAACGGTAACAAGCGGAGCAAAAGGTTGCTTGATTATTGCCCAATTAATAGTATACTGTAAAAAAAATCGGTTCACCTCGATGAAAACTCCGAGTTTGTTGTATGAGGTGCAGTAACCACCCCGAGGTGCGTCCTCTTCCACAATAGGCTCTTGAGAGACGACCTTCTACTTAGAATAGGTGTCGTTGCCTATTTTCATATGAATGATACTGGGTCGGTATTAGCTAATAGTTAGCGTGGGTCTGTGACTGGGATAGCTTTATAACAAATATTCTTCTCAGTCTACAGAGCGCGCTCGACGTGTGAAAACCAGGCAAGACGGACGGACGGACATATAGATATTATATAACTGGATTGAACAAAGAAACATGGGATGACAAAAGTTAATGCTCGTTGAGAATAAAAATATTTTATGTTTCACACTTCGATCATTTTGCATTTATCAATGTTTTAAAAGGTTTGTCAGTATTCTATATCCTATCTTAAAAACATACCTAAAAAATTATCAAAACGAAAGGATTAGAGGTGGAGCAAAAGGTTGCTTGATTATTGCCTAGTGAATAGTATACATATAATATATGACTGGATTGAAAAAAGAAGCATGGAATGGTAAAAATTAATGCTCGTCGAGTATAAAAATGTTTTATCTTTCACTCTTGGAACATTTTCATTTATCAATTTTTAGAAATATTGTCAGGATTCTCTATCTGTTGAGTCTTGGCTCATTGTTGAATCTCGCCTAATGCATGGAATAATAATACAACACAAAATGTACTTAGAACAAGAATGTATTATAACAAGAAAGTGTACACAATAAGTACATATAGTATTTCTGTATATTTCTGGGAAGACGTTCCTGGAGAATGTGTTGACTAGTCGCAGTCGATCAGAGTCTCTAGTTGGATCTCGTGATTCCTCCCTTCTCGTCTTCCGGTACCAACCATTATTTATATAGTAGGTAGTCACCTATGCAGATTATCCTATTTTGATAACATATATCATAAAGAAAGGATTAGAGATGGAGCAAAAGGTTGCTTAATTGTGGCCTTATAAATAGTATGCACGTTATGAAAGTGAACTGAAAGTGATATGAATAATTTTAATTAATAGCAAAGAAAAGTTTATTCATGGTTTTATGGAAGGCTTTAGGGAATTTATCCAGCATTGGTATCGCAATGGTTAGGGAGAGTGTCACATGTACGTCGATCTCTATAAATACATTTGGCATCAGCGTCACGTGTGTACGTGAACCAAAGAGCTGTTTATTTCGTGTGACATTTTCAATTATTTTCTTCTCGTCTTGATTTCATAACTTGCCTGCACTAAAAAAAAAAAAAAAAAAATACCACAATTCCTTCCTTTTGCTTTCTTTTGTTATATTTAATTCCTGACACTTTATCCGTTTCATTTTAGAAGTATCACGGCTGACTGCATTAAAAAAAACAAAAAAGAAAAAAGAAAGCAATGAAGATAGAAAGAAATTTGTCTTAAAGCTGCTATAAATAAATAAATAAATAAATAAAACCTATTTCTTTGCATACATTACTCAGGGGGCCATCTGTGTGTGAGTAACGACGTGTTACTTATAAAGAAAAATGATCGTCACAAATATAGAATTAAAAGAGAAAATGAAAGTTCCCAGTTGTACAGAGACAAATGAAAGCGTACGTACATATCATTTCAATAACGATCGGTTGCGAAAAAGGCGGAACATGTTGGAAGAGAAATGCCCTAAGAAAGAAATCAGCTTTCTTTTCGAATGTAATGTAACATATGAAAATTATAAAAGACAAACGTATATATGACGGCGTTATTACTTTCTCTTTCTCTCTCTCTCTCATTCTCTTTCACTTTTCTATCACGCAATGGCACTTATTCAAAAAAATGCACAGAAAAGAAGACTAATGGGGGGTGGGGAACAAAACTAAAAAAAACAAAAAATAAAACAAACACATAAGCAAGTCATGGAGTCTACGATCGATGGTGACAGTTCTGAATTTCAGTACAAGCAGAATTAAAACTTCAACGGCAGAAGGCTTGGATGGAAAAAATGTTCGATACTTTGATTTCAGAATGTATTATCAAAATTTACATACGTTCACGTACATTTGAATTTTTATGGAATTTTTCGAAAAGGTTAAAGATTTACTTTCTTTTCGGGAGAATTCATATTTTGTTAACTCGATTCTATCAGTAATCCTCGCCTTAATTCCTGACCACTGACAATCCCTTACTTCATGATTTTAAAGCACTATTATAGTCAAATAATTAGCAATGCATTTGTAATTCACATACAATAGTCCTATTCTATCAGTACTACTAGGCTTCATTCCTCACCACTGACAATCCCTTTCTTCGTGATTTCAAAGAACTAATATAGTAAAATAATTAAAAATGCATTTATAATTCATATACAATAGGCCTATTCTATCAGTACTACTTAACTTAATTCCTGTCCACTGACAATCCCTTTCTTCCTGATTTTCAATGTAATCCTAAGGTATAATTATTAACAGTGCATTTATATTTCAAATAGAATAGCCCTGTTCTCTGAGTATGGCTTGCCTTCATTCCTGACCACTGATAATCCCTTCCTACGCG
>OZ038514.1:62407695-62517695 GCA_964036315.1 Acanthosepion esculentum | reverse complement strand
CCGTTCTTGTGTCACAAGCTGGCCTTGTGTTGCGGGTGTTGAGTAAATACAAATTGCTCTATACTAGTTTGTAATGCAATATTTATCATCTCTCGGTTGCGTCTCCGTCTTTGGGTATAGTGGGCACAAGGGCGGCTCCGTCAAAGGACATAGTCGCAACTGAGGAAAATTATACTGAGATGTGCCGGGACCTGGGGAACAACTGCTCGAAGCCGCGCTCTCTCATTGCACTAGTGTGAAGGATCGGGGCTTGAACTGAGGACAGCGGAACCAACGATTGTGGGGATTTGGGCAATTTTTGTTCCTAGCCCGGGTGTACGGGCTCGGGGTCCCCATATTAAAACGACCTTGGTTCACAACCTGACGCTGTCGGGGCGGTGGAAGTAAATACTAATATGTGGCAGCAATATTCAAAGCATAGACGAATAGTAGACTTATAAATATGCAAGATAGATTCTGGAGTGAAAAATTGTCTTGCACGACACAGTGAATCGACTTCCCTAACAAGTGGACCTAGCAGTGGATTCAATATAATATTTGTATTTCATATCAGCCGAGAAGGTTGGCTCGAGAATGCGGAATAAGTCACTCATATTGAGGCTAGTATCAGCTATGACGGTGGGTGGAAGGCAGTGACCTTTCATGTGACGGATAGAGAGAAGTTTCGTTTTGAGACTTGTGACTTATCAAGACATATTTTAAGGTTTGTTTTTTTGTTTTGTTTTGTTTTTTTACAAACATTAACGTGTCAAACGTTAATAGCGAAAGTGTTCCCGCTTTTAGCTAGACTTTTAAAAAAAACACGCAGACAGTGAATTGTTTTTGAAAATATATTTTTCAACAGAACAAAAGACGTTTGCATAACAGTCATTACAAGCAACATCAGTTAAAAATAAGCGTAAAACTGAAGTTACTGTATGTGATTAAGTTATGGAAAAGATATGGTATTAATAAAATGAAAAACGAAAAACGTTAAAAGAACAGAAATATATCTGTTGAAAAGTTGTTTGTTTTTTTTTTTTGCGAATATGTGGCGATGAATAAGGCGTCCTATCAGATTAAGTTAGCTTTGTCCAAACCAGTTCCGTCATTTTTGTTAGAGGTTTAACAAAAATCGTTATGTTTTGTCTTCACGTATTTGTAAGATGTCTCGGTGATAATTATATCGAACAGAGAGTAGACCAAATTGTTTTCTCAACACAAACCATAACAAGACGCATCGAGAAATCTCCTGTGATCTACGCCGAGGGCTCAGAAAAAAGAATGGTGGCACAAAATTATTAATTCAGTCTTTCTTGTTCATGTATAAATAACGTATTACGCATATGATACCACCTCGCCGATAAATATTTCACAAGTAATCGGTACTTTTCCAAATTGATGTAGAGAGTATAAACTTATAATTCGGGGTCTCTGCCCTGAAGGAACCAGGTTCGATTCCAGTCGGAAAGCGTAAAATTTTCTTTAATAAGATTTCTCGAAACTTGTGGCCTGTAGACGAATATAAATCAACATACCGTTGAATAAATAAACTGAGCGACTACTAAATTAAATATACCAACTAAAAATATCGTAGAAAGTGATATATATATATATATATATATGTACTAGCTTTGTGGATCTGTTTTAATATTTTATATTATTAGGGTTCACTCGGATTATATATATATATATATATATATATATATATATATATATATATATATATATATATATATATATATATATATATATATATATATATATATATATATATATAAATAAATATAAATATAAAAGTGAACATAGAATTCAACACTTACAGTCGACAGTCTGTTTCATGCTAAATGCAATCATGGCCTGACGATTGCGTCCAGCATGAAACAGACTGTCGCCTCTAAGTGTTGACTTCTATGTTCACTTTTATATTTACACACGCTCTATCTCTGTTATTGAGCACTTTATCCCATAAATATAGCACATCCTAAGACTATATTTCTTTATATATATATATATATATATATATATATATATATATATATATATATATATATATATATATATATATATATATATATATATATATTTAAAGACATTTCTATGATATGTTTAACGTTCTTTTTATAGATACAAGTATTTAAGCAAATGCTCTGTTTTATAATAAACAGTATTAAATAACATTTACCGGCCTGAATGTCCGAGAAATTTTCATAGAAAATTTTCGTTCTCCGACAGGAATCGAACCTGTATCCTATACGGAACCTTGTCCAATTCAAAAATATATGACGTCAGTTGTTTACATTTGATACGGCAGAGCAGATATGAATAGAAAAGATTCATTGAAGATTTAAGTTTAAAGATAGTAAAATCGACCTTGCTAACAAGACGCTTCTCTTTGGCCGAACGGTTAAGGCACGTCACGCGAAATGACGGTTCCGTATAGGATACAGGTTCGATTCCTGTCGGAGAACGACAAATTTTTTATGAAAATTTCTCCGACATTCATGCCTGTAAATGTTATTTAATTGTGTTTATGATAAAAAAGAGCATTTGCTTAAATACTTGTATCTATAAAAAGAACGTTAAATATATCATAAAAATGTCTTTAAATAAATTGTCGGACCTTGTCCAATTCAAATATATGTATTTGTGCTTTTGTTTCTTAAAGCAAAACGATTATAAGAGTATTTTTTCGAAGTAATATTGCATTAACAATTCTATTTGCAGATAACTAAAAAATTTTCAGGTATACAGCCTATTATTTAACCCTATCCAGGGGGTGAGAATTGATTGAATGTTACCTTTTTCAAGTTAATATGGTGAATTAAGGTCTCCAATTTCTCACTGTAAACCGCTATCAAGTTCACCATCAACACATTCCAGTTAAAAAACTAACTGAGAGCTGTGTTATGAGACAGAAAAGATTCGCCTCTTGTTAATCTCTTTTTTGAATAGTTCTGAAGAATATTTGTTCGATTTTGGTTTTTAATGTATTATTGTAGGGTGGGTTGAACGAGATTATATTTCACACACTATAGAATTAACATACGCAAAGTTTGTCACTTAGCTGATTGATTTTAGCTTCAGCAACACGACTCCAGAGTTTCGTAGACGCTCCCCACCCACCGTCCGTCCTCTCAGATTTTTCTTTTTTCATATGCAATCATTAGTGCAATTTCTTTTTTTCATAGTGTACGACTGCGTGGATGTGCGAACACACACACACACATACACATTATATATATATATATATATATATATATATATATATATATATATATATATATATATATATTATAAAAAATAGGAATTAGGATTACTCCATAATACTGATAATAATCATTACAACTTGTAAAATTTAATTTAATTTAAAATTATAAGTAAAATTAAATTACAAGGATTTTTAAATCCATCACGAAAAAAAAACTGTATAAAAATTGAACCCTCTGTGTGAAAACATTTTTTTAATATTTTATTTTATATTATATTTATAGGATTCACTTGGATTATATATCAAGTGGATTTCATACATACACATTATATATATATATATATATATATATATATATATATATATATATATATATATATATATATATATAATGGCCTCTCCCGTTGTATTCGATATGTGAGGGTCAAGCGGTTCAGTTCCTAGGAACCGATAGCCAGACACCAGCAGATATGATTTGATTATAGTGGTGAAGGTTTTGTGTAGATCCAACCACCCTTTTTGAAGGGCCGAATACAGAGACCTGCTGCACTACGTGCCACAATGTCTCCAAACAACCCTCCTCAGGTTTGGAATTCAGACTTTACCTTCTCTTAGACCAGTTGCCAGCCAAGGCTATAGAACTCAGTTTGTCCTGCTATTTACCCACTACTGGGGAGTGGGGGAGAAGATGATTCATACCTCTCGCAAGGGTATTTGCACATGACTGAATGTAACAGATTCGACTGGAAATCGAAATCGGCTCTCCACCATTACTCCATCATGCCTAATATATATATATATATATATATATATATATATATATATATATATATTCGTACATGTTTCATTAAATAATATAGACAAGTGTTGTCTATTTATTTTATGCAAGTTCTTTTCATATTTTCTTGTCTATATTATTTAATGAAACATGTATGAATGAAAAAATGCTGTCTAAATACACACAATATATATATATATATATATATATATATATATATATAGAGAGAGAGAGAGAGAGAGAGAGAGAGAGAGAGATGAGTTCAGTGCTTTCTGTATTCTGTTGAGGTTTCTTCTAGACTCGATGAATTACTTAATTATAAGTATCTCAAATCCTCCTAATTTCTATCACTTGTATATCCTAGCTTGGACCGTCTTCTATTGCTCTGGAGGCACAGTCCTATGGGTACACTCGGATGAGTTCCACCACGGAATATTTGATCGAGCGGTCCTATAGCGAGTCTAATTCGCTACCTCTTGATAACCGAGGTCCGTCTGTACAGGTTGTATGACGTTTTACCTGATAACATAATTGTCCGGTTTTCAATTCTCGGTAGTTGATGCGCACTGGTGATGTGTCCCAGATATAGGACGGTACGGCCGTCCAATGAGTTCTGCATTCTGCTGAGGTTTCTTCTAGACTCGATGAAGTACTTAATCATTAATATATATATATATATATGTGTGAATGCTTGCGTGTATTATGCGCGCATATACACACACGAAGAAGAATTTTTTACATGCTTAAACAACTATAATGTGAGACATTGTAGAGATTGAAGGAAGATTTTCAACAAATGAATCGTTTGCGAAAACCAAATCAAACACATAGCGAATCTGACAGAAGAATAACTATGTCGATATGAATGGGACACCTTAAACCATTCGCTTCTCATTCCTGATTTTACACGTTAATGTTATCTCCTTGTTGTTCTACGACATTTATCGGTTTTCAAACATCGATTTTTCAAAATTTTAATCGAGGATTTACATTGGAATCAAACTGCCTGCATATAAAAAAAGGAAGTTAATAAATATCAAAGAACTGAATAGTTCTGTCGTCTAAACCGATGTATTTAAACTTCATAGCAACCCGATTCTAAGATCACTAGAAATCTGGGATTTCCTCAGATTCTAAAATGAGCCCAAGCCGTAAAAGAGAGCTGAGTTTGAGGCGTCCCCAGATGGGGGAGTACCGAGTTTTTTTTTCCCCAGAATTTTGTTGTTACATGGTTGGGAAAATCGTGTTGTTTTTGTTTTTGTGTTATTATCAGTTGCCTGACCCTCATACATCGGTATGCATGGGTCAACAGCCCGCGTCGATCAACGACGAGAGAGTCAACGATATATATATATGTATTGTGGAGTCGTCTCTCTAATGAGTCTATTGTGGACTCTTCCACTTACTATATAATTAGAAGCCTCGGGGAAACAGGATAGATTGAATGCTGGTCAACCGACACACACTCCCAAATCTTGTAATACACTTCTGTTCAATATCCGATTTATCTGCAACCTCTTGTTCTGTTATTTCTTAACTATTTACTTGGTTACAACATTATATATATATATATATATATATATATATATATATATATATATATATATATATATATATATATATATATGCATATATATATATATATATATATATATATATATATATGCATATATATATATATATATATATATATGCATATATATATATATATATATGCATATATATATATATATATATATATATATATATATATATATATATATATATATATATATATATATATGCTCAATTTATACGTTATTTTAAAAATACAATTTATGTAAAATTATTGTTTTTAATTAACCAGTATCAATGAAATTTACCGGCTTGAATGTTCAAGAAATTTCAAAGAAAATATGCATTCTCCGACAGGAATCGAACCTGTAATCCTATACGCAAACCGTTATTTGATCTGACGTGCTAAACTATTCAGCTACAGAGAAGCGTCTGGTTAGTAGTCCAAATTACTGTTTATAAGCCCAAAGTCTTCGATCAAATGACTGTTTCCGTAAAGGAATACAGGTTCGATTCCAGTCGGAGAACGTATATTTTCTACGAAATTTCTCGAACATTCAGGCTGGTAAATTTCATTCATACGTTTTTTTTTTTTAATAAAAAATGAAGTTAAGCAATGTCATGCCTGGTCAGTACCTAGAAGTTTGACTACTTGGGAATACCAGGTGCTGTAAGCTTGGATGTCCGGATGATTTATTTTGCAGACGGCCACATGACATTGAATAAACGATTCCTGTCCAATCACTGAAGTTAAGCAATGTCATGCCTTTTCAGTACTGAGATTGATTAGAATTCTTGGCAATAAAAGGTGATCTAAAGGTTTGATGTGTGGTTTGTTTAATGAGCTTACCGCCAAATCACCTTACTTGTTCACAACCCCAACTAGAGGTTAATTAGTAAGACTTGGTTCATTAATATCATTATTATCTAAAGCAAAAGAAACAAAAAATGCGCACAAAATATTTAGATTTCGGCATTAACGGACCATAGAATATTTTGACTATTATTTCTTTTCAACATATTTCTCTGGCTTTTCCACCAAGTAGTAATAGTCTTAAGTTGTCTGAATTTCGTTGATGAAGCCTTGGCAATTATTATTCATTTTTCACTATTATTTCTTTCATCTTATTTCTCTTGCTTTTCCACCAAGTAGTAATAGTCTTAAGTTGAATGAATTTCTTAGATGAAGCCTTGGCAATTATTATTCATTTTTCACTAGTATTTCTTTCATCTTATTTCTCTTGCTTTTCCACTAAGTAGTAATAGTCTTAAGTTGTCTGAATTTCTTAGATGAAGCCTTGGAAATTATTATTCATTTTTCACTAGTATTTCTTTCATCTTATTTCTCTTGCTTTTCCACCAAATAGTAATAGTCTTAAGTTGTCTGAATTTCTTAGATGAAGCCTTGGCAATTATTATTCATTTTTCACTAGTATTTCTTTCATCTTATTTCTCTTGCTTTTCCACCAAGTAGTAATAGTCTTAAGTTGTCTGAATTTCTTAGATGAAGCCTTGTCAATTATTATTCATTTTTGACTAGTATTTCTTTCATTTTATTTCACTTGCTTTTCCACCAAGTAGTAATAGTCTTAAGTTGAATGAATTTCTTAGATGAAGCCTTGGCAATTATTATTCATTTTTCACTAGTATTTCTTTCATCTTATTTCTCTTGCTTTTCCACCAAGTATTAATAGTCTTAAGTTGTCTGAATTTCTTAGATGAAGCCTTGTCAATTATTATTCATTTTTGACTAGTATTTCTTTCATTTTATTTCACTTGCTTTTCCACCAAGTAGTAATAGTCTTAAGTTGAATGAATTTCTTAGATGAAGCCTTGGCAATTATTATTCATTTTTCACTAGTATTTCTTTCATCTTATTTCTCTTGCTTTTCCACCAAGTAGTAATAGTCTTAAGTTGAATGAATTTCTTAGATGAAGCCTTGGGAATTATTATTCATTTTTCACTAGTATTTCTTTCATCTTATTTCTCTTGCTTTTCCACTAAGTAGTAATAGTCTTAAGTTGTCTGAATTTCTTAGATGAAGCCTTGGAAATTATTATTCATTTTTCACTAGTATTTCTTTCATCTTATTTCTCTTGCTTTTCCACCAAGTAGTAATAGTCTTAAGTTGTCTGAATTTCTTAGATGAAGCCTTGGCAATTATTATTCATTTTTCACTAGTATTTCTTTCATCTTATTTCTCTTGCTTTTCCACCAAGTAGTAATAGTCTTAAGTTGTCTGAATTTCTTAGATGAAGCCTTGTCAATTATTATTCATTTTTGACTAGTATTTCTTTCATTTTATTTCACTTGCTTTTCCACCAAGTAGTAATAGTCTTAAGTTGAATGAATTTCTTAGATGAAGCCTTGGCAATTATTATTCATTTTTCACTAGTATTTCTTTCATCTTATTTCTCTTGCTTTTCCACCAAGTATTAATAGTCTTAAGTTGTCTGAATTTCTTAGATGAAGCCTTGTCAATTATTATTCATTTTTGACTAGTATTTCTTTCATTTTATTTCACTTGCTTTTCCACCAAGTAGTAATAGTCTTAAGTTGAATGAATTTCTTAGATGAAGCCTTGGCAATTATTATTCATTTTTCACTAGTATTTCTTTCATCTTATTTCTCTTGCTTTTCCACCAAGTAGTAATAGTCTTAAGTTGAATGAATTTCTTAGATGAAGCCTTGGGAATTATTATTCATTTTTCACTAGTATTTCTTTCATCTTATTTCTCTTGCTTTTCCACTAAGTAGTAATAGTCTTAAGTTGTCTGAATTTCTTAGATGAAGCCTTGGAAATTATTATTCATTTTTCACTAGTATTTCTTTCATCTTATTTCTCTTGCTTTTCCACCAAGTAGTAATAGTCTTAAGTTGTCTGAATTTCTTAGATGAAGCCTTGGCAATTATTATTCATTTTTCACTAGTATTTCTTTCATCTTATTTCTCTTGCTTTTCCACCAAGTAGTAATAGTCTTAAGTTGTCTGAATTTCTTAGATGAAGCCTTGTCAATTATTATTCATTTTTCACTAGTATTTCTTTCATTTTATTTCACTTGCTTTTCCACCAAGTAGTAATAGTCTTAAGTTGAATGAATTTCTTAGATGAAGCCTTGGCAATTATTATTCATTTTTCACTAGTATTTCTTTCATCTTATTTCTCTTGCTTTTCCACCAAGTATTAATAGTCTTAAGTTGTCTGAATTTCTTAGATGAAGCCTTGTCAATTATTATTCATTTTTGACTAGTATTTCTTTCATTTTATTTCACTTGCTTTTCCACCAAGTAGTAATAGTCTTAAGTTGAATGAATTTCTTAGATGAAGCCTTGGCAATTATTATTCATTTTTCACTAGTATTTCTTTCATCTTATTTCTCTTGCTTTTCCACCAAGTAGTAATAGTCTTAAGTTGAATGAATTTCTTAGATGAAGCCTTGGGAATTATTATTCATTTTTCACTAGCATTTCTTTCATCTTATTTCTCTTGCTTTTCCACCAAGTATTAATAGTCTTAAGTAGTCTGAATTTCTTAGATGAAGCCTTGTCAATTATTATTCATTTTTGACTAGTATTTCTTTCATTTTATTTCACTTGCTTTTCCACCAAGTAGTAATAGTCTTAAGTTGAATGAATTTCTTAGATGAAGCCTTGGCAATTATTATTCATTTTTCACTAGTATTTCTTTCATCTTATTTCTCTTGCTTTTCCACCAAGTAGTAATAGTCTTAAGTTGAATGAATTTCTTAGATGAAGCCTTGGGAATTATTATTCATTTTTCACTAGTATTTCTTTCATCTTATTTCTCTTGCTTTTCCACTAAGTAGTAATAGTCTTAAGTTGTCTGAATTTCTTAGATGAAGCCTTGGAAATTATTATTCATTTTTCACTAGTATTTCTTTCATCTTATTTCTCTTGCTTTTCCACTAAGTAGTAATAGTCTTAAGTTGTCTGAATTTCTTAGATGAAGCCTTGGCAATTATTATTCATTTTTCACTAGTATTTCTTTCATCTTATTTCTCTTGCTTTTCCACCAAGTAGTAATAGTCTTAAGTTGTCTGAATTTCTTAGATGAAGCCTTGTCAATTATTATTCATTTTTGACTAGTATTTCTTTCATTTTATTTCTCTTGCTTTTCCACCAAGTAGTAATAGTCTTAAGTTGAATGAATTTCTTAGATGAAGCCTTAGCAATTATTATTCATTTTTCACTAGTATTTCTTTCATCTTATTTCTCTTGCTTTTCCACCAAGTAGTAATAGTCTTAAGTTGAATGAATTTCTTAGATGAAGCCTTGGCAATTACTATACATTTTTCACTAGTATTTCTTTCATCTTATTTCTCTTGCTTTTCCACCAAGTAGTAATAGTCTTAAGTTGAATGAATTTCTTTGATGAAGCCTTGGCAATTATTATTCATTTTACACTAGTATTTCTTTCATCTTATTTCTCTTGCTTTTCCACCAAGTAGTAATAGTCTTAAGTTGTCTGAATTTCGTAGATGAAGCCTTGGCAATTATTATTCATTTTTCACTAATATTTCTTTCATCTTATTTCTCTTGCTTTTCCACCAAGTAGTAATAGTCTTAAGTTGTCTGAATTTCTTAGATGAAGCCTTGGCAATTATTATTCATTTTTCACTAGTATTTCTTTCATCTTATTTCTCTTGCTTTTCCACCAAGTATTAATAGTCTTAAGTTGTCTGAATTTCTTAGATGAAGCCTTGTCAATTATTATTCATTTTTGACTAGTATTTCTTTCATTTTATTTCTCTTGCTTTTCCACCAAGTAGTAATAGTCTTAAGTTGAATGAATTTCTTAGATGAAGCCTTAGCAATTATTATTCATTTTTCACTAGTATTTCTTTCATCTTATTTCTCTTGCTTTTCCACCAAGTAGTAATAGTCTTAAGTTGTCTGAATTTCTTAGATGAAGCCTCGGCAATTATTATTCATTTTTCATTAGTATTTCTTTGATCATATTTCTCTGGCTTTTCCACCAAGTAGTAATAATCTTAAGTTGTCTGAATTTTATTCATTTTTGCGTAGTAAAAAACAACCAACTTATAAATAATGGCGACCATATAGCTAAATAAAATGTTTCGTTTTTGTTTTTTTAATGATGCTGATAAAGGAGAACGGAAATTATTTGTGACTCAATACAATATCTATGTCTGTGATGTGATGCGGGAAACGTTGATTATTCACATCCTTAAAGAACATAAAAGACTTAGGGAGTGTGATAGAGAGACAGGGACAGGTAATGGGGGAGAGAGTTATGCAAAATAAATGTGTACGTTTACATATCAGTAAATGAATACAGATAGATGCGTTTTAGGATGAAGTATGAATTCCTTGCGATAGCGTTGGCATTAGCGTGTTAAAATAGATTTGAATTAATTTTCGATGCATGCAACTTATACGCGGCAAATCCGAATCTATTCCGAGCGAGATATGGACATGTTGAATGCAATGCGACATAACGACAGCTGCTTCAGCTCGGCTGATAAGAATATATTCAGCCAGTGTAAGCATCGGAAGCGGTTGGTTGTCGTGTTTTTCTCACGTCATATCGATATGAGTTATTGATAAGTGAATGAAGCTTGCGAGTGCACATCGCACTTGTCACTTCTAATATCATTGTTAGTTTTGGAAAGATCCAACAAAAATCGCGCGTTGTCTTTGGTCTTTTAACGAAAAAAAAAAAAAAAGAAAGAAAATAAACGAAAAATTTCATCATTTTCACGTTTTTCCATAAAAGAATGATTCAATCTAAAACCAAATTTTTGCTGAGTAACGCAATACGCAAGAATGTTTACTCGGTAAGAAGATAGATATCTCTAAATTGTATATATATATATATATATATATATATATATATATATATATATATATATTGTGAGAGAGAGAGAAAGAGTGAAAGAGATAGATATCACTCAATTATATATATATATATACATACATATATATATATAGAGAGAGAGAGATAGATAGATATCACTCAATTATATATGTATATATATAGAGAGAGAGAGATAGATAGATAGATAGATAGATAGATAGACAGACAGACAGAGATGTCTAAGTTATATATATATATATATGAGAGATATCTATCTCACTCTATCTCTCTCTCTCTCTCTCTCTCTCTATATATATATATATATATATATATATATATATATATATATATATATATATAGATAGATAGATAGATAGATAGATATCGATATAGGTAGATAGACAGACAGATATCTCTGAATTATATATACATTTTCGCAACCACCACCAATAATAATAATAATAATAATAATCCGGCACACATACTAAACTACAACTACAAATTATCAAGCACACATACTAAATGTTCACTTTTATATTTACACACACACACACTCATATATATATATATATATATATATATATATATATATATATATATATATATATATATATATATATATATATATATATTATAGTACGTCCATTGTTTTTCTAATCAACATCTGCAACATTAACACTGAAATAGTGTTATCTTCTTGGCAGTGATAATAATAATAATAATAATAATAATAATAATAATAATAATAATAAGAAGAAGAAGAAGAAGAAGAAGAAGAAGAAGAAGAAGAAGAAGAAGAGGATGACGAAAGCAAAGACAAATGCAACCGACCAAATACAGAAACATTGGCAAGATAAACCGCTTCATGGCCAGTACTCTGCCCGTACCAAACAAGCTGATGTAGACAAAAACCGTACCCATCAGTGGCTACGGCGTGCAGGGTTGAAAGCTGAAACGGTAGGTTTTATCCATGCTGCACAGGACTAATGCTTGTTAACTAGGAATTATCAAGCACAAATACTAAAATATTGTGTTAGCCCAAAATGCAGATTCTATGATAAATATCCAGAAACAATTGATTATCTTGTATCAGGTAGCACGATATTGGCACCCACTGAGTATAAAACCCGGCATGACAGAGTGGGTCAATATCTGCACTGGAAAATTTGCAACTTCTACGGGAAGGAAAATTGAAAGAAACTGGTACGAACACCATCCAGACCCGGTTACGGAGATATGACCTGTTACAATTCTATGGGACTACACAATACACACTGACAGAACAATCAAAGCTAATCACCCAGACATCGTGATTAGAGATCGCAAAGACAAAATGGGCCTTCCTATCGACATGGCAGACCACGCAGACTGTAGTGT
The DNA here is from genome assembly GCA_964036315.1 of Acanthosepion esculentum. NCBI lineage: Eukaryota > Metazoa > Mollusca > Cephalopoda > Sepiida > Sepiidae > Acanthosepion > Acanthosepion esculentum. Next base: position 62,504,956 of record OZ038514.1, on the reverse strand, counting down.
GTCTTTAAAGATCACCAAAAAAATATTAAAATATAAGGAGCATGTAATCGAAATCTCAAAGATGTGGAACATGAGGAAATCAACAATTTCAGTTGTAGTTGCAGCACCCGGAATAGACTCATTGAAGTAATTGCTTACACCCCATGCCTTAAAGAAATACCAAACAAATGTTCTCACAAGTACAGTCCACATCTTACGAAAGGCTTTATCTATGTAAAATATGTGTGATTTTTAGTGTTTAGTGGAAAATATGATGCCATTTCTGACAATTATGTCTGTGGTTGGGTCCCGGAAAGAAATGAATATACACAAAAATCAAAGGAAATAATAATAATAATAATAATAATAATAATAATAATAATAATAATAATAATAATGTGATAAATTACCCGGAAATAATCGATCATCTTGTATCAGATTGCACGGTATTGGCACCCACTGAATATAAAACCCGGCATGAAGAGTGGTCAATATTTGCATTGGAAAATGTGCAACTTCTCCGGGAAGGAAACGGAAAGAAACTGGTACGAACACCACCCTGACCAGGTTAGGGAGATAGGACCTGTTAGAATTCTATGGGACTACACAATACACACTGATAGAACAATCAAAGCCAACAGCCCAGACATTGTTATTAAAGACCACAAACCAAAAAGTGCCTCTTTATTGATATGGCAATCGCTGCAGACTGCAATGTATCTTTGAAGATATTCAAAACCTGTGAAAATACAAGGACATTGAAATAGAAATCACAAAAATGTGGCACATGGGAACATCAACAAACCCTGTTGTAGTTGGAGCACTAGGATTGGTTGGAAAAGATTCCAGTAGAGTAATTAAAGGGATCCCTTGAAGCCCATACTTTAAAGAAATACAAAAAATTATTCTCACGTGTACAGCCCACACCTTACGAAGGGGTTTGTATATGTAATTTTTTTTTCAGTGGAAAATGTCATGATGCCATTTCTAACATTAGTTCCCTGTGCGGGACCCGGAAAGAAATGAGTACACATCAGAAATCAAAGGAAATAAAATAATAATAATAATAATAATAATAATAATATTAAAAGTTTATTTTCATGTCATCAATTGGAACGGATTATTTGTTCTTTACGCTACCAGGTTATATCCAATTCTTTCCGAAATATCACCTCTGTTCCAAACAGAAAATATTTTTGCAATGGCTCAAATGATAATAATAAGATTCAGGAGCAGGATAAGTTCTTTAGTTTTGAGGGACATCGTCCGAGAGCGGGGGGGGGGTATCTTGAACAAAATTACCCCTTGACGGTTAAGGATAAAATGCAAAACAAAAGAACAAATCCCTATGCTTACAAACAAAATTCATATGGGGTCGGTGGTCATCCGGGTTAACAATGGCCGCGTCCCTCATAGTGGAACCAGAACGTATCATTGGAACAGAATCTTCCACCAACAACGAGACACCTGGTTACCAAAACCGGATAAACTCTAATCTTGAACCTGGTGACTTCATGGCAAATCTCTATCTATAAAAGGCAGGATATGTGTATATGTGTGTGTGTGTGTGTGTGTGTGTGTGCATGGCACTTTACTCCAATTGGCTCATTCGCTTGCTTAAACTCAACATTGATTCTGATTCCGCAGAACTGGGTTGTGTGTGAAAAAGTATTTGTTGTTAACATTCTTTTTTCATTCGGTTTTTCCAGTTACGGGTCCTTTTTTTTTTTTAAAGCTGATCGTTTTGTGTTCATTTTGATTAGTTCTTTTCTCGTAACAGATTTAATGTTTATTATAGAGCTTAGAAAAAATTCGCATTGTGAGAGAGGCAAGAAGTAAGGCATGTATCAACATCAGCACGGATGAATAAAATGGGCCTCTCCCTACCTTTGATGTAGTAGTAGTAGTCGGTATGTTATTATGCACTGATGAATAAAAACCTTAGGCAGATTTACGAGGCTGGCATGATAGCCACCTCACTGACAATAAACACCAGACAAGGTTTCTTTAATATATCAAGTTTTCTAGCAAGATTAAAGCTTGGCAAACGTACTGATAAGCTATAGTTTTAAATAGGTTCCCCACCCTTTCAAGTTATGATAAAATCTCTTCCCTGGGAGCAGGTTTTCGCAGCGCCGTCCACGCGGCGCCAGCGTATCCGACTCCAAGAAAGAATACTCTGACTTTAGAATTTCAGTTTTTCTGTTACTGACTAGACCTGTGTATATTGTCTCTTCATCTAACTTAAATCTAATATAAATATGTCTCCATTAACCATGTCCTGAAGAAGGTCTATTTGACCGAAACGTCTGACGTCGACAGAATAAAAAAAACAAAATAAAAAAACAGTAAACTCACATATTCGGATTTTGCTTTGTCTTTTCCACATTTTCATCATATATATATATATATATATATATATATATATATATATATATATTTGAACTGTATTTCAATCTCCATAAACTTCTTAACCTTAGCAACGATTAATTAATGATAAACATGACACATATACACACACACACACACACACATATATATATATATATATATATATATATATATATATATATATATATCATTGTATAGATAGATAAGAAACAAATGTTCAATATACCATATGTACCTGATGAATTGGGTAAATATGAAACTCTGAGTTGCACTACAAACGTAGGTATATGAATATTTATTAATATATATATATTATTATTAATATGGACCGAGTGAGTAAACAACGAGGAAGGCATAAAGAAAATAGCAACAAAAGGAACACTTGTAATCAGAAATATACAACTGATATTCCCTAAGCATATAATGAGGAAAGATGGTTTGAGAAAAATAGCGCACGCAGGGCACATTTAGGTTCACCCGGAAGAAAGGGCCCTGATCTGGAGATATGAGGTTTTGAGGAGTGTGGAACACACATATTAATTCGTGTTGACTGGTTAGTAGCACCTGTTAGGGTACTAGTTATGGCCAAAGACACAATGAAAGTATGAAAAATGTCCTGTTCGTTTGAATGGCGATCTTGGTCTTATTTAATCTTTTACCGTGTCTGAGTGACTCCCGCTAGCACCCATAGGCTTGTTTTTCATTTCGTTATCCTGATCTGAAGAACCCACCCTTTCTTCTCTGTCAAGATCTCCTTCCATCACACTGTCTTTCTCTTCACTTCTGGGTCGTAATTGATAAGAATAAGCCATTTGGTATAATGGTCCTGTTATGTCCTCTTAGCATGATCACATGTACTCCCACAGGACTCGCTACTTTATCTGTCTCATACGACAATTACAATTTTAGTAGAATCCCTTATATCCGGAATCCCTTATATCCAAGGTGCTGTTTTTCAGGAAATATACGTTGGATAATTGCTTATGCTTAGTTCACCATAATAGCTTCTATTAGTACAAATGATGACGGGGATAAGAGAAAAAGAACAACTTTGGAGTTATCGCAAAAAGTGTAAATTTTAAACAGGTTAGACGCTCTTGAATGTTCCTTGTAACTAATGGCTGAGTTTAAAATAGGAAATTCAACATTATATGATATAAATTCATCCAAAGAAACTATTCTCCACCGTTCACTTTTTTGATAGCTTTCTTGTAAAATTCGGCAGATTTTGCAGTAGAAGGATTTTATATGAAGTATTGAATCTACTTACAATCTGGAAAGTTTTCAACATCAAAGCGATTTTTTAACGATCGAAAAAAATGAAAATCGGTTGCTACAAGATGATGTGGATTTTTCCTGTGCTATTCTTGCTGTATTCACCCTTGGAGGTTAAAAACATTTTCTATAACCTGAAGATGACTGACATTTTTTTCTGTTAACGAGAATAGGGCGCTTTTTAGTCCGAAATTTTATTGCCACATTGCAGCTGCCGGAAGTATAAACGTGCATTTAATGTTGTCTTACGTTTCAGTTAATCTACTGTCTTTTGCGTCGAACATTGTCTTATATTATTTTCCTATAGTCTTGACTGTCACGTATGATTAATATATAGGTTCGTTTTATACGCATATATTGTGCACCATAATACATCCTCAGTGTTGCAGTCCTAGGGATGATGATAAATTCCATCCGGCAGCAAGGCCTCGTTTCGAGAGATTGGAAGTTTTTGAAGAAGACGAAACCACTTTTGAATTTCTGTTGTTCGAAGGTTCTCCCTGGCCCGGCGTGGTAGCGCCTTTTAGGGTCCCAAATATGTGCGTCTAGTGAACTCCCAAACAAAAACCAAAGACACATGGATACAGTGGATAAAGGCGTTAGTTATATCCAGTGACAGGAGCCAAAGAGTGTCAGTTCAGTACCCAGTTAAGGCAGTGGAGAATTTTCAGAGGGAAATTAACAGGAGATACCTGATAACTGACATGCATTAAAAACATAGCACGTGGAACTAGAACAGTCTACCCCAGTGAGCGAACTAAAGGGTTCAGGTCAACATTCCAACCACCTGAAGAAGGCCGGAGAGTACAACGGTCGAAATGTTGTAATAAATATGGCAACAAAGATGAGGACAATAGTTCGAATAATGTAAATAATATACCTCATCTCAGGAATATAGACAGATACTGAAGGTCCGAAACGTTGTGATAAATATGGCGATGAAGATGAGGACAATAGTCCGAAGAATGTGAATAATGTACATAATACCTCATCTCAGAAATATAGACAGATACTGAAGGTCCGAAACGTGATAAATATGGCGATGAAGATGAGGACAATAGTCCGAAGAATGTAAATAGTGTACATAATACCTCATCTCATAAATATAGACAGATACTGAAAGGCCGAAACGTTGTAATAAATATGGCGATGAAGATGAGGACAATATTCCGAATAATGTGAATTATGTACATAATACCTCATCTCAGAAATATAGACAGATACTGAAGGTCCGAAACGTGATAAATATGGCGATGAAGATGAGGACAATAGTCCGAAGAATGTAAATAGTGTACATAATACCTCATCTCATAAATATAGACAGATATTGAAAGGCCGAAACGTTGTAATAAATATGGCGATGAAGATGAGGACACTAGTCCGAATAATGTAAATAATGTACATAATGCATCATCTCAGAAATATAGACAGATACTGAAAAAACAAAGACAATGAACCTATAAAAAATACATTTTTATAGTACAAATACCAATATTTTTTATATAACATTACCAACAATAGCTATTTCTAGTAAAATTACCAAGAATACATTTTTTAAGCAAAAGTGACCAGTAATAAATTTTAGAGTTGAAAGACCAACAATACATTTTATCTTTTGTTGAAGGCATACACATGTTATGGGCAAACAGTGAAGCACTCAATCAAAATGAAAATACCATGATAGTATAATAATACATTTTTATAATAAAAATACCAACAATACATTTTTATATATGAATACCAACAGCGTCTATTGATAGTAAGAACACTTTATAGCAAATATACCAACAAAACAGTTTCATCTGTAACTGAAAGCATACGAATGCGTTGAAATTATTTAATTTTGGTATTAAATTACCCATATACAGGCCAATCGCTAAACAGACCTATCAAATAATCCTCAGTTATATCTATTCTGGGTTTATAGAAGCTTTCATGCCTCCATAGGATCACACTTTCTCTCCCATAAGCCCAGCCGAGAGCTATCATTCTGACATAGTTCTCGCATGATTGCAAGAATTGTATCAATATTTGTGTATACTCAAATTAGATGATTTTTTTTATTCCTATGTATGAATTCTGAACAAACGTGATTTGTTTTTATTTTTCTTCTATTTGTGTTTTTGATCAATCGTAGGAGCTGTTTCCGTTTTGCCCGTAACCATTCACAATGGCGGTTATCATTTTTAGCCAATGAGAAACGTAGTTTCTATTTAGCTCCAGACTTATGTAGCAAAATGAAAAATACGTTATATTCCTGATTACAATTGGTTCCCAAAAACGGAAATTACTTCTGAATTAACATAATTGGTTACTCCTGCCGAAAATGTACACACCTTCTCCTCAAAGGAGTTAATCAGGAAAAAAGCTTTGTGCACTGGGGAGAGGGTATAAAGCAATTAACAATAATCTGAAATGTTCTTACAAACAACGTTTTGAGCCAACGCAAAACTTCACATCCACAAAATGGTGATGGAATGTTACTTAATTATCGACTCCGCTACTGAGATTTCAAAGAGAAAAAAATGACTTCCTTACAGGGAAAAAAGAGATCAAGAAAATGGATGTAAGCACTGGAATGGCATATTATTAACGCGTGATATAGATTGTTATTAGATAGAGTGAGAAAGAAAATGAGAGAAAAAAGAAGACAATTATTTGTCTATTAATTATCCAAACGGACCGAGAGGCAATTGTAAAAAGCTAGTAAAAACTTTATGGTTTCGAAAATAGGGATAAAAATGTTTTGCAAAGAATCACGTAGAATGAGAAATAAATGTACAAGAATGTTTAAAAGGGAAACCGGTTGATAGCAAGTAAAAAAAAAAGGGGGTAAAATGCAACAATTTTGATAGATAAATCTTGGTAATGAAGTTACCTAGATAAGACGCTATCTCCGCCTCCAGCGGATTGTGCAACACACAGTGATTAAAATGTCAGTGAGTTCGTTTTTTTTTCTGAGCTGACACATCTTCACGAACGGACCCGGCTGCTGGGAGAAATATATTTTTTTTTTATCGAATACCCATTTCTAGTTACATTTCCAAACAAACCTGAAGAGCTTCTGCTAGCTTATCATCACACAAACGATTTCTTTTTAATTTAGAGGTATACTTATCGTAGATTGGTTGCCAACAAAAGCTAGAAAGCCGAATATGATCTGTTATTTAATCCATCATTGGGGGAAGACATGGATTTATGACTTACCCATTCCGATTTCCGTGGCTATACTACACTACACGCAAATCGTCCAGCGCTACGGAAATACGAGTAGTAGCATCCGATTCCATACAGGAAATATTAGACATACATCCACCCGACGGTAGTAGAACGGTCGGATTCGAAGAGAAGCAAGAGATCGGAAGAAAGTCCCATAGGAGAGAAATGAGAGAAAGGAAACGATTATAATAGAACTTATCGTTACATCGAGCTAATTCAACAGTAAAACGATGGGACCTAATGGTCAAAATAGTCGTAAGCTTAAATTCATGCGGTCGATATACCAAGGTGGGGAGCTCATTAGAATAAATGCCACCAAAACCATTTATAGAAAAGAGAGAGGGAAGTCGAGTAACGGTGGTGGCGTTGCCAAGATGCCAGGTCAGGACCGATGGTATTATATGCTACACTTTGGATTTTAACAATAATCCGGAGATTTATAATAGGATAACCAAACCGGATATGGAAAGCAATATTAAATGCGGGGACGAATGGTAGACTCAGAAATATACACGACGCATTCCTGCAAGAAAAATGAACGAACCTTCATCGCAGCAGACATATGTATTCATTGAGTATTATCTCTCCCCTTGTCGAAGACGAAAGAACAAACAAAAAAAGAAAGTCGCAACGAGTAGCATCAGCCATTCTGTTGGAAGGCAGAAATATTTTCTTTGGAGGATTAAATATTGAATTTTGGAAGTATTAAAATGTACAAGCAATTTCTGGCCCCAGCTGCCGGTTTTAATTTGTAAAACCTATCGGATTTAATATTAAGACAGTATTAAATAGTTGCTTCTCCTGTATAAATAAATACCGTAATTCCCCATGTATAATACGCATTTTTTTCTAAAAATATAATAAGCAAACTTGGGAGTGCGTATTATGCCCAGCTATAAAAAAAATCTTTAAAAAATTGCCGTTTCGATTTCAATTGCGAAATGACTATTCACCACAAACATGCGAGAATTTGACACTAACATTCGGCGATTGCGACCCCATAACGATGTCAAATACAATCATACGTACCTAAAAATGCTTACAAATGTAAAATAAAATAAAAATTATTAGGAAAATAAATTAGAATATCATTCTATGTTTAAAATCATCTTTTAATAAAAGTAGGAAACGCTAGCCCTAATGAAATTGGAGAGGAACAATTTATAGGGTTTTATTACCAAAAAAGGGTTGCGTATTATGCGTAAGTAGAAGCATTTTCCTATGCAGATTTAGGGGTGCTTATTATGGATGAAGTCATATTATACATGGGGAATTACGGTAGTTGGCAACTGATGATATCGGTAAGGTCGTTGATGAAGATAAAAAAAAAACAGCGTATGTCCAAGTATCGAGCCCTGGTATGTGTAGCTTTGCAGCTCATACCAGGCCCCAGGTTCGTTCCCAGGGTGCACCTTCTAGTCAAACGCTTGTGGCTTAAAAAATAACTTTCTAGCCAGATCGTCACCCACGAAATAAAACCATGAGAAAATATTGTTGCAGTAGACACATTTTACTCTGGTTGTAATCTTCAGCTGTAGATGAATAACTTACGTAATAAAATTGTTTAAACAGTTGTCAAAACAGAATTTAGGAGAAGTAAGAAAAATACAAAGTTTATTGAGAGAAGAAAGACAGGACATCGTGGAGAACTATGAGAGTCAACTTTCAGAACGGACACGTCACATAGCAGAAGCGCGACTTCTCTAACTAAAAAGATTGTTATTAATTTTTCCAAGAAAAAAAATGGTTCAGCAGCTTAAAGCTTTTAAAAATAACCTTCATATAATACTGATGTCATTATGAAAACGTTTAATTGCATGACAAGATCTATAGCGTTGCAGCTGAGACCAGACATCGCTTTGACAAAACACCATAATATAGAAGCCTTCCCAGAATTCCTTGGCCTAAACATGTGGCTAACTATATATAATCCTGGCGGGAAAAGGAAAGTAACATTCAACATTCAGAAAGAAAGACCTCGTTTTAATCGCAGTACCTTGTAAATCGTCTTTAACGAAACTTGTATAAAAGAGGATTTGCTACCCGAATACACTATATATATATATATATATATATATATATATATATATATGTATATATATATATATATATATATATATATATATATATATATATATATATATATATATATATATATATAAAAGTGAACATAGAGGTCAACACTTAGAGGCAACAGTCTGTTTCATGCTAGATGCAATCATCGGGCCACGATGATTGCATCAAGCATGAAACAGACTGTCGCCTCTAAGTGTTGACTTCTATGTTCACTTTTATATTTACACACGCTCTATCTCTGATATTGAGCACTTTATCCCTTAAATATAGCACACTTTAAGACTATATTTCTTCATATATATATATATATATATATATATATATATATAATTTATTCGAAAATTATAACAATCATCACAAAAATACTCATTTTATTTCAATACATCTGGTGTCTTATCAAGTGATGATGTTGAATGTAGAATAAAGGCTTTTAAAATTTTCAAATCGACCTAACACCGTTCGATCGGGGAAACTTTCTTACATAAGATGCAATGACCAATCAAAATACAAGTATATGAGAATTCAAAAAACTTGACAACGAACCTTGGTTATAATAATTAATGCCTTCATGTAAGGGTTAGATTAAAATAGAAATCATTCTAATTAATAGTAAATTTTATTATAAAGTTGAAAATTAAAAATTAACAATTTTAGATTTAATCTATATTAAGTTTAAAGCTTTGAACAATTTTAAAACCCTTTATTCTACATTCATCACCATCACTTGATAAGGCACCAGACGGGTTGAAACAAAATGGCTATTTTTGTAGTGATTTTATAACATATTTATGTTATAATGTTCGAATGAATTATGTTTGCTCTACTCTGCATTGAGCACTCTTTTAAGAATAGTATTTTGGGTTATTGGAATTTATTCCGTATACACCAATCCTATACTTGTACATATATATATATATATATATATATATATATATATATATATATATATATTAGTCATCCACATGCAGGCCAGTTTCGCTGTATCACAACACATCAGTGTGACTAGACATCCGACTGCTTCAAACCGGTATTGAAAGCCGACCGATTAGGCATCAGTCTCTGGTTGACCGAAATTATTTTTTAAGTTGAAACAAAGAGAAGTTCGGTGGCGGCACTACCTGCACATGAACGTATAGTCGTCATTCGCATTTTCGACACTGAAGTGTTAACTTCCTGTTTGACTCGGTTTGTGTCCGTATATGATTATCTAAAAAATAGCTTCGATATCCCATTTTCAAAATTTTTACTAAACTCATCAGTTATCTCTATCTATCCTGATGATGACTTAAAAAGTCGAAAAGCCATGTTAGCTGTACGTATGTTGATTTCGAAATGAACATCGGACAATTTGTGACGAAATTTAGTCCTTGTCCGAGAAAGATTATTTGTAACTTGGAAAAGACGATCAATAAAATTAATCCACACAACACTATCTATCTATCTATCTATCTCAATCTGTTCATATCTATCTATCTATCTATCTATCTATCTATCTTAATCTGTTCATATCTATCTATCTATATCAAGCTATTCATATCTATCTATCACAATCTGTTCATATCTATCTATCTATCTCAATCTGTTCATATCTATCTATCTCTCTATCTATCTATCTCAATCTGTTCATATCTATCTATCTCTCTATCTATCTATCTCAATCTGTTCATATCTATCTATCTATCTATCTATCTCAATCTGTTCATATCTATCTATCTATCTATATCAATCTGTTCATATCTATCTATATATCTATCTCAATCTGTTCATATCTATCTATCTCAATCTGTTCATATCTATCTATATATCTATCTATCTCAATCTGTTCATATCTATCTATATATCTATCTATCTCAATCTGTTCATATCTATCTATCTATCTATCTATATCAATCTGTTCATATCTATCTATCTCAATCTGTTCATATCTATCTATCTATCTATTCATATCTATCTATCTATCTCAATCTGTTCATATCTATCTATCGATCTATCTATCTCAATCTGTTTAATCTATCTCAATTTGTTCATATCTATCTATCTATATCAATCTGTTCATATCTATCTATCTATCTATCTAAATCTGTTCATATCTATCTATATATATATATATATATATATATATATATATCTTAATTTTCTTACAGAACTTTATTATGGAAATAAAAAGGGCAAGACCGTTCATGATTTAAAAAAAAAACACCCGATCAATTTCGCCTTCAGTTTTATTTTCATAATATCTATCTATATATATATATAGTGATTATCCAAGTCTGGATGTGGCACAAGGCCGAAATTAAGGGGCACCCAATGAGGATCGAACTCACTAATTAGTCGATAGTACAATTATGACCGAGTAGTAAGTTCAGTCCTCATTGGGTGTCCCTTAATTTCGGCCTTGTGCCACATCCAAGATACGCTTGGAAAATCACTATGTATATATATATATATACGAGGGTCATTCAATAAATAAGGTGAATTTTTCGGTATAAGGACTTCTAATACAGATAGAAGCTTACTTTTTTTTTTCAACGTAGTCTCCCAGCATTGTCACACATATTTTGCATCTGTGCACAAGCTTCCGTATTCCCTCAGCGTAAAAATCTTTGGACTGATGTCTCAGCCAGTCGCTCACAACACTTTTGATTTCATCGTCACTTTTAAACTTCGTGCCTCTCGTGAACGCTTTCAATGGACCAAACAGGTGAAAGTCTAAAGGCGCAAGGTCTAAGCTGTGAGGGTGATGATGGAGCAGTTCCCAGCCCAGCTCGTTGATGGTCTGCACCGTTTGGGCTGCTGTGTGAGGCCTTGCGTTGTCATGATGCAAGATGACTCCTTCTGACTGATGACCCCTGCGTTTGTCCCAACAGATACGCTCAAAGTCCTTGCAATGTCAGCCACTGTCACCCTTCTGTCAGACTGAATGAGGTCATTGACTGATTCGATCACCTCAGGAGACCTCACTTCTGTAGGCCTCCCAGGCCTACCTTCATCCTCAACACTGCTACGTCCTTCTTTAAACAATTTAGCCCACTTGTAGACTTTCTTTGGCTGAAACATGTGGCACCATACACAGTTGACATTCTCCTATGAATTTCAACTGGTTTGCACCCTTCAGCAACCAAAAACTTGATAACTGACCGCTGTTCAATCCTGGAGCATACTTCTTGGTCGGCCATCTTTGTTAATCGCCAAAACTCTAAGTTTTTTTTAATCTGCAAAAGAATTAAATCCATGTGAAAAAGAAGTAAAACAAAAAATAAAAAAGAGTAAGCTTCTATCTGTATTAGAAGTCCTTATACCGAAAGATTCACCTTATTTATTGAAGGACCCTCGTATATATGTTTGTTTCAACACTTCTGGTGTCTTTTCAAGTGATTGCGTTGAATGTAGTATAAAGGTTTCTAAAAGGTTAAAATAATAGATAGGTTAGTTAATAAACAAGGGCAAACGAAAGGATACCAATGTAATTAGTACGATAAAAAATTATTAAATATTAACCATATGACAGAAATGAAGCATGAAAAAAGTTTCTAAGTCCGGAATTTTTCGGACACGTCTGTGTCTTTCATCAATGTAACGAGAAAAAAAACAGTGAAATGGTAATTTACTTACTGACATATATTTTTGTTGATGGCGTATTTTCTGGTGGACATCATATTATTAGCAAAACCCCGAGCTCTGTTTCATTCCTCGCTGCTCGAAACTTTTTTCTGAAAATAAACTTAAATCTAAAATTTAACTTGGTGCAAGAGCGTTAGGCCTGTCTATTATTAGTAGTAGGGGCAGTGGTGGAGGAATATTTCAAATTTATAGTTATAGGTTGCGGAGTGGGGAAGACGTCTCGCGTGTAGCCAATGTTGCCGAAAATTTCCAATGTCAGGAAAAAGGGCTATAGTTAAGATAACTTATCCATTTCGGAAAAAGTATTTGACGAGACCAAAAAGGGAGAGAGGAACAAGGGAATATATAGTAAATAAAATATAATTAAAAGTGATAAAAGAAAAGAAAAAAGGGAAGGAAAAAATAAAAGAATAAAACTTTGGGATGATATATGTTTAAAAAGAATTCTAATTCTAATCATATATATATATATATATATATATATATATATATATATATATATATATATATATATATATATATATATATATATATACATTCTCTTGAGAAAAGTGTAATTTTAAAAACAGTGGGTCATAGAAAATGCTATTGTATTCATACTGACGTAATTTTCAGTTGACAATATGAATACAATAACTTTTTATAAATTCTCCTAGTTGCTAAGGATATTTTCTTAGTTGTTAATAGTTACTTTGTTTTCAATAAATTCATTTTGTTTTTGCCTTAAAAAAGTCCACATTGGACAAAATTCATCGGCTAATAATAAATTGTCTTATATATATATATATATATATATATATATATATATATATATATATATATATATACATACATATATATATATATATATATATATATATATATATGTGTGTATAAATATGCATGTATATAGTTTATATATGCATGTATATAGTTTATTGATGAATCAAATTTTGATGTCTTATCTTTCGATTTGAAGTTTCGTAGCTTTTTAAAAAAACAAAACACTTTATTGAGATTTATTGTAATTTAATACAATCATGGCACAAGGCCAAAACATTGGAATAGGTTGAGGCTTGTCTTCACTAACTATCTTATACCTAGTTAATCGGATTCACAACCCATTCACTCGTTACAATTTCCTCATTCAACATAAAAACTCATCCGTCGTCAATCAATCCTCCATACACCATAATACCACATCCTCCCGGGTGGCTAAATAATGTGATGATAAATATTATTTATAATATTGTAATGGGTCCTTACCTATAACTACAGAATGAACTCTTCCTAACACTATGTATACTACGCCTCTCAAGAGAGAGGGGCGAAACGAGTCGAGTCGATAGTAGTTCACTCCAAACCAGATTGACATTCATACTAACACCTTCAACATCTTGTATTATTATTCCGTGTAATATATCTTCGTTATTTCTACGCTTGTGTTCGTGTTGTTCTAACTTGGTCCTAACCTGGACCATAACAAATATATATATTCAAACCGGATGAATGATTATGAAAGGTGATGGGTTAACTCCAACACAAACTAAACACAAGACACTTTATTTGCCAAATTCTGCTCGCCTTGAACGCATTGTGACATGAGAGAATTGTGACGTAAGTAAAAAGAGTTGTGGCGGAAGGAAAGCGTGTGATCATCTAGGTGTGACAATAATTTCTACGAATTTAGATCGCAAAATGCGCTTCCCGCGTTTTCATTAAATAATTCTAACAGCTTGTTGCAGAAATTTGGCCTCTGTGCTAATTTCACAATACATTTAAAAGATCACAGAGAATGGAAATAACGTCTAATAACAGTGATTTTATATAACAGTAATTTCCGTTATTTGATGAGTGACTAAAGTCCCTCGTGTTCAAAAATGTCTGTACGAGTGTTTTAAAAAAAATATGAAATTAATTTGTCAGTATCTGTCTATATTTCTGAGATGAGTTTATTGTGTACACTGTTAAATTATTCGGACTATTGTCTTCATCTTTGTCGCCATATTTATTACAAGGCTTCGGCCGTTGTACGCCGGCCTTCTTCAGGGGGTTGCAATGGGTATACTGTTTTACTTTCACGTGCCATAACTGATAACTGACATCCATTAAAAATGGCACGTGGTGCTAGAACAGTCTACCCCAGTGAGTGAAATAAATGGTTCATTTCGACATTCCAACTACTTGAAAAAGGCCGGATCGTACAACGACCGAAACGTTGTAATAAATATGGCGACAAAGATGAGGACAATAGTCCAAATAATGTAAATAGTGTAATTTGTATGTATCCTTTTTTTAAGTTTATACGAAAGAAAAGTCGTGTATAATACTTTTGTAGTTGTGTGTATGAGAAAATCTGTTGAAAATAATCAAGTCCTACGTGTTGGGTATTTGAAAATGTATCAAACAAAACATAGGCGTGGTTTCCAGTTACTTGAAAAAAAAAGGAGGCTCAAGTTAATTCAGCTTTACTTTATATACACATTGTTGAAACAAATGCTGGATATAAGACTATTCAATCTTTTAGGCAAGCAGTTCTCTCTATTTACCAACTTCACCACAAGTCAAGATGTGGCAAAACGCAAGTTTTTACGTGGGGCTTTCCGAGACCGTAGAATCCGGCAAAAATTACTTAGAAAATTACGTTAGCACAAGAGAGAAAAAATATACAGGAGAACAGTAATTAAAAAGAAAGAAGATAATGACTGTCACGGCATTTGAATTTTTGAAATTACAAACGGGGTCATTATTCGAACAAAACAAAAATAATAAATTTATTTAACCGGCATGACAAAAACATCAAAACACCTTGCTTTATAGTCAGCAGCAACAGCTCGCCGGCGAAATCAAAACTATAGGTGACCAACATTATTTATGATTTCAAATACCTCTTAACCCTATATACCATGGGTATATAGTACCCAGCGCAAATTTTTCTATTTTTAACTACAATTTTCAGTACCTGATTTTCTTACCTAAATAATGTTTTTCAGTTCCTATTAATGTTAACTCAAAGTACAAAGTTCGAAGTGCCTGCATGTAAAATATTTCAAATAAAGATTTATATTTAATATTTTTTTTGATATTTTTAAAATCGGGTATGATATACCCTCGGTTAGTAGTGGTGTAACTTTAATTGATGGTTAGTGTTCTAGGGTTAAGGAACTGCTTTCCCGACTAAAACAAATACGTGAATAATTATACTGAGAAACTAACATTCGCTAATCAAGAAGGCCTAACGTACATTTCTCTGGCCATAGCTCTATACGCCCACATTTATACTAATATGGAAAGGTACCAATGTCGATCCGTTACATATTCGTCGAGAACGGAAAGTTGGCATGGAGATTTAACTGCAAAAAACGTTTGAAATTAACGGAATCCCTCATGAAAAAACGATAACAAATAATGTAAGAATTTCTAGAACGTTTACATGGACCATGTATGATTAAATACAGAATTATACAAAAGGAGGAGCCTTCTTATAGAAACGAAATAAATATGTAAATAGAGTAATAATTACGCGATGACTTTTTACGGTGAAAAATGCATTAAAAAAAATCCAAAACAAGATGTAACTTTTTTAACCTCTTTCATATAATGAAAGCAGAAAGATGATATTAAGTAAAAAAACGTTATATAAGAATATTTTCATGCAAGAAATTCAAATGTATAAAAATGTCATAACACCAACAGTTTGTGATCTTCTACATCTCTCAAAGATCATGTGCAAAATCCAGGTTTTCGGCTTTTTGGTTGCGTTGAGATATTTATTTCTTCATGTAATTTTGCAACCAATTTATTCAGGCCTCCAGCACGCCTTTGAGTCAGACCGATTCAAAATGTTCGTTGCTTATTTTGCAACATCTTTAATACGGTGACATTAACGTCGATGCCATTTCTCCAGACTATAGGTGTCTGTTACCTTGTGTTTCAACAAACGGATTAGTGTTGTCCATGGACATAGTTGCGTATTTGACGTTTTTATCTACAAAGTAGGAGACACATTTATTTCGTTGGCAAAAAACTATATATATATATATATATATATATATATATATATATTACAAAATCTCTTACTATAAAGGTAATTTACATTAACTAGAAAAAAAGGCATGGACAGAAGCGTCTATCTTTTTAAATTTGTATTTTTAATGTAACTATAACAACAGAGATATTTCGATTTCATTTTTCGTTGAAAAAGTCTGAAGACGAAACGCGTCGGCAAAATCTAAGATTTTTCCAATTGTCATTTTATACCATATATATATATATATGTGTGTGTATGTATATATATATATATATATATATATATATATATATATATATATATATATATATATATATATATATATATGAAGAAATATAATCTTAAGGTGTGCTATATTTATGGGATAAAGTGGTCAATATCAGAGGTAGAGCGTATATAAATATAACAGTGAACATTGAAGTCAACACTCAGAGGCGACAGGCTGTTTCATGCTAGACGCAATCGTCAGGCCGCGGGTGTTGAATTTTTCTCGATTATTTATATATATGGATCAGAGGTGCATTCGGACGAAAAAATAGCTGTAACTACTGCATAACGATAAAAAATTACTACGCTACTTAAAAATCGAAAACCGAAAAGAGTAAATAAAAATATACAAAATAAAAAAATAAGAAATAAATAAGAAAAAAACAAGTAAAATAAATTAATCCAAATAAATAAATTAACAAACCGCTCCCGCTAAAATAACCTTTAGAACAAATAAAAATAATATAAAGTAGCAAAAACAAGTAATCTCACCAGTGACTCAGAGAACTTAATCCTTGATAGAATCTTTCTTTATCAGCAGTAATAGTGACTCTTTATAAATTCGTTCCTTACTCCCCACAGTGCTCGACAGATTAAATTATTTTATCGAGAGCTATATATATACATATATATATATATATATATATATATATATATATACACGATCGCGCATATATATATATATATATATATATATATATATATATATATATATATATATATATTTGTGTATTTAGGCAGCAATCCTTCTTTCAAGCACATTTCATTAAAAACGATCGACAAGGTGCTTTTATTTAGTTTTTTTATATAATTTCTCGTGCGATCTAATAAAGTTGTTCTTTTCAGAGGATAAATTATATAAAGTTGTCCGAATATTCTTTTCCGAGCGCTTTCGGCTATACATTTAGCCATTATCAAGGATTATATTTCAACTGTTAGAATTAGAAATAGTTTGTGTGTGTTTTATAAAGTGATTCATTTTTTGGTTTCAAAACACGGTCAAGATATTATGTCCATGTTCAAAGTTAATATTATTAAGGGTTGGTTTGTTTAATTTTATAAGTAACGCTTCCATTATTTTTAGCCTTTTTTTGCAAGTGGATGATGCTATTATATTAGTGTTGTCGACAAGTATATTCCGAATAGTGTCCAGTAGGTCTCCATGAATATTTAAATGAGATCTAATTGACCTATTGTCAGAAAGGTGTAGGGTTAATCTGCGTGTTAAACGATTTGTAGTGTGGCCTAAATAATTATTTACGAAAGTTGATTCTTGAGGAATAAAATTCCTTAATGGACATTTGAATTCGTAAATAATATTTGCTCTATTTAATTTTGTTCTAGGAGGTGAATTATTATTTTTAACTATAAGGTTACAAGTTTTAAATTTTTTATAATAAATAATTAATCTAATTTTTTTGCTATTATCAACTGGTGCTATGTATTTTTTATAATGTTATTCATTCGGCATTCATCCTGTTTGTATATATATATATATATATATATATATATATATATATATATATATATATATATATATCGGGTGTAACAGCAAAATTGTTCAAATCGTGTCACAACATAATTGTCAATCCTACAAAATGTTTAATAGCCAACAAAAAACACTAAACTATTTGAGTTTCTTTTTTCCAGGTTTTCAGATAACTTATTTAGCCATCTTGACACCTTCTATCGTAAGTATCACTGGGAAAGCTTTCAAGTTATTCAGCTAGAAAGAGAACAGGTTAAAAACCTTTTGTATCAGTCCCACTGTCTTCCCAACTGAACAACGACGAGAGGAAAAAATATCAACATTCGTACTCTGGCTTCCATCTTGAAAGTCCGTTCAAGAACCCTCAAGAGAATAGTGGATACGTTTTTAAAAAGAGGGAAAAGTATAGAAGGTAATTGGATCAGTAGGTCACAATTGGATGAAGACGTCACAACAGGAGGGTGGGTCATCATTTCAATTTAGAGACAACGTGATCGATTAGAAAAGATACAACTCAACTCATAAGACGTTTGGCACGTGTGTGAAGAGTTTCACCTGTATACAGTTCAAAGAGCAGTTAAAGAAGACTTTGGAATGAAATCGTACGTGTCACCTCTGAGTCAACTTATTATTGCAGGACAGAACTTCAAAAGGTTAGAGAGGGCGAAGATTATCTTAAATAAGTTGGAAAACATCCTGGAACATATATATATATATATATATATATATATATATATATATATATATATATATGTATATATGTGTGTGTGTGTGTGTGTGTGTGTGTGCGTGTGAACTTCATTTCAATCCTTCATGAGATTACGATCCTTAGCAATGATTAATTAATGATGAACATGTCATTTTTGTTTCTGATCGATTTCATCACGTTTCTTTTGATAAGCTTGGAGAGTAATTATACATTCTTGTTGCTCAAAGTAGAGAGCAATAATGTTATAAAACCTCGGAAAATTCCAGTAAGATATCTTTAATCATTTCTAATATGCAACGGTACAAAGCTGAATCTAACAAATGGACAATTTTAATTTTACAAGATTTGGACAATCTTGCTGTTACACCTGGTATATATACAGTCAACGACGAAATTATTTGTACACCCATCAATTTTGAATATTTTTATTTATTTCTCAGTATCTAATGCCATTGTGATGCCTGTTTTTTTTATATGTTATTAATCACGGAAAAAAATGAATATAAATCTCGATTTTCAGAACAACAGGTTAAATACAACAAAATTTGACAGGCGCATTATTCAAAATGGGAATAGACAAAGTTATTTGTACATTACAAAATTTTGTTTTTAATTGATTGATTCGTATAAGTACTTATTTTATTGGTGAAGTCGTCTAGAATATTTACTCAGTAGAATATTTGTGATAATTCCAGCAAAGAACATCGCGTGGTGCATAGAGTGTCACCATTGTTATTCTTATGTTAACAACATGATTGGGAAGACAAAGGAATTTAGTGTTGACTTGAGACAGAAAATTATTAACTTCCACAAGTCGTTAAATAGTTACAGTATTATTTAAAACCGGTTAGTTATCCCTAGATCTACGGTACAGTCCGTTATAAAAGAAGTTTAAATAGTTTGAACGACACAGAATATGTCTGGGCGTAGGAGAAATCACAAATGGTCACAGTGAATGCACGTAAACTGTGTCGCGAAGACATCGCCAAAAGTTTTTGATGAGATGGGTATCAGCGTAAATCCTCGCGCATTGAAACGTTATTTAAATAGAAGTGGGTTGTATAGAAACCGACCATGACAAACCCCTCTTCACAAAACATGTCACATTGTTGCTAGGTTTAATTTTCCTGAAACATTCTTGGACGAGGAAAATTGCTTTTGGGAATAAGTGCTATGGAGTGATGAAACAAAAATTGAGCTTTTTCGATATAATAACGTACAGAGGATTTGGCGCAAGAAAGTTGAAGCTTTTATCCCAAAGAACACAGTGACATCATTAAAGCATGAAGGCATGTCGATGATGTTTGGGGATTTTTTTTAGCTCAAGGGGAACTGGACAATTAATTGCAGGAAGAGGAATAAGAAAATCTGCAGATTACATCTGTTATAACCAAGTAAACAAGAGGTTGCAGATAAATCGTGTATCGAACAGTAAATACAACAAAAGATTATTACATGACTTAGCAGTGTGTGTCGGTTGACCAGCGTTCAGTCTATACCACTGTTCCTCCGAGGCTTACTTTCCTACTAATTTTATAGTAAGCGGGAGAGTTAAAAATAGACTCATTAGAGGCAGGACACAACAATATCAAAATTGTGGATGAAAACAATAAATGAATAATCATGATTTAGGTCAGCTATTTACTTTCCAGCAAGATAATGATATGAAACATATGCTTAAATCAATGACTATGTGGTTTCAGAATAAAAAAGATTACAGTTCTTCCATGGCCTTCAATGCGTCCTGACTTGAATTCTATTTTAAATCTATGGCAAGATTTGAAAGTTCGAACAAATCGTCGGCCAAAAAAACCCTTCAGGAATTGGAACGTGTAACAATTAAAGAATGGAAAAAACTTCCCAGAAAGGACTTGTTCTAATTGCTTCAAAAACTTTAGAAAACGATTGCAGCAAGTTATTCAGATGAGAGGCCATGATATTGACATTTAATATAATGAAAATTGTTTAATATTTTCTATTTTTCATACTGTACGAATAATTTTGCGTTTTCCTATTTTGCATAATTCGCCTTTCAAATTTGGTGTATTTAACCTATTGTCGCCATTTTATATTTTTAATTTCGCGCATGCGAGTTGGTGTTGATTTCTCTCTCTATCAATCTGTCTATCATACTCTCTCTCTCTATTTCTATATATTTTCACATTCTTTCCTCTATCTCAGTTGTTTCATTATATATATATATATATATATATATATATATATATATATATATATATATCCCATTCTTTTTTAAATCTATCTATCTATCTATATTAACCATTCCCTCTCTCTCCATATATATATATATATATATATATATATATATATATATCAAATCCTCTTTTTCAATCTACTATCTTAACCATTCCCTCTCTCTCCATATATATATATATATATATATATATATCAAATCCTCTTTTTCAATCTACTATCTTAACCATTCCCTCTCTCTCCATATATATATATATATATATATATATATATATATATATATATAAATACCATTCTCTTTTTCAATCTATCTATCTTAACCATTCCCTCTCTCTCGCTGTGTGTCTATTTCACTATTTCCCTTATCTATCTATCTGTCAGATTACCTACTCTTAATTTTCGAAAGCGCTACTAGGGGATAAATAAATATGAATACTCGGCGATAACTTTTCTCGTCCTCTTTTTCTCATTTTTCCGCCTATACGTCAACATGTACATCCCTCGTGGAAAAACGCGTTTCCTTTTTTAGGACAGGCATGACCAATACACACACATACACACATACGTACGCACCATTCACTTCATTTTCTTTCTAGGAATTTCTCCTACACCAAACTACATACGCAAAAAATTCACTAGATTAAATGTTTTCTTCATTCATGTTCATTGCTCAGTAACACGCAAAAATATGCTATTGTTTATGTAAAACTTTACTGCTAATACATTATAATTTGTTTTTTACATATATATTTTTTTACGTGGACTCATATTCCGTGTCTGCCATGTTAGTTGTGATCATTTCTTGCGACACAGGTGTTTATCTCTCAACGCGTTCAAAACGGCCGAAACTTTGTAATAAATATGGCGACAAAGATGAGGACAATAGTCCGAATAATGTAAATAGTGTACATAATACCTCATCTCAGAAATATAGACAGATACTGAAGAAGTCCGGAGCGTACGACGGCCGAAACGTTGTAATAAATATGGTGACAAAGATGAGGACAATAGTCTAAATAATGTAAATAGTGTACATAATACCTCATCTCAGAAATATAGACAGATACTAAAGGGCCGAAAAGTTGTAATAAATATGGTGACAAAAATGAGGACAATAGTCTAAATAATGTAAATAGTGTACATAATTCCTCTTCTCAGAAATATAGACAGATGCTGAAGAAGTCCGGGGCGTACAACGGCCGAAACGTTGTAATAAATATGGTGACAAAGATGAGGACAATAGTCTGAATAATGTAAATAGGGTACATAATACCTCATCTCAGAAATATAGACAGATACTAAAGGGCCGAAAAGTTGTAATAAATATGGTGACAAAGATGAGGACCATAGTCCAAATAATGTAAATAGTGTACATAACTCCTCTTCTCAGAAATATAGACAGATACTGAAGAAGTCTGGAGCGTACAACGGCCGAAACGTTGTAATAAATATAGTGACAAAGATGAGGACAATAGTCTGAATAATGTAAATAGTGTACATAATACCTCATCTCAGAAATATAGACAGATACTAAAGGGCCGAAAAGTTGTAATAAATATGGTGACAAAGATGAGGACAATAGTCCAAATAATGTAAATAGTGTACATAATTCCTCTTCTCAGATATATAGACAGATACTGAAGAAGTCTGGAGCGTACAACGGCCGAAACGTTGTAATAAATATGGTGACAAGGAAGAGGGCAATAGTCTAAATAATGTAAATAGTGTACATAATTCCTCATCTCAGAAATATAGACAGATACTGAAGAAGTCCGGAGCGTACAACGGCCGAATCGTTGTTATAAATATGGCGACAAAAATGGGGACAATAGTCCGAATAATTTTAAATAGTATATCTGACAAGGTGTCTCGTATATCAAGACTTGGTTGATGCGATACTCATGTCTCACCACAAGGGTAAAGGATGAAAATAAAATTCTCTTATGTACCTTGGAATAAGTCTACTTGAGGCAGTTGGAAATGTTTTTGCGAAAATTCTGCATAACCGCTTTGTAAAGTGGGCCTGTCTTTTTATAAACTCGGAAAATCACTGCGGATTTTAGATCTGAACAAGGAGCACGATGGACGTGGACTCATATTCCGTGTCTGCCATGTTAGTTGCGACCATCTTATGCGACACAGGTGTCTATCTCTCAACGCGTTCACCGGCTCGCAACACTATCTATCTCTCCATTATGCATCAATCTATCTATCTCAATCTCTTGATTAACGGTCTATCTATTGTTTATCTCATTTTTATGATTAAACTATCTTTGCGAACTTACTCCATGAAGATATCGATTCAACTCAAACCAACATATAAAAAAATCGATCATAATCTAACTCTGCTTAAAAATCAATAGACGTATAACGATAAAACATAAATTACTATCGATTTATTCGAAATAAAACAGTTCCACCTCGTTTCATTCATTGCACTTAGTTTTGGTCAAGCAACGAGACTAATAAACGCCCCGGGGTCTGACTTTTTCGACGAGGTGCGAGCAGAGAGACTGAAAAATTAAAAATTTTTTTACAATTTTTTTTCTTGAATCTCAAAAATTTAAATAATCAGCCAAGCAATTTTCTCTTTAAGATCTAGCTAAATGGCAGCACATCGAAAGACGATGCCGATTTTGAGTTGGCTGCGATATTTATTTCCACTAGTTCTAACGTCGTGCTACTTCCAAGGAGCCGAATCGTTATTCTTTCCCCCGCATTCCAAATGTATGTTTGTGAATAAAAGGAACAGTTCACCATGAATATTGCAAATCGGAGATACCAAAATCAAGAAGTCGCAAATATTTAAATATCTAGGACGTGTTTTAACATAGAACCGAAAGTACCATCCAGAAATTCAGTTCTAGGGGGAAAAAATCTCATTCGAATCATGAATAATATTTTAGTGGCACATTTTTGAACAGAAGATGTAAAGTGCAACACCGAAATCCGAATGCGCTTTGGGATAGCGAATGTGGCCTTCTAAAAGCTAAGTAAAGTATTAAGAAACAGGAAAATTTCATTAGAATCAAATGAGTACTGAACTGCAATGTAACATCGTTCTTCCTATATGGCAGTAAGTGCAGAACAATCTCATCAGAGATGAAAGAAGAGATTTGAAAGAATAGAAATGGGGTTCTA
Organism: Acanthosepion esculentum; assembly: GCA_964036315.1. Taxonomy (NCBI): domain Eukaryota; kingdom Metazoa; phylum Mollusca; class Cephalopoda; order Sepiida; family Sepiidae; genus Acanthosepion; species Acanthosepion esculentum. Next base: position 62,480,569 of record OZ038514.1, on the reverse strand, counting down.
CAGAAGGATGGTGAGGATATCAGGGACTAAACATGTAAACAGAGAAGAATTATTTTTTTTTGAAAAAACGGACACAAAAAGGACAGGTTCTTAGAATCAGAAAAAACGACAGGTACATAAGGAAGAAAGAGGGATTGGAAAATTTGACACTCACAAGACTTGTTGAAGGTTAGCAGAGCATAAGAAAAAAAAACCTTCAGAGCTTGTGTAAATTACAGAACATAGATTATGGGAGATAGCAACAAAAAAATTGTAACATCTACAAATGACAGGACTTTATGTTGGCACTTTTTGGGGAACATAATGAGTAAAGCAGGTTTGGAGATTCTGACACCCACAGGATATATTGAAAGAAAAGGTGACAGAAGAAAGCAGCTTGTGTAAATGGATGGCAGATTAAGGCATATAGCAAAAATAAATAAAAAAATAGCAAGAGTTTGTTATTATCCAGAAACAACTGTTCCACAAGTGCTGATTGATGATAAGGATATTTCAACATCCTGAAAATAAAGATAAAATATTTCATCATTCTAAAACCCGAAATTTCATCATTATAAAAACGACCCTTCCATCACAAGCGAGGTCATTAATGTAGCAGTAGTAAAAAGAACAGCACAGACGTCTCTACCTCGCTCCGTAAAAGTCCACAGTTTCCGGTCTCAAACGCTACACTTAGCAACGAAATTCTCGCAAGAAGCAAAATAAAAAATAAGCACAAACTTTTAAAGATACAAAAAAGTCTGAGCACACTTTTAACACGCACAATACTAATATTGTAACTAATATCACGAAAAAAAAACGTATTGTTGTTATTAATTTCAATACGTGTCTCAAGGTCTCATTATTGTTTGTTATTGTTGCACGTTTTATTCATGTCATTTTCAGTATAAAATAAAGAGAAAAGGATTCATCTGTCAACTTCTTTATTTTTATGCGCCATATCCTTTGAGGACGTAGGCGATCATGGCTCTCCACCTGCCTGTATCCCTTGCAGCTCTCAGCAAGTTCCTTCCTTCGGCTTCCTCCCACCAGACCACTTTCTGTCATCAGTCTGCTCAACCTCGCCAGGTATGTCATGTGTCGTTTTCTTTTGTCTCTCTTTCCCTCTATTCGACCCGTGTGTATCATATTCTCCAGGCCCTCCTTCCTCATTATGTGTCCCAGAAACTTCAGCTGCCTCTTCCTGATGTTAAGTATAAGCCTCCTTCTTGTTTGCATCCCCTCTAAGACCTCTTCGTTGCCCACACGCTCGGTGCGTGAACTACAAATACGTATAACAACGTGATAACTTACACATACGCAACAACGACTCCGTTACAGTCCGTTACAAGCTATAAAAGACGGGAAAATGTGGAGAGACATGGTCGCCAACGTCCTGAAATTACACGACACATAGAATAAGATTCTAAACGTGATGAGAATATTCAACCTCGGACATTTTTTTCTGAAAACCTAATTTCAGGACCACCTTCCCAAGTTGACACTCCCAGATGATTACATATATAAACACAGCATGTCAAATGTCAATCCTCGTCTACCTATGTTACCCGTATACTCTTCCCTCCCTACCATCTTCCCATTCGTTCATATCTCACACCTCATTCAACCCAACCATGTTAACATTAAACCTCCACCTTGGGGGTCTCTCGAGCCTTGTATTGTATAAAAGTCAATATGAAAAGAAATGTTGTATCTACAAATACCCTAACTAGGTAAAGTCACAAGTAATTTCCGTTTAAGAGTACTAGTTACTCACTTGTAATTCGCAGGAACACAACTAGCCATAACATTGATTTTTATAAAAAAAAGTAATGGTAAAACGTCTAAAAATGACAGTTCATCTAGAAAAATATGACAACCCCCCACAAACATCTAACCTATTTATTTTTCTTTCTGCTTTAGCTTAGACCTGTCTTCTGATTGGTGTAACAGGACATGCCCATAAAATACTGAAATCTTGTTCCCCTTCTTTCCTTTATATACATATATATATATATATATATATGTGTGTGTGTGTGTGTGTGTGTGTTTGTGTCTCTGTGTGTGTCTCTGTGTGCGTGCGTGTGTGTGTATAAACAGAATAAGATAGAGAGATAGATATGAACAGAAAAAGATAGATAGATAATTGACCAAATGAGATAGATGATGGCATATATATCGACAGATAGTGTAAATGAGAGATAGGGATGAACAGAATTATATATAGATATCAACAGACCGATATATACATTGAGAGAGTGAGAGATAACATTTACATATGATAGATAGATATGAACAGACTTAGATAGCTAGCTAGCTAGCTAGATAGATAGATAGATAGAAAAAGACGGTAGCTGGGCATGAAAAGAATCAGATAGATATGAACAGACTTAGATAGATAGATAGATAGATAGATAGATAGATAGATAGATAGATAGATAGATAGATAGATAGATAGATTTGCAAACAATTTGACACATTTCTAAATTAAATTCAGAAAGTTATTCAGAATTTCCTTGTTTTATTTCTTGATTTTTTATCGGTTTCGGGTTGTAAACAAGATCTTTCAGTACAGCCCAAAGGAAGATGTTTGGCATTGGTAGGCCTAGGGATGCCCACTGAATTTCTCCAGTTCAGGTCGAAAAATAAAGGGGACTTACTTTTGCCGGACCTTGTATTTACGCAGAGGTGTGACCACCGATAGACAAGGCCTGTTTCATTTGGTTGTTGAGAAATGTGACGTCATCATATTGAGTCCGACTTTCAAGAAGCGTGTCGTTTGTTGTGTAACAGATTTTTTACGGCGGCATTTTAAAATTATTTATTAATATTTTCTTTTAAATATTGAATTAATTTAAAACAAAAACAATGGCTTATAGATGCGTTGTACCAAATTGCAAAGGGAATTGTAAAAACGGCCCTAAAACACATGTATTTTCTTTAACTAAAGATAAAGAATTATCTGATGTTTGGACTCGTACAATCAGAAGAGATCATTTTTTTATCTACTAAATTCAGCAGAGTGAGTATTTTTTGTATTTAAAAATAAGTAAATTTTATTGAAACTTTAAATGATAAAATTAATACCATGTCTTTGTAATTCATAACATAAAGTTAATAAGACATAAATCTAGCGAGAAAGTTTAGAGAGAGAGACATCCATTCTCGCACGTGTTGTTTTTAAAATCTAAAACCTCATTTTTTTAAGAAATAAACTTTAAAGAATTCATTCATGAATTTCTAAAGGAATATTTTATATACATAAAAAATAATTTTAACGATTTTTTAGAATTGTTTTATTCGTGACTAAATGAAACTTTAATTGAATTTAATTTCATGTCTGTAATTCACAACACATTTTAAAACAGCTTTGTTTTAAAAAGTTATTAAACTCAATTGAAACTTTGAGAATTAAAATAATTTTATATCTTTATAATTCACAAAACACATTAAAATGAAATTTGCGAAAGTTTTTAAAAGCTGAAATCTAATTTTTATAAAAATAAACTTTAAGAAATTTTCGATATAAATTCATAAAGGAATCTTTTTAGGCATGAAAATAATTCTAATAATTTAACAATTTTTGAGAATTGTTTTATTCATAAAAATGTTTTGTATTCATCATTTTAAATTAAAGTAATGAATAAACGTTAAAAATTCTCTTATTTCTACATAGCTTCGTCACTAATAATCTTTTCTTGAATTCTCTCCACTTTTCCTAAAATTGTTATTGCTTCATATTATTTTTTAGATTTTATAGTTTTTTGCTGATTGATTTTCTTAGATTTTCACAAGAATTTAAAATAGGTTTGGTTTTTTAAATGTTTTTGAGTTTTTATGTGAACTACATTTTCGACCGGAGGACATAAGGAGAGAATCGTCAGCTTTTGACGAAAAAACAGGTGTCACAATTGCAGTTAAACTAAAAAATATATATATCTTCGTGATGGTGCTATTCCTAGAATTTTTCCCAAACTGTCCCTCATATTTATCTTCATTGACTACTTCTAGAGAATGAGCAGATTCCAGGAGAATTCGACTAGAGAATTCTGCTCTTAAAAGTGCTTTAAATCAAAGTATTAATGACGATTTAGCATATAAAATGCAGAAGAAATTCCATAATATTAATGATCCAGAAGGGAAATTAAATTTCCTTGATAGAAATTACTGGAGTTTTGTTAGGCAGCAAAAGACACTTATTATATTCAGCATCATCAAAAACCCATATCCAAAAATCAATCTGTCTCTTGTAATTGAATCTGATTTTGCAGTACATGTTTTTTGTAGAGATGTGGAAATACATTCAATAGGGGATTATAAGTTCCTAAACATGTAACTGATCAAAATACTCTTGAAATTCTGATAGAAAACATGAAAAGAATGGGCACAGAACAACAGCAAACTGAACCTCAAAATATGAGTTTTATATTAAAATTGGTAATGTCATTTCTACTATTGGTGCAAGAAGAATCAAACATTGTAATGCAATCAAATTTATATATGACCAGCTAAATTTAATGACACAAAATAAGCTTGATTATTCAACAGAAATGATGGTATTTTCTTCATTGTTATATAAATGCTCCTCTAAAGGGTACAGATTGTTAAGAGACAGCAAAAATATAATTTTACCTAGCTATTCAACCATTAAAAGACTAACCTTATCAACATATATGAATCTTTTGATTGAGCAACATTATAACAATGTTCTTATGTATATTAAAAATAAATTTAAGCTACGAGTGCAGAAGGACATCACAGTATCTTTACTTGTTGATGAAATTCATCTAAAACCTTATTTAGATTATAAGGGTGGTAATATTGTTGGCTTATCTGATAACAGCAGTGAAGCTGCAACAAGTGCTTTTGCTTTCAGGATTAGCAGTGTATTCTCACAATATAAATATGTTGTGCATGTTATGCCAACTAAATATCTTAAAGCTGAGAAGTTATTTGACATAGTTAAACATATAATAATTGGTTTAGAGGAGATAGGCTTTCAAGTATTATCAATCATAACAGATAATAATGCTATAAATAAAAAAAGCTATATCTTTCTTTTGCAGTCCTCCAAAGCTTTCCATTGTATATCCACACCCAGTTAAAGTCTCAACCTCTTTTCTTCCTTTTTGACTCAGTCCATATATTAAAATGCATTAGAAACAATTGCCTTGGTCAAAAAGATGCAAATAAATGCATGCTGTTCCCCAAATTTTGTCATGATGGAAATCATGAATTAGATAGTATCGAAAGTGCCCCATTTTCTACCTTACAGAAACTTCATGCCTTAGAATCTCAGTTAATTTTAAAATATTGTTATAAATTAACCTCAAAGGCACTCTCTCCTACTAATCTTGAAAGGCAAAATGCTAATTTAGTTCTGCAAATTTTTAATGAATACACTATTCAAAGATTATTGACCTTAGGAAAACAAATATTTGCCTAATTTTGCAGAAGTTGCAGAATATATAAATATATTTTATATTTGGTGGACAATAATGAATGTTAAAATGCCATATAGAGGTTGTCGGCTTAGAAATAAATACTGCAATCCACTTAGAATGAATGAAGAAAATTTTAGATTTCTCTCTGTATTCTGTGACTGGTTAGAATCTTGGAATAACATTTCTGGAAGAAATGTCAAATTAACAATGGAAAACTTCATTGCTTTGCATCATATAACCTGTGCATTTCTAGAACTGACCAAGTATTGCATAGAAGAACTGAAAATGCTATACATATTACCAGGCAAATTTCAAACTGATCACCTTGAGGCAAGGTTTTGTCAATACCGGCACCTTACTGGGGATCAGTATAATATCTCATTACGGCAAGTGTTTGAGTGTGAAAAAATTATTAGAATGCAATCAGTTTTAAAATTGAGCTCACCATTTAATCAGCAATGCATTAAAATTGATTTAAAGTGTTTACAAGAACCAAACTGGGATGAAGTGACAGAGGAGGAAAAGTTAGATATGTATAAATATAGAAATAATGTTAAAGAGGATGATGTTAATAATTGTAGAGAAGTTCTACCTGTAATACTATACTTAGCAGGTTTATTGCTGTAATGCAGTTTTTAAAAAAATTAAATGCAATAGCTGCAAAGATTTAATATCTGGAAGTGTAAGAGATAATGTGGAAGAAATACCTAAAATAAGCAGCTATTTTCAGGATATTAATAGAGGTTCTCTCTTATATCCTAATGCTAAAACTATAAATTTTGTTCTGAATAATTATGTAGTCATTGATAAGCTGATAAAAAAACATTCTTTTCTTCATTCAGTAAATCAAAGAAAATTAGCCATGCATATAACATTGAATGTTTTTTGGCAGATTATGAGGTTCTTTTTTATGTTGACACTTGTGATAAGGGTCACAATATAGAAAAGATACAAAGAATGTTTGGCTGGAGCTCTACAAATGCTGTTTTAAATAATTTTTGTTCCAGGGTAAATAATAATATTACAAGTAACAAGTTAAGCAAAAAAAGAAAACTTCAAACATTCAGCTAAATATTGTATCAGTAACCTATTTTTCTGAAAGTATTATTTCATTTTTAAATCTATTGTTTGTATCTAATTTATTTGCTTGTTTATATTTTTGTTTATGTTTAATTATTTTATTTATTCATCATAATTATTTTATTTATTCATCATTTAATTATAATTTGTTTATTTAATTATTGTTTGTTCCCTAATTCATAATTCAGTTGTTACTGTATTTGAGTAATAATCTCTTAATGATTACATAAATTGTAACTTTACAGAATAATTATTAAAAGTGAAATAAAAACATGCAAATTAAAACAATGCTGATTATGATTTATAAAAGATTTTCAAATGTGAAACAATTAAAAATCATGAATGAATTTCAGTCTTAAAATTGTCTATCTGTAACCTACTTTTCTATAAGTATTATTTGAATTTTAAATCTCTTTTTGTATCAAATTTATTTACTTTCATGTATTTAGTTTATTTGTTTCTTATTTATATTTTAATCGTTTATTTATCATTTACTTGTAATTTGCTCGTCTGTTTATTTAATTGTTTGTTTGTTTCCTAATTCATAATTGAGTTGTTGCTGTCCGAGTGTATAAGAATAATAATCATTAATAATTACGATATTGTAACTTTACAGAATAATTACTAACATTATGATAGAAACATGCAAATTAAAACAATACTGATAATGATTTAAAAAATGTTTTCAAATTTGAAACAAATAAAATAATGAACGAATTTCAGTCTTTAAAATTTAATGAAATCTAACATGATGTTTAATTTCTTTAACAAAACATTCAGCAACATTTTTTTTTCTTATCGGTTATTTTTAAAAAATTAATGTGAAATAAAGTTCTGTATAAAAATCCAATTCTGTTTATTTGTTTTATAAAACAATGTATCATTTAAAAGTTTTCTAAAACCAATTTTTTTCTTACAATTATTTGTTACATTATGATTACTGTCTGTTTCACTGCATGGACTACTTTTGTGACGTCACGTCACTATCGAGCAGGCCTTCTCCCTCGGTGGTCACGGCAGAGGCCTGTCCTTTCCGGACCATCTCTTTTGTGTTGGACTAATTATATCCGTGGGAAATGGTTAGTTCCTGTTTATTGTCTTTTTGTATATGATTGGTTGTTATTAAGGTGTAGTTTTTAAATGTCAAGTTTATATTTCAGTCATTTTGTAATCGGTATTTTTACACTTTATATTTTCCTTTCTTCAATTAGTAGTTTCTGCTATTTATTAGTGTTATAATTATTTATTCATTACAAATAATAGTGGATATAACACTAAATAAAATGTAATTGTACTTTTAAAAAAAATTTTAAAATTGATAAGCAATAACGTAAATTATTTGCTACTCACCCAAACCTCTCTCTGTCACAACAGTGATGTGTCGAGTCTCTTACTGCTCTATCGCATCTTCCGTTCACGCACGAACTACGTTCCTTGTTTCGGCAGGTCTAAACCTCTCGGCTCGGACTCGCCATATCATTTACACAGTAGCAAACCACCAATATTCCCTCTGTATTAATTTACATTCAAACACCTTCTTCCCGCGAACCACTATGTTCAAGAGGATATCTCACTGATCTCTACAATCTTAACCTGTTCAAGTCTAGAGTTAATAATTATCTTTCCATCTTATCAATATAAACTAACCCTTAACGTAACCCTCTATTTCGAGTGACTCCCGGGCCTTGTAACGGTGAATCTTTCTGTAAAAAAAGAAAAGAAAAATGTAAATTCACTATTGGTGCGTTCACTCACAAGAAATTCGTTAAAAGCTCTCCCTCTCTCTCTTCCTACATACTTGTTGGTTAAACAACAAATTACTCTGGGTCTCGAGCTTTCAGTGTCGATCATTATAAAAGAAGGCATACTCTGAATTCGAAATTGTTGAAAAGAGAACAAGAAAGCATTCCCAATGATGTAGACGGATTGGACACTTTCCTTCGATCAGTAGAGGTGCAAAAGTTGATCTCTAATCCAGCTGGATTTAATATTTTGTCTATATCTACTCTTATTTAATCTATACTTAATCTTAAATAAACTGGGGATACGATCCAACAGTTGTAATTTTGCCTATCTATCTATCTATCTATCTATCTATCTATCTATTTTTTATCTATCTAAGTCTGTTCATATCTATCTAATTCTTTTCAAGCCCAGCTACCGTCTTTTTCTATCTATCTATCTATCTATCTAAGTCTGTTCATATCTATGTAATTATTTTCATGCCCAGCTACCGTCTTTTCTCTCTCTCTCTCTCTCTCTCTCTCTCTCACTCTCTATCTATCTATCTAAGTCTGTTCATATCTAATTCTTTTCATGCCCAGCTACCGTATTTTCTCTCTCTCTCTCTCTTTCTCTCTCTCTATCTATCTAAGTCTGTTCATATCTTTCTAATTCTTTTCATGCCCAGCTACCGTTTTTTTATCTATCTATCTATCTATCTATCTATCTATCTATCTATCTATCTAAGTCTGTTCATATCTATCTAATTCTTTTCATGCCCAGCTATCGTCTTTTTCTATCTATCTATCTATCTATCTATCTATCTATCTATCTATCTATCTATCTATCTATCTAAGTCTGTTCATATCTATCTATCATATCATGTTATCTCTCACTCTCTCAATGTATATATCGGTCTGTTAATATCTATATATAATTCTGTTCATCCCTATCTCTCATTTACACTATCTGCCGATATATATATGTCTATCTATCTATATTTTACTCTTTATAAGTATCTATCGACTGCATTCTGTTTATGATAAACATCTATCCCTCTCTCTCTCTCTCTCTCTTTCTCGTTCTCACTCTCTGTCCCCCTCTCTCTCTCTCTCTCTCTCTCTCTCTCTCTCTCTATATATATATATATATATATATATATATATATATATAGGTGACACTACATGTTTGACACGCAGACTCACACTACTCCTTGAGGACATCTGGTTATGAATTTTGGGGGATTATAAAAAAATATATCTTCAGTAACCGTTTTTTACCAGTGCTCATATGGCAAATTGTGCTGTGAACATATTGCAGTTTTCGTTATTTTTATCGATTTTCTCTGGCACTGCTTATTACCGATCACTGGTTCCCATATTGTATTCATTTCTATGCTTGGTCGGCTCAGGAGATTTTTTGTGGACTAGCATATGTGCTGATTCCTTAAATTTACGAATTATCCAATGGTGTTCTTTGTCTATGATCTCAAAATGATCCCACAGAGGGCGGTGATCTCCCTTCTCTCTCCATATGTGGTCAGCCACGCCTGATTTTTTCAACTTCCTCTCGTATTACAGCTTTCTGGTGTTCTTGAAGCCCTACCTTTAGGGGGCGGCCTGTTTATCCTTTATATTTCTTTCCGCAGCTGCAAAGGATTAGTCATGTTTCTCCTATTTTTGAGTCTATTGTAAAATAAAGGCATTCGGGAGACGTGTATAGGATAGCGGCTCGGACTGAGGAATCGGAGAGCCGAGTTCGATTTCCAGTCGAATCCATTACAGTCACTTACGTGCTAATACCCTTGGGAAAGGAATGAATCCTCTTCTAGATTTTCCCCGATGAGTAACAGATAGCGGCTCCGACTGAGTAATCGGAGGGTAGTGTTCGAATTCCAGTCGAATCCATTAAATTCACTTACATGCTAATACCCTTGGGAAAGGTATGAATCCTCTTCTTCTAGCTATCGGTAAATAGCAGGAGAAATCGGGTTTTCTAGCCTTGCATGGCAACTCGTCTACTGCAGAAAGAAATGGCAATCTTCTCCGGGGAAAAAGTCTGCTTCGTCAGTCATGTATCGAAATAATGCAAATAGTCTATATGGCAAAGTGTCTCGTATTTCAGGACTTGCTTTCACTGGTGGGTGATGAACCTTGTACGTCACCTTCTGATATTTCAATCTGTTTAATTTTTTGTACTTGGGGAGCCTAGATTACATCGAATTCATGACTGAAAGATTTATCCAGGGCATTTTGGATCCTTCTTTGGTCTTCTTCCTTAGTAATTCTGTTGAAGAAATCCTCGAACCTCTGGGAGCTTGTAGTTTTGATGGACACATGGCACATTGGAGAAAGGCGTTAGTTACATCCAGTGATAGGACCCAAAGAGTGTGAGTTCAATATTTCGGTTAAGGGAGTGAAGAACTTGGATAGGGGAATTAACAGGTGATAACTGACATCATTTAAACATGGCACGTGGAACTATAACAGTCTAACCAAGTGAGCGAAATAAAGGTTTCAGTACGACATTCCAACCACCTGAAGAAGTCCGGAGCATACAACGGCCAAAACGTTGTAATAAATATGGCGACAAAGATGAGGACAATAGTTTGAATAATGTAAATAGTGTACATAATACCTCATCTCAGAAATATAGACAGATACTAAAGGACCGAAACGTTGTAATAAATATGGTGACAAAGATGAGGACAATAGTCTGAATAATGTAAATAGTGTACATAATTCCTCATCTCAAAAATATAGACAGATACTGAAGAAATCCGGAGCGTACAACGGCCGAAACGTTGTAATAGATATAGCGACAAAGATGAGGACAATAGTCTGAATAATGTAAATAGTGTACATAATACCTCATCTCAGAAATATAGACAGATACTAAAAGACCGAAACGTTGTAATAAATATGGTGACAAAGATGAGGACAATAGTCCGAATAATGTAAATAGTGTACATAATTCCTCATCTCAGAAATATAGCCATTACTGAAGAAGTCCGGAGCGTACAACGGCCGAAACGTTCTAATAAATATGGCGACAAAGATGAGGACAATAGTCCGAATAATGTAAATAGCATATATATAACAAGGTGACTCGTATATCAAGACTTGGTTGATACGATACTCATGTCTCACCACAAGGGTAAATGATGAAAATAAAATTGTCTTATCTCCCTTGGAATAAGTCTACTTCAGGCAGTTGGAAATGTTTTTGCGAAAATTCTGCATAACCGCTTTGTAAAATGGGTCTGTCTTTTGATTTAGATCTGAATAAGGAGCACGATGGACGTGGACTCATATTCCGTGTCTGCCATCATTTCATGCGACACAGGTGTTTATCTCTCAACGCGTTCACCGGCCCGCAACACTATCTATCTCTCCATTATGCATCAATCAATGTTTTTCCCAACTGATAATGCTGTAAAGTAAGGTGATATTCCAGCTGGAATATTTGCTGGAACTCCAATGGAGGCTTTTCAAAACTGTGATGCTATCGTTGACATTGGTTTCAGAATAAATCGGAAGTTTTTGATCTGAGGCGATTCAACGCTTATTTTCAAGTTTTCCTGTTGGTTATACGCGGACGGCTGTATGCCAATGATGATGATCTTGTTACTCACAGTTAATACGACATGCAGGTGAGAATGGATCATTTCCCGGGGTCTTGTACTACCTTTGGTCTAACCATCAGTGTAAAAAAGACAATGCTTACGGACATGCCCCCGTCTGGGTTGCCTTATATATAGTCCAAAATTTCGTTAACAGATCTAGAGGGGGTACTTCATACTTGTGCATACTTAGGCAGTGCACTGTCTGAGGCTGGCTCACTCGGTGGAGAAGTGAATTACCGCATTTAACGAGCAAGTCAAGTATTCAGAAAACTTGAAATGAGAGTGTGGTCTGATCGTAACATCCGGGACAATTTGCGTCCAGGACAATTTGGGTCCAGGACAATTTGCGTGATTACCAGACAATTGCAAACGTGAACATTTCTGTTCCTGACAATTGCTTACCAGACAATTGCGAACTTGAACATTTCTGTTCCGGACAATTGATTACCAGACAATTGCGAACTTGAACATTTCTGTTCCGGACAATTGCTTACCAGACAATTGCAAACGTAAACATTTCTGTTCCGGAAAATTGCTTACCAGACAATTGCAAACTTGAACATTTCTCTTCCGGACAATTGCTTACCAGACAATTGCGAACTTGAACATTTCAGTTCCGGACAATTGCTTACCAGACAATTGCGAACTTGAACATTTCTCTTCCGGACAATTGCTTACTAGACAATTGCGAACTTGAACATTTCTGTTCCGGACAATTCCTTACCAGACAATTGCGAACTTGAACATTTCAGTTCCGGACAATTGCTTACCAGACAATTGCGAACTTGAACATTTCTCTTCCGGACAATTGCTTACCAGACAATTGCGAACTTGAACATTTCTCTTCCGGACAATTGCTTACCAGACAATTGCGAACTTGAACATTTCTGTTCCGGAAAATTCCTTACCAGAAAATTGCGAACTTGAACATTTCTCTTCCGGACAATTGCTTACCAGACAATTGCGAACTTGAACATTTCTGTTCCGGAAAATTCCTTACCAGAAAATTGCGAACTTGAACATTTCTGTTCCGGACAATTGCTTACCAGACAATTGCGAACGTAAACATTTCTGTTCCGGACAATTGCTTACCAGACAATTGCAAACTTGAACATTTTTCTTCCGGACAATTGCTTACCAGACAATTGCGAACTTGAACATTTCACTTCCAGACAATTGCTTACCAGACAATTGCGAACTTGAGCATTTCTCTTCCGGACAATTGCTTACTAGACAATTGCGAACTTGAACATTTCTCTTCGGGACAATTGCTTACCAGACAATTGCGAACTTGAACATTTCAGTTCTGGACAATTGCTTACCAAACAATTGCGAACTTGAACATTTCTGTTCCGAACAATTGCTTACCAGACAATTGCGAACTTGAACATTTCAGTTCCGGACAATTGCTTACCAGACAATTGCGAACTTGAACATTTCTCTTCCGGACAATTGCTTACTAGACAATTGCGAACTTGAACATTTCAGTTCCGGACAATTGCTTACCAGACAATTGCGAACTTGAACATTTCTCTTCCGGACAATTGCTTACCAGACAATTGCGAACTTGAACATTTCTCTTCCGGACAATTGCTTACCAGACAATTGCGAACTTGAACATTTCTGTTCCGGAAAATTCCTTACCAGAAAATTGCGAACTTGAACATTTCTCTTCCGGACAATTGCTTACCAGACAATTGCGAACTTGAACATTTCTGTTCCGGACAATTGCTTACCAGACAATTGCAAACGTAAACATTTCTGTTCCGGAAAATTGCTTACCAGACAATTGCAAACTTGAACATTTCTCTTCCGGACAATTGCTTACCAGACAATTGCGAACTTGAACATTTCAGTTCCGGACAATTGCTTACCAGACAATTGCGAACTTGAACATTTCTCTTCCGGACAATTGCTTACTAGACAATTGCGAACTTGAACATTTCTGTTCCGGACAATTGCTTACCAGACAATTGCGAACTTGAACATTTCAGTTCCGGACAATTGCTTACCAGACAATTGCGAACTTGAACATTTCTCTTCCGGACAATTGCTTACCAGACAATTGCGAACTTGAACATTTCTCTTCCGGACAATTGCTTACCAGACAATTGCGAACTTGAACATTTCTGTTCCGGAAAATTCCTTACCAGAAAATTGCGAACTTGAACATTTCTCTTCCGGACAATTGCTTACCAGACAATTGCGAACTTGAACATTTCTGTTCCGGACAATTGCTTACCAGACAATTGCGAACGTAAACATTTCTGTTCCGGACAATTGCTTACCAGACAATTGCAAACTTGAACATTTTTCTTCCGGACAATTGCTTACCAGACAATTGCGAACTTGAACATTTCACTTCCAGACAATTGCTTACCAGACAATTGCGAACTTGAACATTTCTCTTCCGGACAATTGCTTACTAGACAATTGCGAACTTGAACATTTCTCTTCGGGACAATTGCTTACCAGACAATTGCGAACTTGAACATTTCAGTTCTGGACAATTGCTTACCAAACAATTGCGAACTTGAACATTTCTGTTCCGAACAATTGCTTACCAGACAATTGCGAACTTGAACATTTCAGTTCCGGACAATTGCTTACCAGACAATTGCGAACTTGAACATTTCTCTTCCGGACAATTGCTTACTAGACAATTGCGAACTTGAACATTTCTGTTCCGGACAATTGCATACCAGACAATTGCGAACTTGAACATTTCAGTTCCGGACAATTGCTTACCAGACAATTGCGAACTTGAACATTTCTCTTCCGGACAATTGCTTACCAGACAATTGCGAACTTCAACATTTCTCTTCCGGACAATTGCTTACCAGACAATTGCGAACTTGAACATTTCTGTTCCGGAAAATTCCTTACCAGAAAATTGCGAACTTGAACATTTCTCTTCCGGACAATTGCTTACCAGACAATTGCGAACTTGAACATTTCTGTTCCGGACAATTGCTTACCAGACAATTGCGAACGTAAACATTTTTGTTCCGGACAATTGCTTACCAGACAATTGCAAACTTGAACATTTTTCTTGAGGACAATTGCTTACCAGACAATTGCGAACTTGAACATTTCAGTTCCAGACAATTGCTTACCAGACAATTGCGAACTTGAACATTTCTCTTCCGGACAATTGCTTACTAGACTATTGCGAACTTGAACATTACTCTTCGGGACAATTGCTTACCAGACAATTGCGAACTTGAACATTTCAGTTCTGGACAATTGCTTACCAAACAATTGCGAACTTGAACATTTCTGTTCCGAACAATTGCTTACCAGACAATTGCGAACTTGAACATTTCTGTTCCGAACAATTGCTTACCAGACAATTGCGAACTTGAACATTTCTGTTCCGGACAATTGCTTACCAGACAATTGCGAACTTGAACATTTCTCTTCCGGACAATTGCTTACCAGACAATTGCGAACTTGAACATTTCTCTTCCGGACAATTGCTTACCAGACAAGTGCGAACTTGAACATTTCAGTTCCGGACAATTGCTTACCAGACAATTGCGAACTTGAACATTTCTCTTCCGGACAATTGCTTACCAGACAATTGCGAACATGAACATTTCTCTTCCGGACAATTGCTTACCAGACAATTGCGAACTTGAACATTTCTCTTCCGGACAATTGCTTACCAGACAATTGCGAACTTGAACATTTCTGTTCCGGACAATTGCTTACCAGACAATTGCGAACGTAAACATTTCTGTTCCGGACAATTGCTTACCAGACAATTGCGAACTTGAACATTTCAGTTCCAGACAATTGCTTACCAGACAATTGCGAACTTGAACATTTCTCTTCCGGACAATTGCTTACTAGACAATTGTGAACTTGAACATTACTCTTCGGGACAATTGCTTACCAGACAATTGCGAACTTGAACATTTCAGTTCTGGACAATTGCTTACCAAACAATTGCGAACTTGAACATTTCTGTTCCGAACAATTGCTTACCAGACAATTGCGAACTTGAACATTTCTGTTCCGAACAATTGCTTACCAGACAATTGCGAACTTGAACATTTCTGTTCCGGACAATTGCTTACCAGACAATTGCGAACTTGAACATTTCTGTTTCGGACAATTGCTTACCAGACAATTGCGAACTTGAAGATTTCGGTTCCGGACAATTGCTTACCAGACAATTGCGAACTTGAACATTTCTCTTCCGGACAATTGCTTACTAGACAATTGCGAACTTGAACATTTCTCTTCCGGACAATTGCTTACCAGACAAGTGCGAACTTGAACATTTCAGTTCCGGACAATTGCTTACCAGACAATTGCGAACTTGAACATTTCTCTTCCGGACAATTGCTTACCAGACAATTGCGAACATGAACATTTCTCTTCCGGACAATTGCTTACCAGACAATTGCGAACTTGAACATTTCTCTTCCGGACAATTGCTTACCAGACAATTGCGAACTTGAACATTTCAGTTCCGGACAATTGCTTACCAGACAATTGCGAACTTGAACATTTCTGTTCCGGACAATTGCTTACCAGACAATTGCGAACTTGAACATTTCAGTTCCGGACAATTGCTTACCAGAGAATTGCGAACTTGAACATTTCTGTTCCGGACAATTGCTTACCAGACAATTGCGAACTTGAACATTTCAGTTCCGGACAATTGCTTACCAGACAATTGCAAACTTGAACATTTCTGTTCCGGACAATTGCTTACCAAGCAATTGCGAACTTGAACATTTCAGTTCCGGACAATTGCTTACCAGACAATTGCGAACTTGAACATTTCTGTTCCGGACAATTGCTTACCAGACAATTGCGAACTTGAACATTTCAGTTCCGGACAATTGCTTACCAGACAATTGCGAACTTGAACATTTCAGTTCCGGACAATTGCTTACCAGACAATTGCGAACTTGAACATTTCTGTTCCGGACAATTGCTTACCAGACAATTGCGAACTTGAACATTTCAGTTCCGGACAATTTCTTACCAGACAATTGCCAACTTGAACATTTCTGTTCCGAACAATTGCTTACCAGACAATTGCGAACTTGAACATTTCTGTTCCGGACAATTTCTTACCAGACAATTGCGAACTTGAACATTTCAGTTCCGGACAATTGCTTACCAGACAATTGCGAACTTGAACATTTCAGTTCCGGACAATTGCTTACCAGACAATTGCGAACTTGAACATTTCAGTTCCGGACAATTGCTTACCAGACTATTGCGAACTTGAACATTTCTCTTCCGGACAATTGCTTACCAGACAATTGCGAACTTGAACATTTCAGTTCCGGACAATTGCTTACCAGACAATTGCGAACTTGAACATTTCTCTTCCGGACAATTGCTTACCAGACAATTGCGAACTTGAACATTTCTCTTCCGGACAATTGCTTACCAGACAATTGCGAACTTGAACATTTCAGTTCCGGACAATTGCTTACCAGACAATTGCCAACTTGAACATTTCTGTTCCGGACAATTCCTTACCAGACAATTGCGAAATTGAACATTTCTGTTCCGGACAATTGCTTACCAGACAATTGCGAACTTGAACATTTCAGTTCCGGACAATTGCTTACCAGACAATTGCGAACTTGAACATTTCAGTTCCGGACAATTCCTTACCAGACAATTGCGAACTTGAACATTTCAGTTCCGGACAATTGCTTACCAGACAATTGCGAACGTAAACATTTCTCTTCCGGACAATTGCTTAACAGACAACTGCGAACTTGAACATTTCTCTTCCGGACAATTGCTTACTAGACAATTGTGAACTTGAACATTACTCTTCGGGACAATTGCTTACCAGACAATTGCGAACTTGAACATTTCAGTTCTGGACAATTGCTTACCAAACAATTGCGAACTTGAACATTTCTGTTCCGAACAATTGCTTACCAGACAATTGCGAACTTGAACATTTCTGTTCCGAACAATTGCTTACCAGACAATTGCGAACTTGAACATTTCTGTTCCGGACAATTGCTTACCAGACAATTGCGAACTTGAACATTTCTGTTTCGGACAATTGCTTACCAGACAATTGCGAACTTGAAGATTTCTGTTCCGGACAATTGCTTACCAGACAATTGCGAACTTGAACATTTCTCTTCCGGACAATTGCTTACTAGACAATTGCGAACTTGAACATTTCTCTTCCGGACAATTGCTTACCAGACAAGTGCGAACTTGAACATTTCAGTTCCGGACAATTGCTTACCAGACAATTGCGAACTTGAACATTTCTCTTCCGGACAATTGCTTACCAGACAATTGCGAACATGAACATTTCTCTTCCGGACAATTGCTTACCAGACAATTGCGAACTTGAACATTTCTCTTCCGGACAATTGCTTACCAGACAATTGCGAACTTGAACATTTCAGTTCCGGACAATTGCTTACCAGACAATTGCGAACTTGAACATTTCTGTTCCGGACAATTGCTTACCAGACAATTGCGAACTTGAACATTTCAGTTCCGGACAATTGCTTACCAGAGAATTGCGAACTTGAACATTTCTGTTCCGGACAATTGCTTACCAGACAATTGCGAACTTGAACATTTCAGTTCCGGACAATTGCTTACCAGACAATTGCAAACTTGAACATTTCTGTTCCGGACAATTGCTTACCAAGCAATTGCGAACTTGAACATTTCAGTTCCGGACAATTGCTTACCAGACAATTGCGAACTTGAACATTTCTGTTCCGGACAATTGCTTACCAGACAATTGCGAACTTGAACATTTCAGTTCCGGACAATTGCTTACCAGACAATTGCGAACTTGAACATTTCAGTTCCGGACAATTGCTTACCAGACAATTGCGAACTTGAACATTTCTGTTCCGGACAATTGCTTACCAGACAATTGCGAACTTGAACATTTCAGTTCCGGACAATTTCTTACCAGACAATTGCCAACTTGAACATTTCTGTTCCGAACAATTGCTTACCAGACAATTGCGAACTTGAACATTTCTGTTCCGGACAATTTCTTACCAGACAATTGCGAACTTGAACATTTCAGTTCCGGACAATTGCTTACCAGACAATTGCGAACTTGAACATTTCAGTTCCGGACAATTGCTTACCAGACAATTGCGAACTTGAACATTTCAGTTCCGGACAATTGCTTACCAGACTATTGCGAACTTGAACATTTCTCTTCCGGACAATTGCTTACCAGACAATTGCGAACTTGAACATTTCAGTTCCGGACAATTGCTTACCAGACAATTGCGAACTTGAACATTTCTCTTCCGGACAATTGCTTACCAGACAATTGCGAACTTGAACATTTCTCTTCCGGACAATTGCTTACCAGACAATTGCGAACTTGAACATTTCAGTTCCGGACAATTGCTTACCAGACAATTGCCAACTTGAACATTTCTGTTCCGGACAATTCCTTACCAGACAATTGCGAAATTGAACATTTCTGTTCCGGACAATTGCTTACCAGACAATTGCGAACTTGAACATTTCAGTTCCGGACAATTGCTTACCAGACAATTGCGAACTTGAACATTTCAGTTCCGGACAATTGCTTACCAGACAATTGCGAACTTGAACATTTCAGTTCCGGACAATTGCTTACCAGACAATTGCGAACTTGAACATTTCAGTTCCGGACAATTGCTTACCAGACAATTGCGAACTTGAACATTTCAGTTCCGGACAATTCCTTACCAGACAATTGCGAACTTGAACATTTCAGTTCCGGACAATTGCTTACCAGACAATTGCGAACGTAAACATTTCTCTTCCGGACAATTGCTTAACAGACAACTGCGAACTTGAACATTTCTCTTCCGGACAATTCCTTACCAGACAATTGCGAACTTGAACATTTCTGTTCCGGACAATTCCTTACCAGAGAATTGCGAACTTGAACATTTCAGTTCCGGACAATTGTTTACCAGACAATTGCAAACTTGAACATTTCAGTTCCGGACAATTGCTTACCAGACAATTGCGAACTTGAACATTTCAGTTCCGGACAATTGCTTACCAGACAATTGCGAACTTGAACATTTCTGTTCCGGACAATTGCTTACCAGACAATTGCGAACTTGAACATTTCTCTTCCGGACAATTGCTTACCAGACAATTGCGAACTTGAACATTTCAGTTCCGGACAATTGCTTACCAGACAATTGCGAACTTGAACATTTCAGTTCCGGACAATTGCTTACCAGACAATTGCGAACTTGAACATTTCTCTTCCGGACAATTGCTTACCAGACAATTGCGAACTTGAACATTTCTCTTCCGGACAATTGCTTACCAGACAATTGCGAACTTGAACATTTCTCTTCCGGACAATTGCTTACCAGACAATTGCGAACTTGAACATTTCAGTTCCGGACAATTGCTTACCAGACAATTGCGAACTTGAACATTTCAGTTCCGGACAATTGCTTACCAGACTATTGCGAACTTGAACATTTCTCTTCCGGACAATTGCTTACCAGACAATTGCGAACTTGAACATTTCAGTTCCGGACAATTGCTTACCAGAGAATTGCGAACTTGAACATTTCTCTTCCGGACAATTGCTTACCAGACAATTGCGAACTTGAACATTTCAGTTCCGGACAATTGCTTACCAGACAATTGCGAACTTGAACATTTCTCTTCCGGACAATTGCTTACCAGACAATTGCGAACTTGAACATTTCTCTTCCGGACAATTGCTTACCAGACAATTGCGAACTTGAACATTTCAGTTCCGGACAATTGCTTACCAGACAATTGCCAACTTGAACATTTCTGTTCCGGACAATTCCTTACCAGACAATTGCGAACTTGAACATTTCTGTTCCGGACAATTGCTTACCAGACAATTGCGAACTTGAACATTTCAGTTCCGGACAATTGCTTACCAGACAATTGCGAACTTGAACATTTCAGTTCCGGACAATTGCTTACCAGACAATTGCGAACTTGAACATTTCAGTTCCGGACAATTGCTTACCAGACAATTGCGAACTTGAACATTTCAGTTCCGGACAATTCCTTACCAGACAATTGCGAACTTGAACATTTCAGTTCCGGACAATTGCTTACCAGACAATTGCGAACGTAAACATTTCTGTTCCAGACAATTGCTTACCAGACAATTTCGAACTTGAACATTTCTCTTCCGGACAATTGCTTACCAGACAATTGCGAACTTGAACATTTCTGTTTCGGACAATTGCTTACCAGACAATTGCGAACTTAAACATTTCTGTTCCAGACAATTCCTTACCAGACAATTGCGAACTTGAACATTTCTCTTCCGGACAATTGCTTGCCAGACAATTGCGAACTTGAACATTTCTCTTCCGGACAATTGCGAACTTGAACATTTCTGTTCCGGACAATTGCTTACCAGACAATTGCGAACTTGAACATTTCAGTTCCTGACAATTGCTTACCAGACAATTGCGAACTTGAATATTTCTCTTCCGGACAATTGCTTACCAGACAATTGCGAACTTGAACATTTCAGTTCCGGACAATTCCTTACCAGACAATTGCGAACTTGAACATTTCAGTTCCGGACCATGTCTTACCAGACAATTGCGAACTTGAACATTTCTCTTCCGGACAATTGCTTACCAGACAATTGCGAACTTGAACATTTCTCTTCCGGACAATTGCTTACCAGACAATTGCGAACTTGAACATTTCAGTTCCGAACAATTGCTTACCAGACAATTGCCAACTTGAACATTTCTGTTCCGGACAATTCCTTACCAGACAATTGCGAACTTGAACATTTCAGTTCCGGACAATTGCTTACCAGACAATTGCAAACTTGAACATTTCAGTTCCGGACAATTGCTTACCAGACAATTGCGAACTTGAACATTTCAGTTCCGGACAATTGCTTACCAGACAATTGCGAACTTGAACATTTCATTTCCGGACAATTGCTTTCCAGACAATTGCGAACTTGAACATTTCTTTTCCGGACAATTGCTTACCAGACAATTGCGAACTTGAACATTTCAGTTCCGGACAATTCCTTACCAGACAATTGCGAACTTGAACATTTCAGTTCCGGACAATTGCTTACCAGAACATTGCGAACCTGGCCATTTGCGTCCCTAGACAAATGCGTCTCTGGATAAATGCGTATCTTAAACGTATTTTAAACGCAATTACCATAAATTTAGAAAAGACCATAGATAATAATTCTAAATTTAAAAAGAAAAATTGAGTTTATTTTTTTATTTCAAATGCAGTGACAGATTAACAGTTTTGCAAGATCGCTCTGCACATCACCAGTATGGTTTTGTTTTATCGGCGCTATCTTATGATACTACTAACTTAATTTACATCATTCAAAAATATTTTCCACCTGTAATCTTTGCTAGAAGGTTTGCTAGTCTGTTGTGGGACTCAAACATCACATGATTGTACATATATATATATATATATATATATATATATATATATATATATATATAGGGAGAGAGAGAGAAGGAGAGAGCGAGAGAGGTGGACAAATTTCCAACAATAGAAATACAGTCAAACTTTATGTTTGACACATGTGTAAGAAAAGTTTTAAAAGTGAATTTGGCCATAATAATAACTTGATGGTCTATAGCAGAGCGGTAGCCCGGATAGGAATGATGGGTGGATCTATCTATTTATCTATCTATCTATCTAAGTTTGTTTCTGTCTGCCTGTCTGTCTATCTATCTATCTCAGTCTGTTCCTATCTGTCTATCTATCTATCATTTTCTTCATATCTGTATCATTCCCTTCATATATATCTATCATTTTCTTCATATCTATATCATTCCCTTCATATATATCTATCATTTTCTTCATATCTATATCATTCCCTTCATATCTATCTATCTATCTATCTATCTATCTATCTATCTATCTATCTATCTAATCCTCTTAAAATCTATCTATCTATCCATCTGACATTCTCTTCATATCTATATCATTCTCTTTATAGCAATCTATCTCATTCTTTTCATATCTATCTTTCTATCTATCTATCTGTCTCAGTCGTTTATCTATCTATCTAGCTAGCTAGCTAGCAATCTATCTACCTATCTATCTATCTGTCTCAGTCTTTTATCTATCTATCTATCTATCTATCTAATCCTCTTCAAATCTATCTATCTATCCATCTGACATTCTCTGCATATCTATATCATTCTCTTTATAGCAATCTATCTCATTCTTTTCATATCTATCTTTCTATCTATCTATCTGTCTCAGTCGTTTATGTATCTATCTATCTAGCTAGCTATCTAGCTCAGTCGTTCATCTATCTGTCTATCTATCTATCTATATTTGTCTTTTATCTATCTATCTATCTATCTGTCTCAGTCGTTTATCTATCTATCTATCTATCTATCTGTCTCAGACGTTTATCTATCTGTGTATCTATCTATCTATATTTGTCTTTTATCTATCTATCTATCTATCTATCTGTCTCAGTCGTTTATCTATCTATCTGTCTCAGTCGTTTATCTATCTGTGCATCTATCTATCTATCTATCTATCTGTCTCAGTCTTTTATCTATCTATCTATCTATCTATCTATCTATCTATCTGTCTCAGTCTTTTATCTATCTATCTATCTATCTATCTATCTGTCTCAGTCTTTTATCTATCTATCTATCTACCTATCTATCTATCTATCCCAGTCTTTTATCTATCTAGCTAGCTATCTATCTATCTAGCTATCTATCTATCTGTCTCAGTCTTTTATCTATCTATCTATCTATCTATCTATCTATCTATCTAATCCTCTTCAAATCTATCTATCTATCCATCTGACATTCTCTTCATGTCTATATCATTCTCTTTATAGCAATCTATCTCATTCTTTTCATATCTATCTTTCTATCTATCTATCTGTCTCAGTCGTTTATCTATCTATCTATCTAGCTAGCTATCTAGCTATCTATCTATCTCAGTATTTTATCTATCTAAGTCGTTCATCTATCTGTCTATCTATCTATCTATATTTGTCTTTTATCTATCTATCTATCTGTCTCAGTCGTTTATCTATCTATCTATCTATCTATCTATCTATCTATCTATCTGTCTCAGACGTTTATTTATCTATCTGTGTATATATCTATCTATATTTGGCTTTTATCTATCTATCTATCTATCTATCTGTCTCAGTCGTTTATCTATCTATCTATCTATCTATCTATCTGTCTCAGTCTTTTATCTATCTATCTATCTATCTATCTGTCTCAGTCTTTTATCTATCTATCTATCTATCTATCTATCTGTCTCAGTCTTTTATCTATCTATCTATCTATCTGTCTCAGTCTTTTATCTATCTATCTATCTATCTATCTGTCTCAGTCTTTTATCTATCTATCTATCTATCTATCTGTCTCAGTCTTTTATCTATCTATCTATCTATCTGTCTCAGGCTTTTATCTATCTATCTATCTATCTCTCTATCCTCCTTTTTCTGTCTATCTAATGTAAGTTTATATAATTCTCTTAATATCTATTAATGCTTTAATTTTTTTCCTATCTCAATCTGATCATCGATATAATTATCCATTTATTCCAGTCTAGTGATCGATTCAAATGTCTTTACACCTAGTTTGATTATTCGTGTTTCCTTTCCTCTGTTTCTACACGTCGCCCCAGTTACAAATACACACACACACACACACACACACACACACACACACACACACATATATATATATATATATATATATATATATATATATATATATATATATATATATATATACATATATATATATATATATATAAATGCTATCCGTTGTGATGAGAGACATTTAATACATTTTGATTTTTTGTATATTCATCGCTTTTCCTATTTCCATTTACTTTGCTGACTGCTGTTCAGCATCGAGTTATTATATTTTAATATTTATCTAATGTCACTTGTTGTATGTTGGTTGTTTTTGATGTAATGGTCGATACGCTTACGTTACTAACAAATGTGGGGGGCGGTTTATTTTTGGAGCAAATTTTCCGCCCAACCCCGAACTTATTACAAGCACGCCACTTATTAATTTTGCATTCCAAACCAAATATCAACAAGGAAACCGTAATTGTCATCATTAATTCATCATTTTTTTGCGCACTTTTAAGATTGCATCGTTTTAAAAATACTTTGCCATTTTTCCTTTTTATTGTTATTCTTTCCAATGTTACTGCTTTATTCTTTGATAAACTATTAAAATAAAAAGAAAGTTTCTTTATACAGGGCAAGCGAATTTACTTTCCACAAATATATTACCTACCAAATTATTTAAGACCCCCCTTGTATTAAGTATGTATGAATTGTGATAAGTGACATGTTAGTCTCGGTGATAGACTTGGGTTTGAGTAACCAACATAAGATTTTAATATTGATTTTTAATTATTGACGCTAAAGATACAGTTTATCAGAAGTCACGAGGATTGCCAAATATTTTTTAACATAATTGGGAATTGAGATAAGATGATACTTTACAGTGAATTATACGTTTAATCTTTTAATTTTGCATCTTCTTGTATTCTTTTTGTATATATTAGGATTGTTAATATCACATCGTAGGAATCTATTGTGAACATCCTATCTTTCAAATAACTCGATGTACAAATTTATAATGTATAACATAGTATAGTTTGTTCTTGGATTACTTTTGTTCAACATCGTAAGAATATTATTATTATCATTATTGTTGTTGTTGTTGTTGTTGCTGTTGTTGTTGTTATTATTATTATTATTATTATTATTATTATTTCCTTTGATTTCTGACGTGTACACATTTCTTTCCGAATCTCGCCCAGAGACCTAAGGTTAGAAATGACATCATGACACTTTCCACTGACAAAAAAAAAATGCATAGATAAAGCCCTTCGTAAAAATTTGGGCTGTACTTGTGAGAACAATCTTTTGTATCTCTTTGAGGCATGGACTTCCAGGAATCCCTTCAATTAGTCTACTGGAATCTTTTCCAACCAATCCTAGGGCTCTAACTACAACAGGGATTGTTGATGTTCCCATGTGGCACATTTTTAAGGTTTCGATTGTCCTGGTATTTTGACAGCTTTTTGAATATATTCAAAGATACATTGCAATCCGCAAAGACTGCCATACCAATAAGGAGGTATTTTTTTGTTTGTGGTCTTTAATAACAATGTCTGGGCGGTTGGCTTTGATTGTTATGTCAGTGTGTATTGTGTAGTCCCATAGAATTGTAACAGGTCCCATCTCCGTAACCGGGTCTGGGTGGTGTTCGTACCAGTTTCCCTCGGTTTTCTTCTCATAGAAGTTTCATATTTTGCAGTGCGGATATTGGCCCACTCTGTCATGCCGGGTTTTATACTCAGTGGGTGCCAATATCGTGCAACCTTATACAAGATGATCGATTGTTTCTGGATATTTATCACAGAATCTGCATTTTGGGCTAACACAATATTTTAGTATATGTGCTTGATAATTTCTAGTTAACAAGCATTGGCCCTGTGCAGCAAGGATAAAACCTTAAGTTTCAGCTTTCAACCCTGCACGACGTAGCCACTGATGGGTACTGGTTTATCTAAAGAAGAAACTGAGGGAAAATACATATGTTTTGTTATTTATTTAGTTTTTATTGAGTTTAAGTTGGAAGAAACGTTATGAAATAATGTTTCTCTGGACTTCGTTACAATTTAGATACATTTGAAGTTAATATATGGGCAAGGAGGGAAGAAATCTTGCAAAAGACAATACATACACAATCAGATTATGATACACAAACACGCAGACATATTCATATATATATATATATATATATACGCAAATAAATGAGCAGACAGGAAATATGTCCACGACATTTAAAAAAGAAGAAAAGAAGAAGAAAGAAAAAAAAACGACGGCATATACATGCAATGAAAGGCACATATAAGCGATTACATTCACATAGATTGATAAAGACATGCACATATACCCACCAAGAAATATTCAAATTTAAAATTTAACAGTGTTAGTAAACGGATTCTAACATTCTATTAAAATATAACTTATACGGGCAAAGGTATAGAGATAAAAATGGTTGAATAGATAAAATTTAATATGGGTAGAATAGAAAAACAAATATCCGTTAATGAACAACATAAGGAAAAGGGACGCTAAAATATACAGAAATGGATAGAAAAATAAATATATACGCATAAAAATAACCCACATAAAAATATATAAAAAAGAAAACTCCTAAATACAGAAATATATATAAATATCTCATATATACTTATATACGTATTAGTACACATACACGTGAACAAATATTTAAGAAATATGTAAAAGAAAATAAAAAAATTACATATAGATATATGTGCAACATATCCTTCATGCAGATAGAAACACACGAAATTATGCAATCTGATTATGTATGTAATTTTTGTAAGATTTCCTCTTCCTTGCCCATATAATTAACTTCAAATGTATCTAAGTTGTAACGAAGCCCAGAGCAACATTAGATCTTAACGTTTCTTCCAACTTAAACTCAATAAAAACAAAATAAATAACAAAACATGTATTTTTCCTTCTTTAAATAATTTTATAATTTTAAACATAATATGGATTAAATTTAAAATTTAAAATTGGTAAATTTGAATCTTAGAGTATAATTTAATAATTAGTTAGTATGAATTCTATTTTAGTCTAAACCTAACTTTACAGCATTAAATAATTATTATAACCAAAGTTCGTTGTCAAGTTTTTTGAATTCTCATATACTTTTATTTTGATTGGTCATTCCAGCTTATGTTACAATGTTTCCCCTAGCGAGGGGTGTTTGATTGATTTGAACATTCAACGCCATTTGATTTACATTCAACGCCATCACTTGATAAGACACCAGAAGTGTTGAAACAAAATCTCTATTTTTGCACGTATTTTATAACATTTTTATGTTATAATTTTCGAATAAATAATTATATTTGCTCTACTCTGTATTTAGCACTCTTTTAAGAATAGTATTTGTTGGTTATTGGAATTTATTCCGTATATACCAATCCTATTCTCATATATATATATATATATATATATATATATATATATATATATATATATATATATATATATATATATATATATATAAATGAATTACATAAAATGAAACTCTGTTGTACCCCATATCGATGGCCATTTCACTCTTCGAGAGATTCCTCTCTTAGAGAAATTTCCTGAGATGTATTGCGATATGCTGTATAGTATCTCTTTGTCTCCTCCGGATTTTACAGAGTGTGTTTGTGGATTTCATTTTGGTCGCCACCTCGTCTCTCGATTTTAATTTTGGTAATATTATGTTTCGGCAGATTGACGGTGTAGCGATGGGTTCGCATTTGGGTGAAGCTTTAGCGAATATTTTTATCCCACGAACGCTGGTGCTCCCCAAGGTTCCATCCTAGGCCCTACTCTATTCGTTATCTTCATCAACGATCTCCCTGCTCTCATAGATTCCCAAGTAAGCATCTACGCGGACGACACTACAATTTACTCCTGCCTCAAAAACAAATCTATTGACATTGACAAAACTAACCTGGCCGTTCGTCTCGAAAAGGACCTCCAATCAGTTGTGAACTGGGGCAGGAATTGGCTGGTTAAATTTAACGCCTCAAAAACAAAACTGCCCTCTATTATTCGTCACAGAGAACCACCCCTTTCCCCGATTAGAATGCCTGACGCCCAACTTCTCGAGAGTTGCTCTTTGCGACTACTCGGTCTGACATTGACTGCCGACCTGAGATGGAACGAATACATTGAGTCAATAGCTTCGTCCACCGGAAGGGAAGTTGGCTCCCTGTGCCGCGTCAGGAAATTTTTCTCGCTAGAGTCGATCCTTAAAATCTACAAATCAACCATTCACCCTTGCATGGAGTATTGCTGCCATATATGGTCCGGTGACCCTTCTGTTTGTCTCAAGGTTCTTGATAAGATCCAGAGACGGATATGCAATGTAATTGGCCCTGATCTAGCATCTCGTCTGCAGTCGCTCTCCCACAGACGTACAGTCGCCTCCCTCTGTCTTTTTTTACAAATACTTTCATGGTAACTGCTCCGATGAGCTGCTTTTGCTGGTTCCCAGACTTCATGAATTTAAGCGTTCTACTGTGCTGGCATCTCGCTCACACCTGTTTACTGTCTAAACTGTTAAATATAACCGTCTATTGTACGCCAATAGCTTCATGTCTGGCACCTCTCACCTGTGGAACTCCCTCCATTTTCCTGTTTCCCTGATAGCTATAATCTCCAACTATTCAAATTTAATGTCAATCGACGTCTCCAGATGCCTTGATCTATCCCCTATCCTTCTCTTCATCCTTTCTTCTATCACTCCTATTTGGACTCACTCCAATTCTCTGTAACCCCTTGCGTGCTAGTGGCTTCCCGCCTTTTTGGGGGTAAAACGCTTAATATATATATATATATATATATATATATATATACACACATATATATATATACATATATATATATACATACATACATACATATATATATATATATATATATATATATATATATATATATATATATATATATATATATATATACCGGGTGTAACTGTCAAGTGTAAGTGTCAAAATCGTATAACAGCATAATTGTACATCCCCAAACATATTTAGTATCTAAAAACCACTAAACTAAGTGAGTTTGTTTTTGCAGGTTTTCAGATAAGACATTTAACTATCTTGATGCCATTTATTGTAAGAATCACTGAGAACCCCTTTGAGTTATTCAGTTCATTTTGTGTTAGCCCCACTGTCTTCTCAATTGAGCAATAATGAGATGACAAAAGATCTTTCAGGCCTTCAGTAATGGTACCAACATTCCTAGTATGGCTTCCATCTTCAAATACAATTCAAAAACCACCAAAAGAACGGCGAATAAGTTTAAAAAAGACGGAACAGTACAGAGGAAAACTGAATCAGGAGGTCACAACAGCAAGAGAGGTCAGCATTTCAACTCAGAGCTAAAGAGATCAATTGGAAAAGATCCAACTCAATCCATTCGACGTTTATCACGTGAAAGTTTTAACTACGACAGTCCAAAACCAGTGAAAAGGGGATTTGAAAATGAAATCGAACGTGAAACGTGTGAGGCACCTAGTTACACCAAGACAGAAAGGTAGACGGTGTGAGAGGGCGAAGAACATCTTGAATAATTTGGAAAATGATCTGGAATAATATATAAATATTTGAACTTAATTTCAATCCTTCATGAGTCACCGATCCTTATCCATGATTAATTAATGATAAACATGGCATTGTCACTTATGAGCGATTTCATCACCTTCTGTTAAGCTTGGAGAGTAATTATGTACTCTTATTGCTCAAAGTGGAGTTCAATAGTGTTATAAAAATAACAGAGAATTCCACTAAGATATATTTAATCAATGGTTCAAAGCTTAATCTAACAAATGGATAATTTTGCTTTTACACGATTTGGACAATTTTTTATTGTTACATGCCGTATTATGTTGGTAAGATGTTGGCTGACAATAATGAATCCTGGTAGGATTTCTAATTCTCTCTGCCTTGACTTACTGTAAAGCTTGTCTTACCCACGTTATATGCTTTGCCTTTTTACAGAATTCCTCTTTATCCACATGCAGGCGGTTTTTCTTCAGGTTAAATACAGGATTATTTTAATAGCTTCTTCTTCTTCTTCTTCTTCTTCTTCTTCTTCTTCATCTTCTTATTCATCATCATCTTCTTCTTATTCATCATCTTCTTCTTCTTCTTCATCTTCTTCTTCATCTTCATCTTCTTCTACTTCTTCTTCTTCTTCATCTTCTTCATCTTCTTCTTCACCTTCTTCTTAATCTTCTTCTGCTTCTTTATCTTCTTCTTATTCTTCTTCATCTTCTTCTTCTTCATCATCTTTTTCTTCTTCATCTTCTTCATCTTCTTCTTCTTCATCTTCTTCATCTTCTTCTTCTTCTTCATCTTCTTCTTCTTCTTCTTCTTCATCTTCTTCTTCTTCATCTTCATCTTCTTCTACTTCTTCTTCTTCTTCTTCATCTTCTTCTTCTTCATCTTCCTCATCTTCTTCATCTTCCTCATCTTCTTCTTCTTCTTCATCTTCTTCTTCTTCATCTTCATCTTCTTCTACTTCTTCTTCTTCTTCATCTTCTTCATCTTCTTCTTCACCTTCTTCTTAATCTTCTTCTGCTTCTTTATCTTCTTATTCTTCTTCTTCATCTTCTTCTTCATCATCTTTTTCTTCTTCATCTTCTTCATCTACTTCTTCTTCATCTTCTTCATCTTCTTCTTCTTCTTCTTCATCTTCATCTTCTTCTTCTTCATCTTCTTCTTCTTCATCTTCTTCTTCACCTTCTTCTTAATCTTCTTCCTCTTCGTAAATTTTGTCAAAGAAAGAAAGGAAGAAGGAGAGATATACTGTGAATAAATAGAACAAATAAAGATATAAAAAAAGAAAAAAGTAACAAAGGAAAGAAGGAAGGAAGGACTGAACGACAAAGTAGAAAATTGCGTGTAGAAAGAAAAGAATGAAAAATGAAAGAAAGAAAGAAAGGTACAGAGGACAAGGTAGAATATAGTGAGTTGAAAGAAAGAAAGAAAGAAAGAAAGAAAGAAAGAATGAATGAATGAGGGATATACTGAGAATAAATAGAAGAAAGAAAGAAAGAAGGAATGAATGAATGAGGTAGATGATAATACGGAAGAAAGAAAGAACAAAAAATTAATTACATTGAACGAAAAGAAAGGAACGGAGACTAAAAAAGTCCTTAAACAAGGAAAGTGTTCTTAGATAAGCAATGGAAATAAAAGAAGGAAAGGAAATACAAAGAATGAGAGAGCAAAAGAAAAAAGAGGAAGAAATATAGAAAAGATAAAGACAAGAGGAGAACGTTTTTTTCTAAATCGGGATAAAATGTCGAAAGAAATAAAATTTATGAGGAAATTGAATTGTTTGATGTGGAAATAAATAGAAAAAATTCGACAAAACAAAGATTAAAACAAATTTACCCCGGACAATATAATGGCCATGAATAAAATTCCTTGAATTATATATGTCAGCAGAGATACCTACGCCAACACAAACACAATCACAAACACCTGTGTGTGCGCGCGCGCACACACACACGATGATGTTACTTATACCGAAACAGACACCTGTATATTTTATTTGTATGTATATATATGCATCAAATTTTTAACCCTCTCTCTTGCTCTACTCTTTCTCTCTCTCTCTCTCTCTCTCTCTCTCTCTCTCTCTCTCTATATATATATATATATATATATATATATATATATATATATATATATATATATTTTAAGACGTTTTTATGGTTATACATTCTTTTCATAGATACAAATATTTAAGTAAATGCCATGTTTTATAATAAACAGTATTAAACAACATTTACCGGCCTGAATTTCCAAAAGATTTTCATAGAAAATTTTCGTCCTCTGAGAGGAATTGAACCTGTATCCTATACGGAAACTCCGTGGCTGAAACGGCCAATGTCTGACGATTGCGTGAAACATCCTGTCGTCTCTAAGTGTTGACTTCAATGTTCACTTTTATATTTACTCACTATCTATCTCTGATATTGAGCACTTTATCCCATAAATAATGGAAAACCTTAAGATTATATTTCTTCATATATATATATATATATATATATATATATATATATATATATATATATATATATATATATATATATATATATATATAAAGAAATATATATATATATATATATGCGTGTGTGTGTGTCATTCGCAGACAGTACTGTTTCGCTGTATCACAGCTCCTCAGTGCAACTAGACATACGAATACTTCAAGCCCGGATCGAAACCCAATCGATCAGTCACAGTTTCTACCACTGAGCTATCTTCATTCGACAGAGAGAAACAACTAAATCTAGCGTATTGTTTTTACGAATGTAAACAAATGCCAATCAACCGGAGTGCTCCAATTCATTTTACTGAAGAGCTTTGCATTAACGCAAGTGGCTGTTGTTTATAGAATTAGCTTATCACTCAACAGTGCTCAATTGAAATATATTTTCAAGAGCTATGAAGAAATATATATATATATATATATATATATATATATATATATATATATATATATATGGTATAAAATGACAATTTCGTCTTCCGCCTTTTTCAAGGCAAAAATGAAATCGATATATGTTATAGTTACATTAAAAATCCAAATTTAAAAGATAAAACACTTCTGTCCAAGGCTTTTTTGTGGTTAATGTAAATTTTTTAAAAAATCTCTTACTATAAAGGTAGTTTACATTAACCTGAAAAAAGGCTTGGACAGAAGCGCCTATCCATTTAAATCTGGATTTTTTAATGTAACTATAACAACAGAGACATTTCGATTTCATTTTTGCCTTAAAAAAGTCGAAAGACGAAACGCGTCGGCAAAATCTAAGATTTTTCCAATTGTCATTTTATACCAATCTGTCTTGTCCCTAGAATTAATCTGGGAATTTAACTATCTATATATATATATATATATATATATATATATATATATATATATATATATATATATATATATATATTTGTCATCCACAGACAGACTGTTTTCATTCATTCCTTTTAGACGTCCGGTTGCCTCTAGCTAGGATCTAAACCCGACTGAATTGGCGTCAGTCGGAACTTCTACCAGTAAGCCGTCGGCGCACGGCAGGGATGAAGGTGAATTTTATCGTTTTTATTTTTAGATTTAGATAAACACACAGTGACTGACAGTGACTCAAATCTGCCGAAGAGTCACGCTATATTAGCTTAAATAGTTACTATATGGTCCGTATATTTTGGCAGCATAGTTTCTTTCATACATGTCTGATTAAACAAATTAGACATATTGTGTTTGTATATTTTAAATAACATCCTTTCTAAATCACGTATAAGATTTGTTGCGTCATAATTAAAGCGAACAAGGAATGTACCAAGGTTGTATTTAGTCATTTTAATTTTTCAGAGCACTTTCGATAGTCAAATAATTGTGTTCGTCTGAATTAATTTTTTGCTTTTGTAGTGAAAGCGTTAACAGTTCCGGTCAGATGATATTTGCAAGTATATGACTGTCGTTTCCTAGGAACTGAGTTGTATGACCGTCATGCGTCAGGAGGGTCCAACACACACACACACACACAAACGCACAGACACACACACACATATATGTGTGTGTGTTTGTCTGTGAGTATATATATATATATATGTGTGTGTGTGCGCATATATATATATATATGTGTGTGTGTGTGTGTGTGTGTGTGTGTGCGCGCGCGTGCAAACTTGTATGTGTACATATCGACTGAGCTATGAGCTGTTGCTGGATACTAATTAATACGTCGAAACGGATGGGCGAGTCTGTTATATATATATATATATATATATATATATATATATATATATATATATATATATATATATGTGTGTGTGTGTGTGTATGTGTTTGTGTGTGTGTTATGTATGTATATCTTAATAAATATACGCATATACATATAAATATATCGGCTGTATATCTATCTATCTATCTATCTATCTATCTCTCCTCTTCTCTCTCCCCCCATATATATATATATATATATATATATATATATATATATATGTATTAATTAGTATAATTAATACGTCGAAACGGATGGGCGAGTCCGTTATATATATATATATATATATATATATATATATATATATATATATCTGTGTGTGTGCTTGTGTGTTATATATATATTAACAAATATACGCATATACATATAAATATATCGGCTGTATATCTATCTGTCTATCTCTCCTCTTCTCTCTCGCCATATATATATATATATATATATATATATCACAGTTTTTCTGAGTTTCAATCCTCATAATAATTTCAGAATGGCTAGAGCAAAAAAATTCATACAAACTTTTCTGAAATAAATTTAAAGTAATACTTTATCGAATTTTTCAAAATGGGTTCAAAGTAAAAGATTCATATATATTTAGGTAAGTACTAAATCGTTTGTACTTTTTTCCGCTAAGCTGGCATTTCTCAGGATGAAAGAAAAGAATGAAATCGTGCGACTTTTGTATAAGAAAGGATGCATAATTCAGACAAAATTTGAAGTACATGACAAATAGAAAAAAGCCGTTGTCTGTATTTTTATCTTTTCTTTATAATTTTCTGGTTCATGTTCAACATTAATAACTTTCAACGGGAATATGAAAAGGTGCAGAAAAAATACAACGGTTTTCATATTTGTCATATATATATATATATATATATATATATAAAGAAATATAGTCTTAAAGTGTGCTATATTTACGGCATTTACGGGATAAAGTGCTCAATATCAGAGATAGAGCGTGTGTAAATATAAAAGTGGTCATGGAAGTCAGCACTTAGAGGCGACAGTCTGTTTCATGCTAGTGCAATCGCCTGACGATTGCACTAGCATGAAACAACATGAGACTGTCGGCTCTAAGTGCTGACTTCCATGTCCACTTTTATATTTATATATATATATATATATATATATAATATTAACCTCCTAAAAAATATGAGAAAATTCAAAAGAGAGTATGCAGGACTATGGTGTCTTTGAAATTCAACACAACATGTTTAAAAGAAAAGTTGCTGGCAAATTACACATATTTTAAATGATTTTAATATGATCCCGCAGCTTTATATGATACCAACACCAGGGATTTCAAGGAATATCTTGTTAAACGACAAATTTATTTCGCCAAACAATAATATTAACCTCCGAAAAAATATGGGAAAATTCAAAAGAGAATATGCAGGACTATTTTGTCTTTGACATTCAACACATGTTTAAAAAAAAGTTGTTGTCAAATTACACACATACACACATATATATATATATATATATATATATATATATATATATATATATATATATATATGTGTGTATGTGTGTGTGTGTGTGTGTGTGTGTGTGTGTGTGAACCGGTTAAGAGGTTTTGGTAAACCGCAGTCGTTTCGAAGGTAATGATGATGTTGAATTTTAACGGAGCCCGAAGCGACGAAGACGAAATCTCGACTTGGTAACAAGCCAAATCTCGTTTGATTCTCAATGAATAAATAAAACCGAAATAAACTCTACGAAGAAAATCTGTCATAATAGATAAAACAAGAAGACATCAATATGAAATAAGTATGAACTAAATAGAAACTAATTACTCAATAGCAAAACAAATAAAAAGAACATTTAAATTACAATGCAAACAATGGACGTGAAAGGAAACGTCATAGACAAAAACAAAAGAAATGGAGGACATAAAATGTCTTCGCGGACGTCAGTACTTTATTCTGTTTTCGTTGCATTTACATTTTTATAAAGGATTTTCTTTTGACAAGACAAGAATGAAAAATAAGGAATAAATATGATGTAGAATATAAGAAAAAAAGACTCAAAGCATGATTAAAGAATGATTTCTGTGAAATTATTTTCTATTCATTTTTAGGTTTCTGTTATTGTACGGATTTAGTAATTTATTGTTAGACCATCATTCATTTAAGAAGAGTTCATTGGTTTCCAAAACTTCCTATAATTTGATACATTACCACCTGCATTTGTCCCCACTTTGCGATCAATCCACGCAAACCCATTAGTCAAATTAATAATTATTACTCTCTCACGCACTGGCCTTCATTATATTCTCTTAATGTCAAATTTTGCAATGTATACGAGATGTTGTGTTTTCCGTTACTGTGTCTAAGTCTATTGCACTGTTATTTTCCATTTTCTTATAATAATTTACTTGTTCAGTCATTCCAAACACCCGCCTCTAGTGACACGTCTCAATCGCTGCGAGGCGTTTCATCTGCAAGGAAAATATAGTAAATTGCTTTTTATCAATGCCACAGAATTTGATCACTTCCAAAATTATTTTTAGTGGCTACTTGTATTTCGATAGACTATAGATAGGTATGGAAGATAAGCAGAAAGAAAGAAAGCAAGAGAAAAGGCGAGACATACAGAGAATAAATAGGAAAACAGAAAGAAATCAAGAGAGAAAGTAAAAAGGAAAGGAGAGATATAATGAGAATAAATAGAAGAAAGAAAGAAAGAAGGAAGGAAGGAGGGATATAATGAAAATAAATAAATAGAAAGAAAGAAGGAAGGAAGGAAGGAAGGAATGAAGGAGGGATATAATGAGAATAAATAGGAGAAAGAAGGAAAGAAAGACAGACAGAAGGAGTGAATGAAAAAGGGATATAATAAAAAATTTAAATAGAAAGAAAGAAGGAAGTAATGAATGAAGGAGGGATATAATGAGAATAAATAGAAGAAAGAAAGAAAGAATTAATGAAAGAGAAATAATAAGAATAAATAGAGGAAAGAAAGAAGGAATGAGTGAAAGAGGTATAAAATGAAAATAAACAGAAAGAAAGAACGAATGAAGGAGCGATGTAATGAGAATATTTAGATTGATGCTTCATTCGTTATTTAGATTGTTGCTTAGCTTCGTATCCAAACGAGAAGAAGAAGAAGAAGAAGAAGAAGAAGAAGAAGAAGAAGAAGAAGAAGAAGAAGAAGAAGAAGAAGAAGAAGAAGAAGAAGAAGAAGAAGAAGAAGAATTATAGAGACTTTGTTCTAATCCTACACTCTGGGGATATTGAAATAATTTTGAACATGATTGATACTAAAATTCTTGTTAATGGATGACAGAAAGGAACTTTGGAGCGATGGTAAAATGACGAATCTTATTTCGAACTAAAAAGCGTGGGAAGTTGTGGATGGGAGGGGTAGATACTAGTTAACCGTAGACTAAAATAGGTTAAGATGGCAGTGGTCGTGAAAATGAGAGTTGGTTCTACAGATCTTTTCGAGTGAAACTTACTTCTTACCTATGGAATACGAAGAGGTGGGGGTTGCTACAATATACGCGGTATGGCGTGTCCCTGCCATGAAGATTAGAACTGGCGGTAGCAAGGAATGTAGCTCGTCCGAGTACTTTCAGTGGAAGTAGCGACAGAACAGCGAGAGGCTTGCCACATCCCGTCTGTGATAGTGTGTGTGTGTGTGTGTGTGTGTGTGTGTGTGTGTGTGTGTGAGAGAGAGAGAGAGAGAGAGGTTTTAGGATGGAGAAAAATCCGTAACGCAAGGTCTTGGACGCTATCAGGGCTCGAGAGTGAGTAGTTCCCTAGCCGAATTATGGCAACAGTACTCGATTTGGGGGCTTATTTGGCTCTTGTAAAGATAGGAGAAAGAGAGGCACGGAGATCCGAGTTCGAATTCCGATCGAGTATTATTATTACATTCACTTACTTGATACACTTAGGAAAGGTATGAATACTCTTCTTCTCCCCCCTTCTATGGGTAAATAGCAGGACAGACCGGGTTCTATAGGCTCGCAGAAAGAAATGTCAACACACTCCGGGGAAAAATCTGTCTCGTCAGTCACGCATGACACATAACTGACTGAGTGAAAGATATCATTAGAAGTCAGGTAATGGAGCGCTACAGGGAGCCGACCTCCTTTTTACCAGCATCTTTACCGATGTACGAGTTCTACTTGGGGATCTGTTGTGAGTTTGAGGCCCAACAGGCTTTCAACGCGCGGCTCCTCTGTGAAGGGATATTCGCTCATTCTGACTGGTCGTAGTTTCGGCGACGATAGAGCTGCAATTAAATTTGACAATCTGACGTTCAAATTTGTTTACAGTGTAAACGATTGACTCTTACTTGAACTGCACCCGGGATCGATAAACTGGAGAATATTGATAAAACATTCGGTGAAATGAGTTCTATCATCGGATGGCCGGAAGCAATCGGTGATAAGGAGGGTAGATAAAATAGAAAGGGCTTGGTTTTTTTCTCCCGATCATTTGCCTCGGTAGGGTGCATATAAACATCAGTTAGTACGAAATGACCCCGATAAAAGAAGAAGAAAAAAATAAGATAAATAAAAGATTATTTATTTGTAAAGAAGCGGTTTTAATGTAATATTAATACCACTTACATTCTGGTCTGTCTGGCCTACCGTAAAATCTTCAACAATTAATCATATCGAACGTTCCTTTTCTATCAGTTTAAATTCCAAATAACCTCTTGAAAATCATTAAATCCTAGAACATTAGACAGTATTTTTAAATTGAATAAATTATATTTTCAATTTTATTCCATTTAAATAATACAGAAATTTTAATTAAAGTGCGAGCCTTTAAGCAAAAACTGAGAAAAAAAACTTGAGGTAATTTTCTGCCAATTAATTACTGTCGCTAAGAGCTCGAAAACAAACTATCAGGTTGGAATAAAACAATTGTTTTGCCCCACCAGTTGTAAAAACCGCAGGGCTCTATTTAAAAAAAACAACATTATTTGTCAAAGTAAAGTACGTACGAATCACCTGATTTGCTAGAGATGTGACTATAAATTTAATGCATCTGAGCAAAAGAAAAAGGACGACGTGAGATACGAAAGTCCGATGTCAGTTTTCTCGAATCGGTAATAAAGAATTTATTTCTGGTATAGTCTAGTCAATCATTAAAACTGACGGCCAATGCAAACGAATCTAAAAAAAAAACAACAAAAATAAAAATGAAATGTAATTAAAACATAATAAAAATCCCTAATATTAATTAACAAAGATTCACATAAGAAAGTGTAACCCGGATATAAGAGACCCAGATATAAGAGAAACCCGGATATGAGAGAGATTTTCTATGGTCCCAAATTAGAGCCTGTGTTAATGTATATATAATAGACCAAACCCGGATATAAGAAAAACCCGGATATAAAATACTTCTTCACCGGTCCCGACAACTCTCTTATATCCGGGTTACACTGTAAATACAAGTAAAATATTAATAATAATTGTTGACACTGTTTCATCACATTAAAATAAAGAATAAAGTAAATACCAGTAAAAAAAGACTGATGGTGGACAATGGTTCATCAAATAAAAAATGAGGATGAAATTAAATCCTAGTAAAAAAATAATAATAATGGCTGACAATGCTTGAGCTAATAAAAAATGAAGATGAAAGTAAATACAGTGTAACCCGGATATAAGAGACCCGGATAAAAGAGAAACCCGGATATAAGAGAGATTTTTTATCTGGTCCCAAATTAAAGCCTGTGTTAATAAAACAAAATAGACCAAAACCGGATATAAGAGAAACCCGGATATAAGAGACTTCTCCGGTCCCGACAACTCTCTTATATCCGGGTTACACTGTACTAGTCAAAGATGAATAATAATGGCTGACAATGCTTCATCTAATAAAAAATGAAGATGAAAGTAAATCCTAGTCAAAAATTAATAATAATGGCTGACAATGCTTCATCTATTAAAAGATGAAGATGAAAGTAAATCCTAGTCAAAAATTAATAATAATGGCTGACAATGCTTCATCTATTAAAAGATGAAGATGAAAGTAAATCCTAGTCAAAAATTAATAATAATGGCTGACAATGCTTCATCTATTAAAAGATGAAGATGAAAGTAAATCCTAGTCAAAAATTAATAATAATGGCTGACAATGCTTCATCTAATAAAAAATGAAGATGAAAGTAAATCCTAGTCAAAAATCAGTAATAATGGCTGACAATGCTTCATCTAATAAAAAATGAAGATGAAAGTAAATACTAGTCAAAGATGAATAATAATGGCCGACAATGTTTCATCTAATAAAAAAAGAAGATGAAAGTAAATACTAGTCAAAATTTCATAATAATGGCTAACAATACTTCATTTCGTAAAAAGGAAATATGAAAATAAATACTAGCCAACAATTAATAATAATAGCTGACAAACATTTCACGTCCTGTGTAAGTCGATAAACTACTTCCAACAGCAAAGCCTCTGCACAGGAGGTTTTGAGGAGCGTGGAACCACCTCTTAATTGTTGTTGCTCCCAGGTCCACCCTGATACAGGGTGGTAGCAACAGTTAGGGTCCCAGCTATCGGCAAATAGTTAACCTCAAAACTGGGGTCAAACACTACGAAAGTTTAAAAATAGGTTTTAATACCAGCAATAACTTTTTTGTTAAAAATTATTACTAGCAATGAATTTTTGAAGGAAAAATTTATTACCAGCAATACATTATTACCAGCAAGACATTTTGAAAAAAACAATTACCAGGAATAGATTTTTGAAGGAAAAATATTACCACCAATACATTTTTGAAAGTGTAAAAATATGTTTCAATACAAGCAATAAATTTTGTAAATAATTATTACCAGCACTGAATTTTTGAAGAAAAAAAATATTAACAGGAATACATTTTTGAAAAAGATTACCAACAATAAAATATTTGTCGGCATTAAGTAACCATTAACGTTGATATGTCGTAAAACAAACCAAACCAAAATTTTAAGATGAAATTAAATAGTAATCAGTATTTAATAATAATGGTTGACAATACTTCATCTAATAAAAAATGAAAATGAAAGTAAATACTAGTCAAAAATTAGTAATAATGGCTGACAATGCTTCATCTAATAAAAATGAAGATGAATGCAAATACTATTTAATAATTAATAATATTTGACAATGCTTCACATCCTAAATGAGCTGTGGTCTAGAGACGATGTGAATCACGCTTTAGTTTCCACCCATTGATGTCATCTTCAAAAGGAACGAACGATTGACCGTCCAATAAATCCACGGCACCCGACCTCAACACATGACATGTGAATCCCTTTGACACCCAGTCGGATCGCAGCGATTCGGGGCGGTGTTTCTTTCGTTCGTGCGCCTCTTCCATTTTCTCCTCCCATGGTATTATCAATTCTACTAGGAGCACAGGCTTCTTCGTACCAGACCAGGCTACAATGTCAGGGCTTACAAAATCATAAAATTTGCTATCATAAAATAGTGTACATTCATTTTAACTGCAAAATATCGGACACTCTTTTAAATGGAATATCTAATACTACAATTTAAACTCAGTTCTATTATAAATCAGTAACACAATGGTTTAAACGAACTTTTATCCTAAAACCATTTATGTTGGTATTCTGAAGCGAAATCTTTTAAATTGCATTTCTATAGCTTAACCATTTAGAATGTCATCTATAGTGGAATGATTTAAATGTAGTAGTAGTCTGTCAGGTTCGACAATGAAATCGTTATGCAGGGCTTAACTCAACGTTGACAATACGAGGGTAGGGAAAACGTTCGTAGGTTAACTCTGAAGAAGTGACGCATGACGAATTTGTATTACTGATGTATTAATTCAAACGGTAAAGCTGTACTATTAGTACTTACACACACACACACACACACACACACACACACACAGAGACACACACACATACACACACTTATACACACACATACACACACACATACATACACACATACACACACATACATACACACACATACACACACAAACACAAACACATACACACACAAACACACACACACATACACACACATACATATACACACACATACACACACATATATACACACACATACACACACAAACACACACACATACACACACACACATACACACACACATACACATATACATACACACACACATACACATACATACATACACACACATACACACACAAACACACACACATACACACACAAACACACACACACACATACATATACACACACATACACACACATACACACACAAACACACACATACACACACACACATACACACACACACACACACACACATATACATACACACACATACACACACATACATACACACACATACACACACACATACACATACACACACACACACACACATTTTGCGCGCACACTAGACTGATGAAAATCGCTGATGTAATTATGAAATAAACCCGATGAAATTCGAAAGCAACTTCAGTACTCAGGAGTTAATGTAAAGTTTGCTGAAAGAATACACTATGATATATATATATATATATATATATATATATATATATATATATATATATGCACTTTTGTCCAAAAATCTTAAGTACAATCAAATTAAAGAAAAAATACGCCTAAATTTATGTTAGGATATTAAAACAAAAACATGTAAAAAAAAAAAAAAAAAATCGCTGCACAATGGCAATTTTGATTCAACACTACAAATGTGTCACTTCGGGTGATGTTAAACTACTGGCGAGTGAACGGTTAAAGTATTTTATCGTCGACCGAGGAGTCACAT
This sequence comes from Acanthosepion esculentum, assembly GCA_964036315.1. Taxonomy (NCBI): domain Eukaryota; kingdom Metazoa; phylum Mollusca; class Cephalopoda; order Sepiida; family Sepiidae; genus Acanthosepion; species Acanthosepion esculentum. The sequence continues at coordinate 62,437,577 of OZ038514.1, read as the reverse complement.
TTGTAGTGTTGAAGCACAATTGCCATTGTGTAGCGATTTCAAACACGTTTCTTAATATCTAAAATAAATAATATTTAGCTCTACTCTGTATTGAGTTATTATACTCCATTAGTTATCATTTTACCAGTTCATATATATAATATATATATATTAAGTTGTGTGTGTGTGTGTGTGTGTGTGTGTGTGTGTGTGTGTGTGTGTGTGTGTGTGTATGTATTCTGTACCTTTTCTTTATAATTCTTAGTTCATGTTGAAAGTTATTAATATATTCTCCCAGCTTCTCTGCGCTAAACCTAAGGTAAATCTTCATCTTATTTTTCAGAATGACTCGAGATTAAGAGATTTATATCGACGTTTCTTGAAGGAATTTAAGTTCAATCCTTATCCATTTTTTCAGAATGGGTTGAAAGTATAAGATCTATATGTTTTTAGATTTTCTCATGTATTTTCCGTGTCGATAATATGTGCATAAATTGGATATGGAAACCCGACAAAAGTTTGAAGAAATTTGGCAAATGGAAAACCATTTCACTGAAAATTGATTTGATTACGCGTTTCACCTTTCTAGAAATATGTTTGTATCGTTGCGTGTTTGATGAAATAATAGATCTTTAGTACTTTTTCCGGTAAGTTAGAATATCTTATCATGGAAGTAAAAGAAGAAAATGAGTGACTTTTAACACTAGGATGGCCAGCTCCTTTGATATATATAAAATGGCCAAGGTGTCGTTTTCGACACCTTATGATTGTTTTTTAATATTTCGCATGAAAAATAATCATATATGGTTAATGAAATTACTCATATATTTGCAATACATAGTTTATTAAAGAATATTACTATTACACAACATTAGACATCATTTTGAAGTAGGCCATAACATTCTTTCTACAATCCTGTAGGACCAACTATTTAGCAATATCTTAGATTCCACAATCTTTACATGTTACTAACAGTACCCTAGTTTCATCCTTTGCACATTTGCCGTGTTATGATATTATTTCGGACATTCAAGGTAAAACCTCAAATATCAGCTATTCCACTGAATATTTTTTAAAGAATTAAGTCTGTTAAGCATCTTTGCTAAAATTCAATAATTGTCCATAAGCCTCAGCATCGAACCAAAACTAGTTATTCCATAGTAATTTGTTGAAAATTTGAAGGTGTCGAAAACGACACCTCAGCCATCCTAGTGTTAAAAAAGTTGGTAATATTTATTCTCCATGTAAAGATTAAATGGCTTTTTTAAAAGTCACATATATATATATATATATATATATATATATATATATATATATATATATATATATATATATATATATATATTTGTTTACACCTTATATGAAATTGAGTAAATATTTATTGGCTTACCTGTGTATGCATGCTAACGAATATTTGATTGATCCACATTAATACTTATATATATATATATATATATATATATATATATATATATATATATATATATGCGTGTGTTCTTGTCTGTATTATTTATGTATCATATCTTCATTCAATCATGTTTGCTTGAATAATCCTGACATATTAAGTCTACTTATCTTTTTCTTAATCCTCTTGAATTGGATGAGATAGCAAGTAGTTGGGAAAATAAAAGAAATAAGCAAAACTACGGCGTCTTTCCTAATCAGATAAATAACAACACTAAGAAGTTGAGCAGTGAATTTGAGAAGATTAAAATAAAAATAGACACAATATGACTATATTATTTAATAAAACATGATTCAATATATATATATATATATATATATAGAGAGAGAGAGAGAGAGAGATAGATAGATAGATAGATAGATAGATAGATAGATAGATAGATAGATAGATAGATAGATAGATCCAGGTGAGATGAAAAAGATTAGAGCACAATTCCAACGTTCGTGGCATTTAGCAGAAAAAGGGCTCAATACAAAGTAGAGAAATATTTTATTTATTTTAGGATATTACATCGAAAATATGTCAAAATCGCTATTATTTTTTCCTACGTTCTACAGACGTAGGAATATGCTAGATTACGGATTGAGGGTGGTTTGGATTGGAGTGAATATAAATTGGGTTAGCGTTATTTTTCTGATAATGTTGAAATAGTGATTTGGCATATTTTTAAGTGATATCCTAAAATAAAGTATATATATATATATATATATATATATATATATATATATATATATATATTGAACTCTCTCGTCGAATTCGACGCATGAGGGTCAAGCAGCCGACAACAGCACATGAGATTTTATTATAATGGTGAAGGTTTCGTGCAGAACCATCCATCCATCCAAGAGCCGAATACAGAGACCTGGCTCACTTCGTGCCACAGGGTCTCCAAACGACCCTCTGCAGGTTTTGAAATCAGAATTGTCCTCCTCCTAGACCAATTGCCATCCAGGGCTATAGAACCCAGAATGTCCTGCTAAGGAAGAAGAAGAGGAGAATTCACACCTTTAAGTGAATGTAATGGATTCGACTGAAATTCGTACTCGGCTCTCCGATACCTCAATACAAGCCGCTATCCATTACTCAAACTTGTATATATATATGACCTGCGTTGAATTTAACATAGAAATTCTTTGAAAATCAAGAAGAAAATGGTTGTCATTGATCAGGAATTAATGAAATTACTGAAAAAAATAACCTATTATATATATATATATATATATATATATATATATATATATATATATATATATATATATAGGTAACTATACTCGTGTCGAAAAACCTTCGAACTCTTGATTTAACAACAGCCAAATCAATCACGAAGGAAAAAAAGGTTTTAAAAAAAGAAAGAGCCAGGAACATGAAAGTCTGTCGAAAATAATCGCACAGATACAGGTTCAAGGCCCAAAGAAAAAACCCCGATACGAGTAAACACCCTGACGATCTGCCTAAGTGAAACCTTGGTAGGTGTGTCTGGCTCATTAGGTTTGACTATATATATATATATATATATATATATATATATATATATATATATATAATTGGGATGCATTTCCAGGATTTTATAGTAGCAATGCCATTTTAATCAGGTGTTAGATAATAATTTCAGACTATTATTGTTTAGTGGTATTGTATTCTGTCACAGACATTCTGATGTTGACCTTTAAGGTCAAATGAGAGACAAAATAGGGATGTCGATTTTGAGTGGCGGAGCCGAACTGGTATTGTTAGAGAGATAGAAATTTATTTCGACGAGTTAAGATTTTGTATATCGAACAATGTGGACGCGTTAAAACTGTATCTTGAGTCTTGCTCCCCAGTGGGGTGAGATAACGACCCCAATCTCTAGTTAAAAATGTACACGTCGACGTGTTAATAAAACAGATAAATTTAAAAATCCCTTTTGTTGAAGTTCTCATTTTACTTCACAACTAAAAAAAACAACTAGCGATAACCTGATTGGGGGAAGACGGTCTGAAGAGAATAATACAGCTTTATTGTGGAATCGAACCCGTCAAATAAAATCCCCCCCCCCAGAACAAGGGGAGCATTCATCAGAGGAAGAAATTAATTGTTAGTGAGCGGGAATCAATGCAAGTGTTAATGAATCGGCTATTCTTTCAGGCTCAGTACCACGTTGTATCATAGTGGCTCTATTTCGGATGGAATCATTTTTTTTTTAATCATGTTTAAGAGCAATGTCTATGCTGTACGCAAAAACTGGGTTTTATTTAAACAAGAAGACGAATATTAACTTTCTGCAGTGGTTCTAAAACAAATTGATTTATAAATTAACGAAAAAATAGTTTCGTTTTTCGTGTTTGATTTTGTTGAAGCTTATTCTGTTTAAAGACGACAGCCTGGAGCGAGAGACGTGCTATAAACACATGTATGTGCTGAAGACTAACAAAAACATGGGAACAAACACAAAAGCAAACGAAAAACGATGGAGTAATGATTTGCGACTCGCAGCCGAATCCGAATTCCAGTCGAATCCATTACATTCACTTACGTGCTAATACCCTTAGGAAAGTTGTGAATCCTCTTCGTCTCCCACCAGCTATGGGTAAGAGTGAAAAAAAGGATAAATCATTTAGCATTGGCTGCTCGGTCAATAAATGTCGAATGTTTCCTTATAAGGGAACGGCTAATATTACAATTACCATTAGAGATGATGAGAACAGATACTAATATTTGATCCCAGTCCGATGTCCAGGCAGTGAAGAAAAACGTGACTCAAGTAGCATTGGCTGCTCGGTCAATAAATGCCGAATGGTTGCTCATAAGGGAATGGCTGATATTACAATTACCACTAGAAATGAGGAGAACAGATACTAGACTTTGGTCCCAGCCCGAAGGCCAGCGAGTGAAGAAAAGCATAACTCAATTGCATTGGCTCCCTGGTCAATGAATACCGAAAGTTTCCTTATAAGGGAACGGCTAATATTACCATTAGAGATGAGAGGAACATATTCTACACTTTGATCACAGCCCAATGTCCAGTGTATGAAGAAAAGCGTAACTCAATTAGCATTGGCTGCTATATTTATTTCTGTGAAATATACAGAAAATGTGGTACAAGGCCTAAAAAGGGGATGGGGAAAAGGACGGTCTTCATTTGTCTTAATTTTAAACTTAGCTAACCGCAAGCACTGACCCAAGCATATAAACAATATTTCTAATACCAAAATAACACATTCTTACTAACTTTTCTTAATACATCCACCATAATACATCTTTGTCTCAATGAAAATCCTAAATAGTCCCCATATGTACAAATCATCGTATGTGGGGGGAGGGATAAAACATCTAATTAAAAAGATCCCCAATGAGTATATACAATATGAATTAATCTATTTACAAGAAACTAAACAAAAATCATTATTAGTAATAAAACCTCCCAAAATACTTAAATGTGGCAGAAATATCAGTTCACTGGACGAAATCAATGCGAGCCTATAAGAATATAAAATTCATTCATTCATCCTTAGCACTCACACAGGCACGTACTCATTCACACTCAGGCGAAAAAGAAACGAAAAGCACCCCGCATCAACCAGAGAACTGACATCACTGACCACCTAACGAGGGAGTGGATGGGGAATTAAACCAAAGAAAAAAATAAGGATAGAAATAAAAGGGGCCAATGAGCATACACGCCCTAGCTAAGTTTAATGGAAAAAAGGAAAAACTAAAGATTCAAAACAAAACCTACACTAACCTAATTTCAGAATGGGTTTCCCAAGTTCAACCCAGGAAGAACAATATCCGGATGCCTAACCGGCATCAAAATGCCACTCTAGGTCAGCCCCTTTACTCGGCAAAACCGCGCAAGAGTCACTCACCTTTTGCCAAATTCTGATGAGGTGAGCCGCCGCTTTTCCGTCCTAATCTTGACTTTAAGCTGATGCTTAAAGAACAAGATGAGTTGGGAAGAAGTGAACTTCTCGCCCTCATAGAATTCCTTCTTACGTGTCGTCCAAATCATGACTCTCATAATCCCCTAGTAAGCAAAAAGAACACATATAGTTCAGCCTTCGTCATCTGCGGTACCACATTGCTACAAACAGAACTGGCTTCAAGGACAAAGAACTTTTGCCTGCAGCATGCGACTATGAGACCTTCAAAAAACCTGCACAACGGCGCTACTACACTGCAATGAAAACAAGGCGTGACCAATGGTCTCGACTTCCCCACTGCAGTGACAGTTGTTTGGAGATTTCTCCAAGACCACTGAAAAAAGTCTTTTAGCGACCCAGAGGGCCCCACGAATCATCAGCCAGATGAGTGATGCCTCATCGTTATTGAGGCATTTCAACCTGGACGCCAAGGCCATATTGAGCGATCCCCCTGCTTTGTAAGACCGAGCTCGTCAATCAGTTCATCACGCACGCCTCTACACTGACTAACGCTTGATATAAGGCCTTACGAGACAAAGCCTGGACGTTGGAGAGGCCATCCGACGCCAATAAGAGGCGTTTAAGAGCAATGTGACACTCACTATAGAAGGAGCATTCGGATCGGGGCAAACGATGGGCCTCCTCCCCACTCGAGTGCACACTTCTCAGGGATGGGAAAGTTTTGCGGGCGTCTTCCTTCCAGAAGGCGCCCTCCTCATCCGAATCGCGACACATTCGATCTAGGAACCATGGCCCATTCAGATGGATGAAGGCAACAGATCCCCCAAGATACCATAGCGGCTTTGCCTCTCCACAAGCAAGTGAACAAAAGCCTAACTAATTACATTAGTGTGGTATACGGAAGTGGAAGTACAGAGAGTCGGTAAAAGAGAATTGGGTAGATGTGTGAAACACATACTTCTTCCCCCCTCTTCAAGGAATGATTCCCCCGAGACCACAAATTAATTGCGATTTCGGTCTTCCCGCGCACCTCCTACCAATGCATTTCCAACTGGAGTCAGGACCGAACTAGACGCCGAGTATCTTGACCGGCCCATCCGTCCAGAGGAAAGGTCCGGGAAGAGAAACTCCCTTCCACGCACACAACCGCAAGCCAACAGACTTATCGCGGTTGATCTTGGCCCCTGTCACCATCTCATAACCACTGATCTCTTTGCTGACTTCATCAATCTCGGCTCTGCTCCACACAAGAACCGAAACGTCATCAGCATAGGCGGAATAACTGTCTGAAGTGGTAGCCCCAGGCAGGGAAATTCCGCACAGGACCGGATTCGCCTTTAACTTGCGAAGGAAAGGTTCCAACGCAAGAACGTAAAGCAAAGGCGAAAGTGGATAACCTTGAAGAAGGGAGCGATACAATACGACAGGCTCCGATCGTACCCCATTCACCTTCACCTGCGCATCGGGAGTCGCATACAGAAGTCGGATCCAGGTACGAAAGTACGGCCCGAAACCGGCCGCCGAAAGGACAGCCTCCAGGAATCGATGGTCAACCCTATCGACTGATCTAAATTAATCAACCTGGCTTCACTGTCGACTTTCTCAATGATCAAGCGTACCATATGAATAGTCATACCCTTCACAGCACAAGTCTGTTCGGAGCGGATCTGACTAGACAGGAGAGCCTGAAAACGGTTGGCTACGATCTTTGCCAAAATCTTTACCTCTTTATTCAACATAGTTAAAGGGCGAAAATTACCTATCCCATCCCCACCGTTCTTGTCCTTGGGTAGCAACTTGATCACACCCCTGGTGAAGCGCTGAGGTATAGACCCCTGCTTCATTCAGTTGTTGAAAATCACTTCCAGCAAATGAACAAAAACGAGCGACTGCCTCAAGTAAACCTCGTAGGGAAGACCATCTAATCCGGAGATTTATCCCGGCCAATCTGTTTCAACGCTTCCCAAATTCCCGACTCCGTGATGGGACACTCGCACCCAGGCGCTTTAGCTGCCTCAAGACAGGGGAAGTCGGCTAAATAAGCGTCGAACTGAGCAGGGCTCAGACCGGGCTCCCTGGTGAAAAGTTCCTGAAAGTAATCTCGAAAAGCCTCACATATGACCGCGTTTGAATTTACGGTCCGCTTATCCGGCAATGTGACGCATGCGATATGTCGCCGAGATGAATTCCGAGACTCCTTTGCACGAAATTCAGCGGCCATATTCGTCGCCTCAGAGGACATTCTTTTTAACCTAGCCCTAACTACCAGAGCTTGACCCTTCTTGATAAGCAAGGAGGACAACTCTGCCTTAGCTGAGGCTATTTCCCCACTATCACGGGATTTCATAGCCCGATCTACGTTTTGCTCTCAAGCCGTTTGCGCCGCTAATCTATCTAGATTGAGTCGACGGCTAAAATCAGCAGCAAACGTTCTAATTTTGGATTTTAAATTGTCCTACCAGGCATTCCCAGCAACCGACCCCGTCAATTCCCTCTGTATCATTAGTAGCAGCTGGTTCCAGAAATCCTGCTCACCAAATAGTGAGCAGTTTAATTTCCAGTATCCAGCCAACCTAACCTTAGGCTTATCTAAGTTTACACAGATCCGGACAAGCCTATCGTCCGTATAAACTATATAATGAAAACTTGGACACTCTAAGAGCCCTACATCGACTCTCCTAACTAAGACTCGGTTGAGGTAGCTAGAAATAGCCCCAGCATCCGAGCCGCCACTATTTGTCCAAGTCTAAATTACCTCCCGAGGGTGCTCATTCCGGTACTTCTCGACAAGATCAAACCTGTCGATAAAGTCCCGAAATGGTTTCACGTCCCGGTTGTTAGTAACCGAATTTGGCCCTATACGATCTATATCGGGGTCAAGGACGGCATTACAATCCCCAACTAAAACTACCCGACGAGATTCCACCAAAAACGGCTCGATCTGCCGAAACAAAGCAGGCCGCTCAGAATGGTTATTGGACGCATAAACCTCAATGAAAACGCAGAGACTTATCCTTTATGGTGACATCCAGCACGCAAAGCCTGCCCGCCGGATCTGCGAAGACACCTCTCGAACGACCATCAAAAGATGCTGACTAGAGGGAGAACCCCCTAGACAGAATTTTCTCATAGTCATGAGTAGAAAAACGAGTCTCTTGTACACAACAGACATTCACTCCGAGACGCTGAAGGTCAAGAAGGTGCCTCGCCCTGCAAGAATCCGCCCTCAGGCCCGGACATTCAGACTAGCTAACCAGAGAGCCATAATGAAACCGATTAGTGTTGCTCTCCTGCATTAAACATGGACGGGGAAAGGACACCAACGGACTCTCCCATCGAGCCTGTTTCCATCTCAGTTTTGATGCTACCGTCGGGAGACAGGCCGCCAATGTCCAGAGGGAAAGTCAGTTTTAACGCTATATACAGGGAGGGGTTAACAAAAAGAGGAAACCTCCCTGAACAAAATTGTTGCAATTTTTTTACAATATCATTATCAAAGCAGGCCATGGGCGGAAACATGCCAAAGACTCCGCAACCATGGCCCAAATTTGTAGACCGGCTTCACCCCCCTCTGATGACAGTTAAGACACTTTTGGCGTTAGGGAAGTTTCTGGGGTCTTCAATGTTTAAATTGTTGATTTTTCTAAAATTTACTAGGGATTTGATATTTCTCATTTTCTTGGAGTATTGCAAGGCCTTGTCTTCTAGTTGTTTAGAGATTCGGCATTTGGTTTTTTTTATTGGATGCAGATTCTATATTTTCAGGTGAAGAGCTTCTTTGCCTTTTAGAATCCTCAGTCATTTTTGGTGTTGCTGCAGGAGTTTTGACAGGGGATGGCTTGAGGCTAATAGTTGAAGTTTGGTCTTTGAAAAGGTGAAGCTATGATGGGGGCCCTTTTTAATGTTGTCAATTTTGTGGGAGATGGAGATGAGGATTTTAGGACTGGAGGAGGGGTCATTATGTGTTGTTTGGCTGACGGGGAAGACGGTGCCGAAAAGTTGGTTCCAGATTTTCTTTCTTTGTTTAGTTTAAGTGACTCTTTGAGTTGGTGCAGTTTTTCGGCTTTCTCGAATGAAGGCTCATATTTTTGCTTTTGTTGCTGTAACTTTACTGAATAGCTGGTCGTGGAGACACCCTTAGTACTGCTTGAGGGAGTGGGACTGTTTGTGTCTTTTCTCGTTGGGGCTTCATTGGGAAGAGGATTCGCTGCTCGGAGCTTCCCTCTAGCTTTACCAACAACCTGCAATTCCACTTTTTCCTCCTCCACAACCACACTAGCGGCGGGCGAAGGCTTTTCGGGGAGTGGGGGCCGAGAGTCGGACCCAACCGGGGGTTTTACCACACCGGTCCTGGCTGTTGGCATGCCCATTACAGGCGAGACGGAAACAATTCAGTCCGAGGAGGATTTGGGTCGGTGAGGGCCAGAACTCCAGAGGCCTTCATCTTTGGGCAGGTAGAGGACAGGTGACTAGTCTGTCCACATTTCCAGCAAGCCGGTCTTCAACCTGTTAATATGATCGGCATCTTCTAGCCCTCAACATCCAGGAAGTTGGGGATGGAGACGAAGGCCTTTCGATCCACCATAAATTCAACGCTCTATCCACCGGTCAGATCGTTAGAGGAAGACAATCTGAGGAGGGACCTCATAAACTGAAACGTTGGTCCTACGCCTGCCTTGATATTCGTTCTTTAGTATCAGATCTTTTGTAATTAGATCCCGATTGATTCACAGTCGGCAGGCGTGGATAACAGAATGTCCCACATGAAGAAGCCTTTGGCTCTTAATGACTCTCTGTAGTTTAATCCCCAGGGACCTCAATGACTTTAAGACGGTGTCTTTAGTGAAGCGACAAATTTTGTTCTAACGCTTGTCCACCATAAAGAACAACACAATTCTTTTTTCAGTCTTCTGTAGCTCCTCAAGATTTGTCAAGAACCCATGTTTTGTAACAAGATGGGCGTAGCTTTTAGCTTTCTCAAGCAACTCCGTGAGGTTGATACTGCATTTAGTAGGGGACGACCAGCAAGAGGACGTCTCCCCGACCGCTACATTGTCGTCTTTCTTGGTAAGGTCTGTTGTCAGGTATTTTCTTGTATTAGTGTCTTGTCCTCCTCCGATTTCCATAATATTTTCTGGGTTTTGTGTACTTTGGCCTGATTCGGCCTCCATAGTTTCAGCATAAGTGGCAGAATTTTGACTCTTTTCCGCTAAACATGTTTCTTGAATATTTTGGCCATTATCAGCCACCATACTTGTCGTCGAATCATTAGAAGTACCAGCATTTTTATTTTCTTCCGATTTATCGGGTGCCTCAGTCTTTTTTCCTAGTCCCAAATAAGTTTTTTACGTTCCTCTTGCCACCCATTTTTTTAGAATTAAACACTTTTTCTTTTTTTCTTTTTACAAAAATAAAGTATTAAGGAAATAAAAAGATAAATAAATCACTAAAACAAGTACAACAGTTATACGTTCTAAAACAAAACCTTACGCAAAAAACAGACAAGAATAAAACGTTTAACTTAAAAATGCGGACAAAAATTAAATATACAAAACAATCACAAAATGCCTTTAAAAAAGTACAAAAAGATAAAAAAAAATACACAAAGAAAGTCAAACAGCAATAAAATAATACAGTAATAGGAAAGAAAATCAAAGAAAGTTCGAGAAAATACGAAACTAAACAATCACAAAAACAAATATGGCCGCTAAAATAAAAGTCTGGCTTTTAACGAAGAAAAACAAATTAGACAAAAATTACAAATAAAAAACAATTAAAACAAATATGTAGAGAAAATATTATACAAGTACAACACAGAAAACTTAACGGATATTTAAAAAGGGAAAAACAAAGAACAACAAAGAACGATATAACACGTAATAACGTAAACAATGAAAAAAGAGTCTGACGTTAATAAAAAACGATAAATTTTAGCAGGGGATTACATACATTAAAAAGGAAACGGAAAATATTAATTTAAAAATAAAATAAAATCAAAAAGCTAATAATAAAAGAATGAGAGGAGAAAAAAAAGAAAAAAGGAAAAATGAGGAAGGTAAGAAATTGAAAAAGAAAAAATCAGAAACTTTTCAAAAATCAATCAGTTCAAAATAGAAAATGTAAGAAAAAGTAAAATAAAAACAGACTTAACAGAACGAAATGGAGATCACAAATTAATCCAAGTAATATCGCAAAAACGACGTGGCAAAAAAACGTTCAGTAAACGGTTCTTCTGGACAGAAGACTACCCAATTAGCATTGGCTGCTCGGTCAATGAATGACGAATGTTATAAGGCAACGTCTAATATTACCATCGCCATTAGAGATGAGGAGAACAGATACTACACGGGATTTACTTGACCTCCCACACGGCCAGGTTGTGACACAAGGTCGGAGTTTAACGTGGGAAGGGAGGGGGAATGGACCCGAGTTTTCACCCGGGTCGCAGTGCTTTGGCTTTAGCTAGTCATAGCTGGTCTTGGCTGGTCTTAGCTGGTCATAGCTTGTCCAAGCTGGTCATAGCTAGTCAGACGCAGCCACGATACCACCAGCGCAGGGACGAATCCCCGCCGCCGGCCCGTATCGGAGAGGGAATCCCGGCCCCATAGGCGATCATTCAGTGAGCAATCCGCGAACAGATAACAGATACTACACTTTGATCCCAGCCCGATGTCCAGGGTGTGAAGAAAAACGTAACTCAAGTAGCATTGGCTGCTGGGTCAATGAATGCCGAATGTTTCTTTATAAGGGAACGGCTAATATTACCATTAGAGTTGAGAAGAACAGGTACTTCACTTTGATCCCATCCCGATCCAGATTCTAACTAGCTAGTACAGTCGATTGGAATTTTTATGTTTCCTCTTAAAATAGTTATAGGAAAGTAGATTTCTGACAATATCTTTACAGATGAAGTAGAAACGTGAAGTAAAAAACAATATGTGATTCTACAGACGGATATTAAGAGTACATTTATCTGAAAGTATGTCTAACAGTGAAGTTTTAGAGAAAATGCAAACAAAAAAGGACAGTTTGATCGACAAAAAATTTAATTCAGTGGTAATTGCTATCTTTTGTCTTTTTAATTCCAGTTCTGTTATTCTTCTCCTCAATAAGGTTTTTTGTTCTCATATTTTTAACACACAGTAACCGCTTGCGTCATAATGGCTTTATTGTCGTACTTGAGGATGGCAACGATTAAAAACAATAATGATATTTATTAATAAGAAAATGTATATAGATAAATATATGTGGAAATATAGAACGTAACAAAAATCTATCTCTCGTCACTGTTTTTAAAAATATTCTAAATAATTAACCCTAAAATTTCTACAAAATATCTATACTTATTTCTAATATAAATTGTTGGAAGCCCGTGCTCCGATTATAGCTTTCAATATAAATGCATTTAGTTGCTGAGGAAAATATTTAAATATTCGTGTAATTAGCCGCGGAGTTATTAGTTGCCACCAGTCAATACTAGCTTAGGTTACTATGAGTTTCCTGTTCATAGTCATAAGGATGATAAGACCATTGGGCCGGTTGAGTAAAGGACGAAATTTTAAAGTGACGATCTTCAAACAGTATTTAATTGCAACCATGTACACAGAATCCAGAGTATCTGTCTATATTTCTGACATGAGGTATTATGTACACTATTTCCATTATTCGGTCTATTGTCCTCATCTTTGTCGCCATATTTATTACAACTTTTCGGCCGTTTTACGCTCCGACCTTCTCCAGATGGTTGGAATGCCGAATTGAACCCTTTATTTAACGGGTTCAGTTCGACATTCTAACCACCTGAAGAAGGTCGGAGCGTACAACGGCCGAAAAGTTGTAATAAATATGGCGACACAGATGAGGACAATAGTCCGAATAATGTAAATGGTGTACATAATAACTCATCTCAGAAACATAGACAGATACTAAAAGGCGGAAACGTTGTAATAAATATGGCGACAAAGACGAGGACAATAGTCCGAATAATGTAAATAGAATCCAGAATATCATTTGTATTTCTTGGAAAGAAGAGAATGGATAAAAAGTGAACTTCACTTCACTTATCCCGAATATTGAAAAAGCCGAAAAAAGTAACAAAGACTCGATAATTACTGTTGTGAATATGGATTATCTCCCCTTTGATAATCCAAGCTATAAAAGCTGTACATTTCCGCTTGTCAAGTAGACGAGTAGTAAGATTCCTAATTGAATAAATTGTAATGAAAACAGGACAAGAGATTCTGTCTAGTGATTACAAGCGGAAATGTACAGGTTTTATAGCTTGGATTATCAAAGGGGAGATAATCCATATTCACAACAATTACCTCGTGAAATTTGAAAGTGACAAACATTTTTAAACAGATACAGAACAATATAACAGTACAGATTTTGCACCAAAAAAAAAATGCTTGCACAGATATATCCGTTTTAGCGACTTATTTCGAAAACGGGTAAATAACTATACAAACATATCGAAACAAGTGTAAAAACAAATATTATTGTTTGAAATAATGTTTCACCCACCTAAAAAACACCGAAACACCCATGTACGTTTAGACGTGAATCCCAGATTGTTTTCAATTCCTTTGTTTTTGAAATCTCTCTTTCGTGAACGGCGACCTTTGTTCTTCTATTTCGTCGGCGTCATTTTTAAAGATGATACTTTTCTGCCATTTTCCTTTGATGGCGTCTTTTTCACAGGGTAGCCTTTGTCCCATCCGCAGCTGACTTTGTTTGCTTGAGACACCTAATCCCTTCCCTATCAAGTATCGTTTATTAATGCCACTGTCAGCAATTTTCTTTCCTTCAGTCGTTAAACCCCCCTCTGATATTCGTCCCCTGATCCGTCTTAAATACCATCGGGGTGGGGGTGGATCAAACGGACCTCCGCTTTATATTTACGATAGCATAAGCCACTCTTTTGATTTGACAATAAATACGAGTGTATTCTTTTCCAAATTTGAAAAATGAATCCCCAACACTTTGCCATGACAGTTATTTCGGGCTGTCCTTTTTAGAGCCAATTCTAAAAAAAACAAGATTTACACACAAACTGAAAATTTGTACTATATCACCTTGATTTCCTTCAACATAATTCTCTAAAAAGTAAGTAGATATGACAAATTCAGACAATTTAACATTTATTTAGTCACACATTTTAATTAATTATAATGTTTACTTATTTTATGCTAGCAACTAATACAATAAATAAGATGGCGGATACATCATTCCAGTGTGTGCTGGCTGGGATTTTATCCAGTAAATCTTGGAGAATTTTAATTTGAGTACACAATGGCAGTTCTATTGTATATTTTTCTCTTCCTTACTACCTTAGATTGGTGAGATTAGTACGAGAACTCTGTGGCAAATCGCTCAAAGTGAGCAGTTTTGTTGTTTTTTTCTGCCAATCCACGGCTTTCTTTATACTTCTAACGCTCCGCTAAAATCTATTCTTAACCCTTTGCATGTCTTTGGCATTTTCGTGTGTACTATCCAAACTATTATGTATTTTTAGATTTATAACTATTGCAAGGTAACCCAGCTTATTTGGCCAATAGATTGTGCTGATATATCGGGTGTAACAGCAAAGTTATTTTAGATTAGGCTTTGAACCGTTGTATATTAGAAACGTTTAAAGATATCTTACTGGAATTCTCCGAGCTTTTTATAACCCTATTGGACTCTACATTAAGCAGTAAGAATGTATAATTACTCCCTCAGCTTAACAGATATGTCGTGATGAAATCGATCATAAACGCAAATGACATGTTCATCATTAATTAATCATAGCTAAGGATAGAAAGCTCATGAAGTATTGAAATACAGTTCAATATATATATATATATATATATATATATATATATATATATATATATATATATATATATATACAAGTATATACTTTAAAGCATGAAGTATGGGAATAAAGTTCAAATATATATATATATATATATATATATATATATATATATATATATACAAGTATATACTTTAAAGCTTTTAATATCTATGATAACATTGCTTCGTTGTCAAATTTTTTGAATTCTCATATACTTGTATTTTGATTGGTCATTCTAACTTATGTAACAGCGTTTACCCCTAGCGAAGGGTCGTTAATTAATTTGAAATATTTAAAACCATTTATTCTACATTCAATATCATCACTTGATAAGACGCGGAGGTGTTGAAACAAAATGGCTATTTTTGTATTGATTTTAATAACATATTTATGTTATAATTTTTAAATAAATAATTATATATATATATATATATATATATATATATATATTATTCCAGGATCATTTTCCAATTTATTGAAGATGATTTTCGTCCTCCCTAACCTAACTTTCTGTCCTGATTTAACAAGATGTCTTACAGGTTTCCCGTACGATTTCATTTTCAAGTCTTTTTTTCGGTGCTATTTGGACTGTCATAGCTGAAACTCCTCTCTGACGTGCCAAACATATTATGAATTGATTTGGATCTTTTCTAATTGATGTCGTTAGACGTAAGTTGAAATGATGATCCCTCTTCCTGTTGTGACCTCCTGATCCAGTTTTCCTCTCCGCTGTTCCTTCCTTCTTTTTGTAACTTATCCACAGTTCTCTTGATGGTTCTTGAGTGGACTTTGAAGTTGGAGAGAGAGAGCGAGAGATAGACAGTGAGACATAATATCTCAATGTGCGATACCTTATATATATATATATATATATATATATATATATATATATATATATATTAGTTTGCGAAAAACTATGTAATCCGTATGGGTAGACCCAAGGAGGATAAAATCCAGAGAGCTCAATGTAAATCATAGCTAATAATTTAAATAAAAACAGATTGCTTTAAGGTTCCATATAATAAATTATTTCACCACAGCCCTTTTAAAGGACTGCGGATCATCAGATTTTATTTCCAAAGGTTGAAACGAAAAATGAAAATAAATTTACACATTTTTGACGGGCACTAATAAGTATATGTAAATTAACGAAGTGAGGAAGTGAAGTGGAGAGAGAGACATGATTGAGTTCTTTAAAAGGGCTGTGGTGAAATAATTTATTATATGGAACCTTAAAGTGGTCTGTTTTTATTTAATATATATATATATATATATATATATATATATATATATATATATATATATATATATATATATATATTTATATATATATATATACTAACAAATATATGTCTTCCTATTTATTTACCGGGTGTAACAGAAACATTGTCCTAGTTTTAGATTAAGATTTGAACCGTTATACTTTAGAAATGATTAAAGATATCTTACTGGAATTATCCGATGTTTTTATAACATTATTGGACTCTATTTTGAACACTGACAATGCATTTAGCTTTAAGTTGAATTATGATAACGCTGGTGCAGATTTCCTTTCAACTTTTCCATCTTTTTAAAATTTATTTACTGTTCTCTTGATGGTTCTTAAATGTCTTTGAAGTTGAAAGCCAGATTATGAATGTTCTTACCATTACTGAAGGTATGAATGATTTTTTTTCTCTCACCATCGCTCAGTTGGGAAGATGTAATGAGTCTGACACAAAACGATTTTAACCTGGCCTCATTCTAGTTGAATAACTAAAAGGTTTTCTTCGGTGATTCTTACAATAAATGTTGTCAAGATGGCTAAACTTCTTATCTGAAAACTTTAAAAAAAAAGAAACTCGATTAGTTTAGTCTTTTTTTAGATATTAAATATTTTGTAGGATGGACAATTACGCTGTAAAATGAATTGGACAATTTTGCTGTTCCACCCAATATATATATATATATATATATATATATATATATATATATATATATATATATATATATATATATATATATATATGAAGAAATATAGTCTTAAAGTGCGCTATATTTATGGGATAAAGTGCTCAATACCAGAGATAGAACGTGTGTAAATATAAAAGTGAACATAGAAGTCAACACTTAGAGGCGACAGTCTGTTTCATGCTAGATGCAATCGTCAGGCCATGGTAGCATGAAATAGACTGTCGCCTCTATGTGTTGACTTCTATGTTCACTTTTATAGTTATATATATATATATATATATATATATATATATATATATATATATTTATATAGACATTTTTATGTTTAACATTCTTTTTATAGATACAAGTATTTAAGTAAATGCTCTGTTTATAATAAGCAGTATTAAATTACATTTATCGACCTGAATGTGCGAGAAATTTTCATACATATATTATAAATTAACTGATTTAAAAATATGGTTGGTTCCCTATATAGGAATTACCATGTTTCAAAATACGAAGCTAAAAACTTCAAATTTAATTATGTATTTAAATTAAAAGCCATAGTTTTGTTTCATCTTCAAGCGAATTAGGAAAAATTCTTTTGAAAATCAAACAGAACTAAGGCTTTCAATTTAATTATATAATTAAATTTGAAGTTTTTAGCTTCGGTTTCTGAAACATGCTAATTCCTGTGTAGCGAAGGAACCATATTTTTACATCAATTAATTTACAATATTTATGCTCTGCAATTTTGCATTGAGCACTGTTTTGTAAATATAAAAATATCAATAAGAACACAGGATTATATATCTTACTATTCTTTCTTTTTACTATAATATATATATATATATATATATATATATATATATATATATATATATATATATATATATATGTATGTATGTATGTGTGTGTGTGTGTGTGTGTGTGTGTGTGTGTATCGTCGTTTTAATTTTTACGTTTTTTTTAATGCTCTTTGGATGGTCAGAGAGATGAAACTCCTCTCTCACTTGCCAAAAGTCTTACGGATTGAGTTGGATCTTTTCTAATTGATCTCTTTAGCTTTAAGTTGATATGATTATCCCTCTTCCTGCTGTGACCTCCTGATACAGTTTTCCTCTCTAGGTTTCCCGCTTTTTAAACTTATCCACCGTTCTCTTGATACTTGAGTGAACTTTTAAGATGGAAGCCAGAGTATGAATGTTGCTAGCATTACTGAAAGCCTTTAACCATTGCTCATTTAGGAAGACAGTCAGGCTGACGCAAAACGATTTTAACGTGTTCTTTTTCTAACTGATTAACTTAAAGGGTTTTTCAGTTATTCTTTTGACAGATGGTGTCAGGATGGCTAAACTTCTTATCTGAAAACCTGAACAAATGAAACTCAAGTAGTTTAGTGTTTTATAATACTAAGTATGATAGATAGAAATATTAAAATAAAACCTCTCTAAACTCGATCATTTCTCTCACACCGCTCCTCACTACCCTGTCTGTTAAATTACATAAACTTAATACTACCCGCCAAAAGTGTAAATGTTCATTTCATTTGTCGTTTCACCTTTTGGAAATGCAGTCTGATGATCCTACGTCCTTGAAAAGGTCTATGGTGAAATTATTACATGGAGCCATAAAGTGGTCTGTTTTTCTTTAATATATATATATATATATATATATATATATATATATATATATATATATATATATATATATATATATAGACTCTTGTGCAAACTAGTTGAAACAAAACGAATACTTCCGTTATTATTTACTCTTTTTTTTCGTATTTTTCGAAGGAACCATGACCCAGTGCCGATGTTACTACTTCCTATGTCCATTCCACGAAGACTTTCGTTTCAGATTCACCACAGATTCTTGATTGGATTTAAATCAAGAGCATTTCCATGCCAATCTATAGTACTTTGATTTGCTCTTTGGTAAGGCTTCCCAGTGTATTCATGCAGCGTAACAATTTTGGTACGCTTCCTTGGAGTAACGTTCATCGCAGACAATCGCCGTAGGACAACTAATCGAAAGTCGAGACAATAGTGTCCGGGCAGGATTAAAATCTGATGCAATCACGGATGACACATTATTTTTCAAAGTCAAACAAATTTCATCATGCACCTCGAAAATAGATTCATATTAGTGCACACCGCTGCAAATGACCTAATCTGAGAAAAAATAGAAATAGATTACACTCTGTCACATCATTTGTTCTAAAACTGAAATTATGTTGAAAGAAAGGATACTAAAACAATTAATTTGCTCAAGTACACACACACACACACACAAACACACATATATATATGAAGAAATATAGACTTAAGATGTGCTATATTTATGGGAAAGTGCTCAATATCACAGATAGAGCGTATGTAAATATAAAAGTGAACATAGAAGTCAACACTTAGAGGCGACAGTCTGTTTCATGCTAGATGCAATCATCAGGCCTGACGATTGCAATTGCATCTACCATGAAACAGACTGTCGCTTCTAATTGTTCACTTTTATACACACACACACACACACACACACGCACATATATATATATATATATATATATATATATATATATATATATATATATATATATATTAAAGTTCAAACGTTTGAAGCCAACCCCAAAATTAACATGGGACGAACTTGGCAGAAAAGTGAAAAAAATGTAAAAGTCCTGTTTGATTCATAGAAAAAAGAGTGGAATCAATTATCAAATTAATACTTTGGGAAATCTTGGCAACAAATACCAAAGAATGTGCTACAGTAATTAATGATAAAGGAGGATATTTTGACGAGAGCAAAATTTAATCATGAAATTCTTTTTTTTTCTCACATTAAAATTTCTAATAAAAGGTAATATCTCACATTTTAAAACTTATTTGAAAAAAAAATCTTGTGTAATATACCACACAAATATATTAAACATATCAGGTGTATTTGGAACTTTTGAAGTGTAAAAAAAAAAATTATATGTATATATATATATATATATAGATAGATAGATAGATAGACAGATATGTTTGTGTGTGTATGTGTGTGTGTGTCAGATTGAATAAATTACCAACATTATGTTTGCTTATTTTTATCATACTCCTTTCATATTCACTATTATTTCCCCAATATTACAATCAAATAATGCAAAGAATGGCACTGTAACTGAGACTTTCAGTGCATTTCTTGACTTTTTTTATTGTAATATACTGGAAAATATTCGTGAAAATGAAAGGATTGTGATAAAAATAACCAGACATAATGTTTGTAATTTATTCAATCAGACATGCCTAAAAGAGAATTTGCGGCCTAAACACACACACACACACACACACACACACACACACACACACACACACACACACACACATATATATATATATATATATATATATATATATATATATATATATATATATATATATATATCACATATGTGTGCCTATGCTTAATGATACGCTCATGACTTATTTTAGTGTGATGCATAGAATAAAGATTCAGGCAAATACTTTTGAAATGTTAAAAAATATAGAGACCCAAATAAATAAAACTTTGAACATACATTGCTGTTAGATAGATAGATAGATAGATAGATAGATAGATAGATAGGAACAGACTGACATAGATAGATAGATAGATAGATAGATAGATAGATAGATAGATAGATAGATAGATAGATAGATAGATAGAAAAAGCGTGTAAGGAGACAGCCAGATGTGTCGGGTGATAACGATATATACATTTTTATATATCAAGAAAACTTTTGAAAGAGGAAAGATGCATGACAAAGTCAAATGATTTTTTCTCTGACACGTTTCGTCCCTGAGGACTTCATCAGACTAAGGTTTGTTTATGTTGATACAACTACACGTGCGCACGAACGAGAGACGCTGGCAATTTTAAATTTAGAAACAAACCTTTTTTTTTTTTAATGTGTTTAGGGTATAAGCAATTTTATCTCGATTCTTCTTTTTATTGCTATCATCTTCGTCATTAACTAACCCCTATTGTGATAATAGAAGACCTGCCAAGAACCTGGAAAGCAAATTTACTGTGGATAAACTAGTAACTAAAGCACTTTCGAAACATTTTTGTCTTAGAACATAATTTTCTTTTTTAATTAGAACATCTTTTTTATAGCAAACATGTGACCCGTCTCGTTATGGTGAGCAACGAATGTATTTAATTTGTTCCTCCAATATATGTTTCAGGTTTCTCCAATATACAGTCTGTTCGATAAAAGTGACTCGCCTGATTTATTTCTACTAAATGTTCTCCTCTCCGATGAAACGAAAGTTGAGCTAAATTCAAAGGATGAGCGATCTAAAATCCGAAGAAGAAGCTTTGAAAGCTCTTTGAATTTAGCAGTAAGCACTGTCAAGCATCCGTTCAGTATAATGTTCTCGGGATGCTTTTCTTTTCATGGAACTGGTTTCTTAAAACCTATTGAAAATACCCTCAGGAGCGAGCAGTACAAGAGAATTTTAGAGACTTGTCTCATCCCTTCTGCTGAAAGGGTACAAATCGACCCCACCAAGTTCATTTTTATGCTGGATAATGCTCCCTGTCACAAATCAAAATTGATGAAGGAATACTTTGATGAGAAGCAGGTGAGTGTTATGACATGGCCGCCCCAATCTCCTGACCTCAACCCCATAGAAAACATATGGAGCATTATAAAGTACAGGCTCTCGAGAAAGCAGTTGAGCAACAAAGAGGATTTGATTGTGAATTTCATATCTGAATGGAATTCAATGCTTGGAGATTTGCCAGAACCTAATCAAGTCAATGACAAAAAGGGTTGAAAAGGTTATTCAAAATAAAGGAGAACCTATAGATTATTAAATATTTCGAACTATATTACCTATTATAAATAAATTATACCTCTGTTATTCTTTATTTAAAGCTGTTCGGTTATGTTTCTATCGATTACTAGTTGCAGGAAATAAGTGAGTCACTTTTTTTGCACAGACATTTTCCCCCCCTAAATCTCATTTATATCCAAAATTATAATTATCAATAGAATACCTTAGGGTAAGTAAACTTTTTGTTACTAGGTGGTCGGGAAGGGCTCTTTATATTAATAAGATTAAAAACAATAGGCGAAAAAAAGTTTAAGTAAAAAAAAACTCAGGTGAGTCACTTTTATCGAAAAGCACTGTATTTGGCAATAAAGGTAACTTTTAAATACATCACTCTAACGTATTTACAGAGCCAAAAAAAGTAACAGGAAATCACAGATCTAAAAGCTCTGAATTTATGGATAGATGTGTCAAGTATAGAAATGGAGGGCCAGATCTTTTTGAATGACATCATACCGGGCATGCGCACTAAATTGCATTTCCTGAGTTAAATACAAATAAAAGAGTGTTTTAAACGAAAACATGTCCAGGAAACAAAACAAAGAGATTAATATATATATATATATATATATATATATATATATATATATATATATATATATATATATATATATATATATATATATATATATATATCAAAATGAGCGAAAATGCTCTTGTTGGCATTTGTAAGAATCCCTAAAATGTTAAAATTTCTAAAATGGATTTTCTGCCCATATAGAGATTTTGAGTAAGATTCGCAATGATGGAAAATATCTCAGTATAAATGTATCGAATGGTTAAAAAAAATTCCTTTCTCTTCCGTTATTTACATGAATTTCCTTAATGCAGATACGGAGGCATGCAAAAATATGTGAATTCCTTTTGGAAAATGGATTCTAAATCTATGATTGCAAACGACATAACAATCGATCAATATGTCTACAGAAATGGCTTAAAATTTATTTCAATTAGAAGATAATTGTGCTTATTATCTCTCTCTCTCTCTCTCTTACTCTCGCTCTCTCTCTCTTTCTCTCTCTCTGTCTCTCTGTGTCTCTCTGTCTCTCTTTCGCTCTCCATCTATCTAGATATTTCTTCATACCTATCTCGGTTTCGATATATCTATTTATCTAGCTCTCTCTTTCTCTCTCTCTCCTATCTCTCCTTCCATCTTTTTTGTTGTTTAATCATTCTATCTATCTATCTATCTATCTATCTATCTATCTATCTATCTATCTATCTATCTATCTATCTCTTTCTGTCCATATCTATCTATTTCATTGTGTCATAACTATCTAATTCAGTTCATATCTATCTATCGATCTATCTTTCTATCTCATTCTGCTCTTATCTATCTAGCTATCTATCTATCTATCTATGTTCATATCTATCACATTCTGTCATATCTATCTAGTTCTGTTCATATCTGTCTCTCTATCTATCTCATTCTGCATATATCTATCTATCTATCTATCTATATTATTCTGTTCATATCTATCTTTCGTATTCTGTTCATATCTACCTTATTCTGTTCGTATCTATCTATCTATCTATCTATCTATCTATCTATCTATCTATCTCTCTATCTATCTATCTATCTATCTATCTACCTATCTATCTATCTATTTATCTCTTTCTGTCCATATATATCTATCGTATTCTGTTCATATCTACCATATTCTGTTTCTATCTATCTATCTATCTATCTATCTATCTATCTATTTCTTTCTGTCCATATCTATCTATTTCATTGTGTCATAACTATCTAATTCAGTTCATATCTATCTATCGATCTATCTCTATCTCATTCTGCTCTTATCTATCTATCTATCTATCTATCTATCTATCTATCTATCTATCTATGTTCATATCTATCACATTCTGTCATATCTATCTAGTTCTGTTCATATCTATCTCTCTATCTATCTCATTCTGCATATATCTATCTATCTATCTATCTATCTATCTATCTATATTATTCTGTTCATATCTATCTTTCGTATTCTGTTCATATCTACCTTATTCTGTTCGTATCTATCTATCTATCTATCTATCTATCTATCTATCTATCTATGTATCTATCTCTCTATCTATCTATCTATCTATCTATCTATCTATCTATTTATCTCTTTCTGTCCATATATATCTATCGTATTCTGTTCATATCTACCATATCCTGTTTCTATCTATCTATCTATCTATCTATCTATATATCTAACTATCTATCTATCTATCTATCTATCTATCTATCTATCTATCTATCTATCTCTTTCTGTCCATATACATCTATCGTATTTTGTTCATATCTACCATATCCTGTTTCTATCTATCTATCTATCTATCTATCTATCTCATTCTGCTCTTATCTATTTATCTATCTATCTGTCTATCTCATTCTGCTCTTATCTATCTATCTATCTATCTATCTATCTATCTATCTATCTATCTATCTTATTCTGTTCATATCTATCTATCTATCTATCTATCTTATTCTGTTCATATCTATCTATCGCATTCTGTTCATATCTACCTTATTCTGTTTATATCTATCTATCTATCTATCTATCTATCTATCTATCTATCTATCTATCTATCTATCTATCTATCTATCTGCCTGAGAATGTCCCGCCTTTATTAATTCCTCACTCTTATTTTTATTATAGTTTTAGTGTAAGTGATATTACCGTTTTTTTATATTTCCAATATCTAGACCATAGCCATTACATGAGTTTCATTAGTTGCTGAATTCAAAAGAATTATCTGCAATGCTATCGGCCCTGACTTGGCATGTCGGCGTCTGTCAATTTTCTGTGCCTTTTCATTGCAATTGTTCTGATGAGCTTTCCTCTTTGGTTCCCCGACTTCATTAATTAAACGCGATATTAGATTGACAAGTAAATGTCATCGTATCATCGTTCAGTCGGCTAGAGGTAACCGCAATTTCTATGCTAAGAGTTTCCTCTCTCACACTTCTCCCTTGTGGAAATCTCTTTCGTGTCATTTTCTCCATTCAGCTTGGATTTTCAAACATTCAATGCCATTTGTTATATTTTGACCAGTTCTTTTATTGTCTTTAATAATTTCTTCCTCAGACTCTTCTCGTACACAGTAACACCTTGACGCTTAGGGGCTTTATCGCCTTGCTTCGGGTGAAATTATTAAAATACAAATTCTTGGAACACTTGGTAGGGAATATTGATTATTGTTCAAAGTCATTCTGATAGCAATTATGAAATGTAATCAGTAGAGGAAGTTCTCACTGAAATAGAAACATACACTCGGCTGTCTATCCTTGGGTGTTGGCGAGACATAAAACTCACTTTCTTCCTTTCTGTCTCTCTGTTATCTATCTATCTATATATCTATCTATCTATCTATCTATCTTTCTCTGCCTGATTCTATCTATCTATCTATCTATCTATCTATCTATCTATCGCTAAGTCAATTCATATCTCTATTCATATCTATCTTTATGTCTGTCTATCTCATGCCGTTCATATCTATCTATCTATCTATCTATCTATCTATCTATCTTTAAATGATCAATGGCCAATTATTCGCATCTCTGCTTGAACAAGCGCATGATGAAAATATCTCTGGAAGGTCTCTTTAAAAATATTATCAACGAATGTTCTGTTATACTGTCATTATCCAAAAGCGTCAAGCTTCGTTTTCTCCTAGAATGGTCATGTCCAGTTAAATAGCGACTATGAGCGTAAACCTAAGACAGGTAGAATAGATTTTATTTTACGAATTGGTTACTAACAATTTGAAAATGCGCAATTTGGTATTTTTTTTAAGAAGAACAATAATTCTTATCTTCATACTAATATTATGAGCCATTATAGTTTAAAACCGAACGGTTACAAATACGAATTGGTAAAAAAAAATTTTTTTTCGACGAAGATGTACAATGTCAATTCTAAGTAAAATTAAATTCGTGTCGGTTCACTTAATGTACACACCAAATCGAGGAGTATACATGAAGGAGTACAACAAACACACGCACACACGCACACACACACACACACACATATATATATATATATGAATTATATACATATACATATATATATATATATATATATATATATATATATATATATATATATATATATATATATATGCACATTTCATTAAAAACGACTGACAATACTAATATAATAGCATCATCCACAAGCAAAAAAAAGCGAAAAATAATGGAAGCCTTCTTAATAAAAACAAACAAACCAACACATAATAATATTAATTTTGAACATGTACATAATATCTTGACCGTGTTTTGAAACAAAAAAATGAAACATTTTATAAAACATACATATAACAAACAATTTCTAATTCTGACAGTTGAAAATGGTTAAATGTATAGCCGAAAGCGCACGGATAAAAAAACATTCGGACAATTTTTATATAATTTATCATTCGAAAAGAAAAACATTGTAAGATCGCACGAGAAATTATATAAAAAACTAAATAAAAGCACCTTGTCAGTCGTTTTTAATGAAATGTGCATGAAAGAAGGATTGCTGCCTAAACAAACAAATATATATATATATATATATATATATATATATGAAGTATATTTATATATATATATATATATATATATATATATATATATATATACTTTATATATATACTTTATATATATATATATATATATATATATATATATATATATATATATATATATATATATATATATATATATATGAAGTATATACAGATAAGTTTTAATATCCGTATTAAGTAGTATTATTTATTTAGCAAATGTGCTGAATTTTGTGACGTAGGCTATTAAGAAAACATGAAAATTTTTTCAGCGGGGAGGAATTATAAATTTTTGAATTTTATTGATTTCTTTGAAAATATTTTTCCATGTTTCAGGTAATTATTTTCAATAATCCGCCAAGAATTGTATTTGCAAATGCAAAACAAAATAAACTGAAGCAAATCTGTCGAATGATATATAACCAGTGGAAAGTGAATTTGGCATCACGCGATTTGTGAGGTGTCTACAAATGAACTTAAACGAGCCCATACTAAAACCATATATATAAATATATATATATATATGTGTGTGTGTGTGTCTGTGTGTGTCTGTGTGTGTGTGTGATGTAACGATATATAATTTTCGATAATTTATATATCAACAAACAGTATTTAGAATTTTCTTTCAAATATTTTGAAACTAAATGTGTCTCTGACTCGTGCGCATGCGTAGACGTGCCAGAGTCAATGACGCTCAGTCCGTTGAAATCCTAAAGGATGAAACGCGTCGCAAAAAACCTTCCACTTTGTTTATATATATATATATATATATATATATATACATATATATATATATATATATATATATATATATACAGGTATATATATATATATATATATATATAAATATACTTCATATATATATATATATATACAGGTATATATATATATATATATATATATATATATATATATATAAATATACTTCATATATATATATATATATATATATATTTGTTTGTTTAGGCAGCAATCCTTCTTTCATGCACATTTCATTAAAAACGACTGACAAGGTGCTTTTATTTAGTTTATATATATACAGAGACAGGGAGAGAGAGAGAGAGAGAGAGAGAGAGAGAGAGAGAAGGGCTACGTTGCATTCGTTGTCGTCCAAATTACGCAAAAATGAAAATAACACTGACATCACATTTTGGAAGATATATTTACTAAAATAAATGAATAAAAATAAAAAAGTCTATCTTCAAAAACAGAAGAGTAATCTTATTAAATAAAAACTCTATTGGCTGCAAACACGTCCTCCAGACGGCTTCGGAATCTCCTGCAACTCTTCTGGATGGTGTCCTCGTTTAAGTTGGTGAAGGCTGCCATAATCCTTGCCGTTATTTCGTATCTGTAGTTACAAGGAGTTTTATTGGTCCTTTCTTCAACTGTGTTCCATACATAATAATCAAGAGAGTTGCAGTACGGGTGGCCAGATGTAACTTTGTAGAATGTTACTTCAGTATATATATATATATATATATATATATATATATATATATATATATATATATATATATAGTCAGTACTTAGAGGCGACAAGCTGTTTCATACTAGACGCAATCGTCAGGCAGCGAATGTTGGATTTTTCTCAACTATTTATATATATGGGTCGGTGGTGCATTGTGGGTAATCCATTCTGGGGAATATTTTGGCGGGGGTCGCTAGTTTATTCATTTATTTATTTATTTGGCTTAATTTATATTACTTCTTTTTATTTTCATTTTTTATTTTCGGTTTTCGATGCTTGATTAACGTAGTAAAAAATTGCTTAGGTCGCTTATTTAATAGTTTGTTTTGGTCTGGGAAGATAATTAAAGCTATTTATTCATCCAATTATTGGATTGATTGCCGTAGTCTATTCTGTTATTTTGGCAGGGGACAATTTTACTTTATTTATTATTTTATTTATTTATTTGCATTGATTATTTGTTTTTGCTTATTTATGTTTGCTTATATTAGTTCCAACGGTTATTTTAGCGGAAGCGATTTGTTAATTTGTTTATTTATTTATTTGGATTAATTTGTACACTTTTTTCTTATCTATTTATTTTTTACTTTGTATATTTTTATTTACTTAATTTGGTTTTCGATTTTTCAGTAATATAGTGATTTTTTTATCGTTTAATATCAGTTATAGCTATTTTTTGTCTTATTTTTTAATTAATTGTTGTAGTCTATTCTAACGGTTATTTTGGCGGGATTGGTTTGTTAATTTGGTTATTATTATTTACATTATGTACGTATTTGGGTTGATTGTTTTTACTTGTTTTTTAAGTATTTATTTTTTATTTATATGTTAAAAATAACGAAACTGAGTTTCTTTTTACCAGGCTTTTAGATAACGAGTTTAGCCAACTTTGTCGTAGGATTTACTGAAAAAAAACTTTCAGTTATCCAACTAGAAAGAGAACAGGTTAAAATCGTTTTGTGTAAGCCCAACTATTTCTTCCCAACTGAGCAATGATGGCAGGAAAAAAATTCATTAAGTATATATATATATATATATATATATATATATATATATATATATATATATATATATATATATATATAAATTTTTATATCTGTTAGTTTTTTTCTGGACATAAACGACATATCAATGTTTACAAAATATTAATTTATTAAAACAACGACCACAGAATTTTCAAATGTGCCCCATTTGAGCAAGATAATGTAAAACCCTAGCCGATCTAAAAAGCCACATCCGCACTGTTCATCTTAAAACGGCCAATATGTGATATATTTCTATCGTTTTTGTAGAAATAAATTATGATCTCCGTTTTAAAGTTTATCCTATCTTGGTGTGGCTATAAAATATTGTTCATATTATATATATATATATATATATATATATATATATATATATATATATATATATATATATATATATATATATATATATGAACAATAGGTGCTGGAGGCACTTTACATCGGGTCCCGCAAGTCTTTCTTGTGCAAACAGCGTGAGTCTTTCTTGGGGCTCGCTGTCATTTGACTCTAGCTCCTTTTGCTCATATATTTTTCTCCTTCTTCACATTTCCTTTTCATTGTACATTTTCTGTGTTTTTTTTTATTTAAATTAAATCTCCCGTTGGAAGCCTGAAGAGCGGGAGCGAAACCGTTTGCTTCGCCCATTTTTAATATGTCTAGTAATATATCAAGCTTCATACTTTTATTGCTCTGATAAAATTTTGTACCGTCAAAAATATCTTTAAATATATATATATATATATATATATATATATATATATATATATATATATATATATATATATATATATATATATATATATATATGTATGTATATATATATATATATATATATATATATATATATATATATATATATATATGTATGTATATATATATATATATATATATTCAGTACAAATATAAAACCTGTCACTTAG
>OZ038514.1:62400195-62402695 GCA_964036315.1 Acanthosepion esculentum | reverse complement strand
TATAAATATTAGTTGTATCAACTGTCATCAACCCCGGGTAGACAAAAACTAGTGTTCCGTTGAAAATTTCCTGAGGGGTACTCGGATCGGCAAGCACCTGATGAATGCCGAATCGTTAAGACAACAACAACAACAAAGATAAGGAAAATTGTCCGTGTATATATAATGCAAATATTAACGTGATGCTAATCAAATGGCGGCAAGTCTCCAGCCCTGTCTTTAGTGTCCCTTTTCTATTTAGCAATATTTTTTTTAAAGAAGAGTACAAGGAAAGAAAGATGTATTCTATTTGTATTTGCACCATGGTGAGTATTATTGCATCCGTGATATAACAACACCGTAATTCACGGACGTATTAGAATAGCCTAACGGAAAAGGGATGGCAAACTTATCAAAAGTGTGACGGGTTACTTCCTTTGGGACTTCACAGGACTAAATTGATGTTCAGGCTTTCATGGTAACTGCTCCGACGAGCTACTTTCACTGGCTCCCTAGCTGCATGCATTTAAGCTTGCTACTAGGTTGGCATCTCGGTCTCACCCTTTCACTGTCGAAACGACTAAATGCAGCCATCTGTTCTACCGCAACAGCTTCTTTTCTCGCACCTCCCGTCAGTGGAATTCCATTCCTATCACTTGCTATCCTGATTGCTATAATCTTCAAATATTCAAATGTAATGCCAATCGATATCTTCTGATAGATTGACCTTGATCACTGTCCTTCTCTTTATCCTTTTCCCAAACACTCCTCTTTACTCTTACTCTCACTCTCTGTAACCCCTTGCGTGCTAGTGACACTCCCGCCTTGCTTAGAACGATTTGCTTCAAAACAAAAGAGAAAAAAAAATGGTTGATGCGACTACACATGCGCATAAAAAATGGCGAACACGGGAAATTTTAAATATATATAACCAAAACATATATTTAATAATAAAAGTTAAATTTAAACATAAAATTTTCAGCGCCATCCTAGCAGAGACCTCGTGATTGTATCAATAAAATCACTCTACTTCTTGACAGTAGCCAAAGAAGGCGCAATATGTCGATCATTAAAACAGCAATTTCGGTGTTCAAATATTTACAAGACATTTCTTTCTCCAGTTAACAACTGATTGGAAGTCATTTTCAAGAGCAGCTACCAATTTTACCTTTGTCAGTTATATTGGACAAACTATTAATGCGATAGCAAATATTTGTAGTAAATAGTTGTGTAATCCGTTAAGTATCTAGTTGGCAACTGATGACATCAGGTGAAAATAAGAAAGAACGTAGATCAAATGGTATAGCCCGGGTTGGAGGAATCACCTTAATGTGAGATGCACAAGACTTCTCATGGCCACGAAATATTATCGTTCCTTCTTGTACTGATGAGAGTCTCATTACAATTTAAGTTTCGACTTGCGTGAAATGTTAATATCTTAAATATATCATTATTTTTTCCTTCTAGATTTTCTTCCTTGACTCCGTTTTATTTCTTGTTTGTTCGTTTCTTTCTTTCTTTCTTTGTTTCTTTCTTTCTTTTACGTGCTGTCTTCTCTCTATCTTTTACTTTCCTCTTTTTTCCGTTCATTTAAACTGTTATTCTTTCTTTCTTTCTTTCTTTCTTTCTTTCTTTTATGTTTTGCTATTTCTCTGCGTAGTAGTAGTCGTATTATAGTATTTCGTGTCCTGAATAGCAACTTGGTTTGCTAGGCATAGCCACCTATGTTCGCCAGTAGTTCTCTATTTATACTTGTTTATCTAATTTGCATACGTATTACACTTTCTTTCTTTCTTTCTTTCTTTCTTTTACAAGCCATTTTTCTTGTCTTCTTCTTCTTATCTTTTACTTACCCCCTTTTTCCGTACATTTAAATTGTTATTCTTTCTTCCTCTCCTTCCTTCCATTTTTCTTTCTTTCTTTCCTTCTTTATTTATTTATTTATTTATTTGCAGAACATTTTCGTTTCCGTTCTTTCTGTCCTTTACCTTTTTATATCACTCATTTGTCCTGGTATTTCTTCCTTCCCTCCTTCCTTCCTTCCTTCCTTCCTTCCTTCCTTCCTTCCTTCCAATTTCCTTCCCTCCTTCCTTCCCTTCCTCACTTCACCCTTCCTTCCTATTTCCTTCCCTCCTTCCTTCCCTTCCTCCCTTCTCCCTTCCTTCCTATTTCCTCCCCTTTTATCTTCCCTTCCTCCCTTCACCCTTCTTTCCTTTTTTCCTTCCCTCCTTCCTCCCTTCTCCCTTCATTCCTTTTTCCTTCCCTTGCTCCCTTCTCCCTTCCTTACTTTTTCTTCGCTCCTTCCTTCCCTTCCTCGCTTCTCCCTTCGTTCAATTTTCCTTCCTTCCTTTCACCCTTCTCCTTTCCTTCCATTTTCTTTCCCTCCTCCCTTCCCTTCCTCCCTTCTTCTTTTTTCTTTCCCTCCTTCCTTCCCTTCCTCCGTTCTCCCTTCCTTCCTTTTTTCTTCCCTCCTCCCTTCCCTTCCTCCCTTCCTTCCTTTTTCCTTCCCTCCTCCCTTCCC
>OZ038514.1:62390195-62397695 GCA_964036315.1 Acanthosepion esculentum | reverse complement strand
TCTCTTTCTTTTACCTGTTTCCTTTTTCCACACTTTTCTTTTTCTTTTCTTTCTGTCTTTTTTCATTCATTCTTTCTTTCTTTCTTTCTCTTTTTTTCCTTTTTTAAAACGTCTTTCTTTTATTTTTTCTTTCTTTATTGCTTTCTTTCTTTCTTTCTTTCTTTCTTTCTTTGTGTCTTTATATCTTTCTCTCTTTCTTTTACGTTTTTCCTTTTTCCACATTTTTCTTTCTTTCTTTTCTTTTTCTTTTCTTTCTGTCTCTTTCTTTCTTTCTTTCTTTTGTTTCCTTTTTCAACTCATTTCGTTCTTTTATTTTTTCTTACGCTTTCCTTCCTGTCTTTCTTTCTTTCTTTCTTTCTTTCTTGTGTCTTTATTTCCTTGTCTCTTTCTTTTACCTGTTTCCTTTTTCCACATTTTCTTTTTCTTTTCTTTCTGTCTTTTTTCATTCATTCTTTCTTTCTTTCTTTCTCTTTTTTTCCTTTTTTAAAACGTCTTTCTTTTATTTTTTCTTTCTTTATTGCTTTCTTTCTTTCTTTCTTTCTTTGTGTCTTTATATCTTTCTCTCTTTCTTTTACGTTTTTCCTTTTTCCACATTTTTCTTTCTTTCTTTTCTTTTTCTTTTCTTTCTGTCTCTTTCTTTCTTTCTTTTGTTTCCTTTTTCAACTCATTTCGTTCTTTTATTGTTTCTTACGCTTTCCTTCCTGTCTTTCTTTCTTTCTTTCTTTCTTTCTTTCTTGTGTCTTTATTTCCTTGTCTCTTTCTTTTACCTGTTTCCTTTTTCCACACTTTTCTTTTTCTTTTCTTTCTGTCTTTTTTCATTCATTCTTTCTTTCTTTCTTTCTCTTTTTTCCCTTTTTTAAAACGTCTTTCTTTTATTTTTTCTTTCTTTATTGCTTTCTTTCTTTCTTTCTTTCTTTGTGTCTTTATATCTTTCTCTCTTTCTTTTACGTTTTTCCTTTTTCCACATTTTTCTTTCTTTCTTTTCTTTTTCTTTTCTTTCTGTCTCTTTCTTTCTTTCTTTTGTTTCCTTTTTCAACTCATTTCGTTCTTTTATTGTTTCTTACGCTTTCCTTCCTGTCTTTCTTTCTTTCTTTCTTTCTTTCTTTCTTTCTTGTGTCTTTATTTCCTTGTCTCTTTCTTTTACCTGTTTCCTTTTTCCACACTTTTCTTTTTCTTTTCTTTCTGTCTTTTTTCATTCATTCTTTCTTTCTTTCTTTCTCTTTTTTTCCTTTTTTAAAACGTCTTTCTTTTATTTTTTCTTTCTTTATTGCTTTCTTTCTTTCTTTCTTTCTTTCTTTGTGTCTTTATATCTTTCTCTCTTTCTTTTACGTGTTTCCTTTTTCCACATTTTTCTTTCTTTCTTTTCTTTTTCTTTTCTTTCTGTCTCTTTCTTTCTTTCTTTCTTTTGTTTCCTTTTTCAACTCATTTCGTTCTTTTATTTTTTCTTACGCTTTCCTTCCTTCCTTCCTTTCTTTCTTTCTTTCTTTCTTTCTTTCTTTCTTTCTTTCTAATCCTTCTCCTCTTTTCATTCTATTCCCCATTTCAATTTTTCTTTAAATTATCCCGAATAAATTGATTCATTTATTTGTTTGCATTTATATTTTATAATCTCAACGCGTGACAATTTTAAATCCTCAGATTATATAAAGAAACTAATGGAACCTTCTTCATTAGAATTCCAAAATATTTACAACCATAACAAGGTGTCTGTAGAATTTCCTTTTTATTGCTATTTATACTTGTACCACTTGTCAACACTGTCAATGGGTATAGCATCAAATCTTTTACTGGTTCTTGGAAACCACAATAATTTCAGGAAAGTTTTAAAAAACAATTTTAGCGTTAAGGTATATTTATATATTTTAGACTTTTGTAAAACTGAGAAGGAATAGTATTTGTTTTAAATCATGTCACCCCCAGCATGGCAATAAAGCTACTAAGACCCCGAGTGGTTACTGAATATGAGAGAATAGGAGAAAAAAGAAACTAGAGACAACAATAAAGGAACAGAAAGACAGAAGATATGGAACGTCCGTGTTGACAGGAAAACAAGAAGCCGTAAGAGAGTACCATAAGCCAGAAATCGGAGGGAAGAAAGAGCTAGCATAGAACCTGCGGTACATCTAACTATATCATTTGTAAGATGATGAGACCCTGCTGCCAATCTAGTCTTTTTCTTTTTATGTGGGATTTCATTTCAGGACGTAGGCGATCCTGGCTGTCCACCTCCTCCTATCCCTTGCAGCTCTCAACAAGTTCCTTCCCTCTGCTTCCTCCCCCAGACCACGTTCTGTCATCCACTTCCTTAAACCCGCCAGGTATGTCACACGTTGTTTTCCCTTGTCTCTCTTTCCCTCTATTCGACCCGTGTGTATCAGATTCTCCAGGTCCTCCTTCCTCATTATGTGTCCCAGAAAGTTCAGCTGCCTCTTCCATTGGTTTAAGGATATTTATACTGAACGACTGAATAGGCGTCGAAATGTGAGAATGACCCCTATTTTTGTTCAAATGTTCAAACAAGATTCAGTCTTTAGTTTGATCCTTTACAGTTAAAACGAGCCATGCCACATGCCGGAGTCGAACTTAGCCCCATTTATTCAATTTCAATTTGTACAGAATCACTTCCACTAAAACAGTTTCTTCACAAAGACTCCCCGGCGGATGCTTCCTTGAAAACTACAATATTAACCTCTTCAAGTATCTTATCCATCCTATATAACTGCTTAACCTTCACGTCCTACTTCCTCTTCTTAAGTTCATATCAAAGATATCATTTTATAATCCTCTAACTTGGGCGGCCCTTGAGCCTTGAATTAGATGATGATGAGGGATGACAAAAACGCTAAAAACATAAGCTCTTTAAGTCAGGTGTTAATCTTTATCTATATACCATATCCTCATAATCTTCCATTTCTTCTACCTTCTCTTGTTTTCTTATCACATTCCTCGCTCAGTAATACTCTACCTTGAGTGGCTCTTGAGATATTTCCTAATGCGAACATTAGTAAAAAGAAAAATCATCCAGTATTTATTACCTTTCAGTAATTTAAAAAAAAAATTTTTTAAGCTTATCACCCCAAGCAAGGCTGGAAGCCACTAGCGCGCAAGGGGTTACAGAAGGTTTGGAGGAAGAGCAGATAGGAGTGGTAAAGGAGAGGATGTGGAGAAAGATGGTGGAACCGTCAAGGTAAGGGGGTTACAGAAGATTTGGAGCGAGAGCAGATAGGAATGAAAGGTGAAAGGATGTGGAGAAGGGAAGTGGATAGATCAAGGCAACTGGAGATGTCGATTGACGTTACACTTAAATAGTTGGAGATTGTATTTGTCAGGGAAACAGGAATAAGGAAGGGAGTTCCACAGGCGAGATGTGCGAGACATGAAGCTAATTGAGTAGAATAGACGTCTACATCTAACAGTTTCAACGGTGAAGGGGTGGGAACGGGATGTCAGCCTCGTAGGACGTTTAAATTCACGATGCCTAGGAACCAGCGAAAGCATCTCCTCGGAGCAATTACCGTGAAAGTATTTGTAAAATTGCGTGTTAATCGTTAGCGGTTTATTCTGGTTCGTCATTACTCTTGATCTTCACTAGCCGTCTTTGCTTACGATTCTCGCAAGGTCCACAGAATCAGTTCCACTAAGACAGTTTCTTCCCAAAGTCTCCCGGGTGGATGCTTCCTAGAAAACTACAATATTATCCTCCTTATTTATCCAGCCTATATATCTGCATATATATTTCCTACTTCCTCTTCGTTCATATAACATATATCATTTTATAATCTGGTTATTCTCGTTTGTCATTACTTGTGATTCTTACTCGCTGTCCTTACTCATGACTGTTGCCAAAATATCTAAGCTAAACTCACAGAATAATAATTATGGAGAGGCTTGTTTTATTCGGCTCCATAAGTACGACTTACTTTTCAGACTGATCTATGCGAACGGGAACGCTAAACCCCCCTCAGTTGTTTGACTTGATAGAGATCAAAATGTTTTCGCGGCCGTGTTGGTGATGATGTTGGGGACGTGTAAGATGTTTAAAGATATCAGGTTTGAATGATCAGAAGGCTTACCATTGTGCGTGTTCAATAATCTTCCATCCACAATAATTAATGCGTCCTGGGTATGACGATACACTACATCCGCGTCCTGGGTATGACGATAAACTACATCCGCGTCCTGGGTATGACGATAAACTACATCCGCGTCCTGGGTATGACGATAAACAACGTCCAACCAAAAGTCCGTCGATCCGATCAATCGGCTGGTCATGTCAGGCCCCATCACATCTAACCCATCCCAAAACAACTACAACTTACAATTAACCTTCCCACCCAAACCCTACACTAAATATACTAAGACCTTACCCTTAAAATGTGATGGAAAGCGGTGGCTTAGGGTCAATCAGTAGAAAAAAAAAATTAAACAATGATGTTGCCAGCCATACGTTTTTGAAACAATGATGTTGCCAAGGATACGTTTTTGAAACAATGATGTTCCCAGCTATACGTTTTTGATATATCTAGTAAATATTGGATCTGGCATTAAATAACCCATAGTGGTTGATATGCCATAAACCCCAAACAAACAAACAAACAAACAACAATTAATAAAAGACAATAATATTGATTTAAAACATAACAATTGAATTTATTAAGTATTTGATGTACATGTATGTGAACTGAAAAGGTTGTACAGAGTTGTGTCCCTTAGACCAGGTAATAGTTGTACCTAAGCTCATAAAGAATAAGCTGATTGTTAAAATGTAATTTAGAAGATTGTACTTGCGTAAGTTGATGTACAGTTCTTTACTTATTTAGTAGTGAATATTTTCTGTTCACTTTAGGTAAGCAAAGTTTGTTTTAAGTTCGAAAGTTCTTTAAAGTCTGACTGCGTTAGTCAAAGACGGGAGTTCCTTGAGCGTTACATTTTGGCCGTGTGTGAACGGTAGAAATTGGTTGTTGTCGTCGTGGTTTGGGTCGGGTCTGGACAGCTCGGGTCTGCTCGGTGTGACACGTATTCTTGGGTTTTTATACCGTCTCAATAGGCTCCGGGAAGAATAGCGCGTAACATGATCGTGCGCGTGGGAGCGATCTGATTGGACGAAGCTGACCAATCAGCAAGCTGGATTTACGGTAATCGACCAATGGATGCTTGTGATTAATTTGTTGGTAAAATCGTAACAAGAAGAGTGCATTTCACAGCGGAGGGTAAACTGGCTCTCGTGGAAGATTCCACAATGACTAATTTTCTACCATTCATTTTCTATTGCCACGGATAAAAGATCCCAAAGACCGTCGTTACTCTATCACCATTTCAATAGCAAATGTTGAAGGTAGAGTCAGTCTTTAGTTTTATTATTTACAGTTAAAACCAGCCATGCTACGTGCCCGAGTCGAACTTAGTCCTATTCCTTCCTTTTTCCATTCATACGGTATCAGTTCCATTCAGACAGTTTCTTCCCAAAGGCTCCCGGGTGGATGCTTCTTCGAAAACTACAATATTAACCTCTTCAAATATCTTATCCATTCTATATATCTTCATAATATTCATTTCTTTATTACTCTTCGTATGTTCATATAACACATATTTTCTTTTTTATAATATTCTAACATTGTGGGTCGCTTGAGCCTTTAGTTAGATGATATTTTTGATATATCATTTTATTATCTGGTTATTCTGGTCTATGATTCTCACTTGGTGACTCTAGCCATGACTATTGCCAAAATATCTAAGCTAAACTAACAAAATAATAATAATAATGGTGTAGCTTGTTTAATTCGTCTCCATAAGTACGACATCCTTTGCAGAATGTTCTATGCGAACGGGAAAGCTAAAGCATAATTTTGCATTCATTTCGTTCAAAATATATCTATACATATTAATAGGATTTTAACTTTGGTGCCAAATTATAGAAAAATTTCTTATCTTTTTTCACATTCTGTCTTGACTGAAGGCAAGACGAGTGCATTTATCATTTTCTCTGTCCCCCAAAATATATAAAGATATAAACTTGCCAACACTGTAACATCGGAAATTTCGCTCTAAAGTTCTTGGTAGACATCCAGGAATTCTTGCCTATTTAGAAAATCTATGCATTTCATTTGACATAAATGAGGTACATTTCCAGGAGGCACGTTGGAGTAATGGATAACGGCTCGGATTGAGGAATCGGAGAGCCGAGTTCGAATTCAAGTCGAATCCATTACATTCACTTACGTGCTAATAACCTTGGGAAAGGTATGAATCCTCTTCTAGATTTTCCCGGAGGAGTAATGGATAGCGGATCGGATTGAGGAATCGGAGAGCCGAGTTCGAATTCCAGTCGAGTGCATTACATTCACTTACGTGCTAATACCGTTGGGAAAGGTATGAATCCTCTTCTTCTCCCCTACCCAGCTATGCGTAAATAGCAGGACATACCAGGTTCTATATTCTTGGATGGCAACTGGTCTACCGCAGAAAGAAATGGCAACCTACTGCTTTAAAAAAAAACTACCTTGTTATTCATGTATCGAAAGATACATGATCGCCTACGCGCGACTCACGCATGGCACCCATACGTCTTATACGCCGTGAAATACGGTACATCCATGTAGCTTCCTCTCTCCGTGCATGGAATTTTCAGTTTAGGTAGAACTGTATTTCTGCTGCCACTAGTAGCCCCACACATACATAAATAAATTATCCAATATTCATTACCATATAAGGGGAGAAACAAAATGGCCTACCAGTAGATTTCTTTGTTTATAACGGGATTTTCCTTCGTTTCTAAGCACCAAGCTTAGTTTGTGGAATACTTACGACACTAGTCCAATACGTGTCTAATATCAATGTCGCATTGTCTATCACCTGTTTACAGGCTTTACACAGAATTGAGCTTCAGCACGTGACTTATTTAAATCTTGGGCTTTCTCTCTTGCTAATGACTATACTTTCTGTTTTCTTGCAGTTGATGATTAGTCCATTTGTCACCCTTTCTTTTCCCACTCTGTCAAGGAAGTCCTGGTGTTTATATCTCCAATTCGGAAACCACATCTTGGTCTTTCCCTCTAGCTGGTGACCATAATATCTCTCTTCTTGCAGTTCAGGTTTAGCTCTTTTTTCTCGTTTTCTTTTATCACAATATCTGGGGGGTTCCGGTCGTTTGATTTCCTTGTTCGCCGTCAAGATATTATTATCTGCCTATCTTATATTGTTAAGATTACTCCCACCAATAACAACCCATTGTAATGTTTCCAGTTACCATAGCATAGCGTAGCTAAATCCGGCGAGAAGGCACATTGTCTCCCGCTG
The DNA here is from genome assembly GCA_964036315.1 of Acanthosepion esculentum. NCBI lineage: Eukaryota > Metazoa > Mollusca > Cephalopoda > Sepiida > Sepiidae > Acanthosepion > Acanthosepion esculentum. The sequence continues at coordinate 62,390,399 of OZ038514.1, read as the reverse complement.
ATTTGTTATTTTGTGTAGCTGCCTTAGTTATATTATTTTCATATGTAAGCGGTTTACTCCCATGATAAATTCCAAATTATTCTAATATTCTTTCAAAGTAGATCTAGTTTCCCCAGCAGTTACATTTGTGCTTGAGTCATGGATTGTCAAAAGTTTTTGCGTAATATTTAAAACATAAATGCATTTTCTCCTCTCATCCGTAGA
>OZ038514.1:62376797-62382495 GCA_964036315.1 Acanthosepion esculentum | reverse complement strand
GGCTATGTTTTGAAATTATTCGAAGAAAATCTTTTGTTTTCTGATGCGGAATTCAAAACTTTAACCAGTAATTTTTTTGTAATTTATTTGATTTGAACAGACTGAATAACAAATGCAATGGTTGCTCTGAAAGTAATGCCTTCTATTTGATTATGCATGCCGACAACGTTCTGAATATTAGTTCTTGATATGACGATAAACTACATCCGGCAGCAGGGCATCTAATCGGAAGGTGTTGGAGTAACGTGGAACAACCTCTTGATTGCTGTTGCGCCCAGGTCCACGCTTATCTGGAGTAGTAGCACCTGTTAGGGTCCCAACTATAGGCAAATCGTGAACACCCAAACAAAAAAAAAATATATGAAAGTATAAAATTCATTTCTATTTTTAAAAAAAATACCATCAATACGCATATATATAAAAAACAGTGAGCAACAATATATATTCATAGTAAAATGACTAACAATTCAATTTAAAGCAAAATGACCAACAATGCATTTTATAGCAGTATTACTAACAATACATTTTATAGAAAAATGACCGACGTATGAAAATAAATTTTTAAATAAAAATGCCAGCAATAAAATTTTATAATAAAAATTACCACTATTTACATTAATCGAACTATTGACCTCGTCTTTGTCGCCATATATATCTTAACGTTTCGGCCGTTATAAGCTCCGGCCTTCTTCAGAAAGCGTACAACGGCCGAAACGTTGTGATAAATATAGCGACAAAGATGTGGACAATAGTCCGAATAATGTAAATAGTGTACATAATACCTTATCTCAGAAATATAGACAAAAATTACCAATAATACTTTTTATAGCCTAGTGGCCAACAATACATTTTTTTTACTGTAGTTGAAGTCATAAAATTGTAGTCAAAATATTTATTTTAGACATTAAACAAACAACAAAGGTTGATATGCCGCTAAACAAAAGCAACCAACCAAACAATCAACGTTCTGAATATTTCTGATATTGTTGTAGAGGTTGAAACTTAAGATGGTAAAATAGCGTCTGACACAACAATGGGTATGAAAAGAGATTTGCATTGAATTACTTCAAACAGGTCAAACATTTACTTTTGGTAGTAGTATGACTGTTAATTCGTGGCTTTGTATAAGTGAGATTTATTACAGCTTTCCTGTCACCAATATTAACGGAAGAGACTAGCCGGGAAACACTGAGGAAATGCCAATATAAAACGAAACTACTACAAAAAGTCATGTTATGATTCATCAGCATGCAAAAAATCTCGAGCAATAAAAGTTGAAAGAAGATGTTGAAATAAATGTGTAAAACAAACATGACACTATTTGAGGAACTGGTTACCAACAGGGTCCTTTCCAAATCATGACAATGTTAACCTATTCAAGTCTAGGGTTAGCCATTATCTTCCCCACACATCATTATAAACTGTGACTTTCACTCTGTACGTCAAACTCTTCTGGTTCTTGGCCTTTGTTCATCGTGAACATCAGTTAAAAAAATAACCAGAATATTGCATCTCTTCCCTTTATTTTATCTATTCATCGTTTAGTTTAATTCCCCATCACCTCCTTCATTAAGTGACGGGGATTTCAGTTATTTTTATAATTTTCCATAATCGTTATTTGTTTAGATGAGTGTGTGACTGGAAGAATTATGGGAAGAGCCTCGTATTATATTTTTACAAGTCCCGTACGTTTTTTCGTCCAGTTAGGTTTGTGGGCTTATCTCTATCTTAACAGTTTTGCAGTGAGTCCTCCGTATTCGCGGGGGGGGGGGGGTAGGTACTAGAACCGATCACTAATAGTTAGAATCCGCGAATACTTGTAACCCCCCCTAAAAGTGCTTATACGTACCTATTTTGATTGTTAAAACCCCATATGCCTTAAACTTTTATCCTAAACAATTTAGAAAAGTTCCAGACCTTTTTTAAAACTGTTGTGGATTCCAAGAATGGAATCCTGCACAAATAAATAAACAACGCCAGTAATTCAGATAGAAAAATAAGTGTATTAAACGTAAGAATACAGACTTGAAGTGAAGATTAGTAGTCCAGGAATGCGGGTTAGTAGAAAGTATATGTACAAATCTCTGTAAGTGAAGCCGTAATTAACACTCTCGTTGGACTCTCGTATAACTCTCCGTGAATACCCTGTGTACTGTCTCCGTATCTCTCACCCTGATTCAACGTGTCTCAACCTGCAGGTATTCTCTCTGTCAGTATAAGTATACTTTGGACGAGTCCATCTCGTGTAAAAGGGGTCTGCCCCACAACAAAAACATTTTTGATAAATATTATTGGTGATCATGCACTTAGCGTAAATTTTCTTTCATACGTACAACCGTTTTTAATTGCGCACTGACCGATACAGCCATCGAAAATACTGTGTAAAATATATGTAAGAAGACATAAAATATAAACTTTAAAGCATTTTCTAAAAACAGAAATGTGATGATGCCTCCAAACTTAGAATAATCCATTTTAAAGACCCCAGCTGCAGCCTCTAACAAAAAACAAGGCCCAAGCACTACATGTCTTTGCGTTTTTTTTTTAATGAGGATGACCAATTCTGCCAAATTTGACCTTTTGACTGTTATTTGTTTTAATTCACTTAAATAACGGAAAAATAATACAAGAATATTTTATATATGTTCTATCGAAAAAAATACGGGAATGGAGGGAGCTTTCAGCGAATAATTTGTACATATGTTCTTCAGAAAAACACGCGAATATGCGAGGTCTCTGCGAATAACAAGAACATATGTTCTAAAGAAAAATCCGCGGATGTGTGTAGCCGCGAATGTGTGAAGCTGCGAATAGGCGGGGGCCTAATGTATTTGGTTTTGGCTATCCACTGGGCTAAGTAAAAAAAATATCCGATCATTCCAAGATAACGTATCGTTAGATTTGACACACTGCTTTCTATTCATGCCTGTCTGTAGTTGGTATTAATGTGGTCACGTGATCGAATTTTCAGCTTGATCGCACCAGTTTTTCTTTCTGCTATTACAGTGCAAACATGACCGCTCCGCTAGCAGTGTGTATCAAGAAAGAAAAAAGAGTAGTAAGAGTAATGTGATGAAAGCAAGAAATTTTAATATAGCTTAAGCCAGAAAAAACGACTGTAGAACGATCGACATGTTTTTACGGCTTATCAACATTTATCAGATTATTCTTTCCTTTGAGTACTGCTCTCACATCTATTGTGGTGCTCTTGCTACACACACACACACACACACACACACACACACACACACACACACATATATATATATATATATATATATATATATATATGCTCTATTTAAAGATGGAAGAATATGTTAATCTTTATTGTTCTTATGAACTTTATTTTTTTTTAAGCATTTCACCAAAAGCAAGGCGGCATGCCACTAGCACATCCTTTCCTCTATCACGATTCTTTACACTTGCTCCCACTTTCTGTAAGTGGGAGCAAGTGTAAAGAATCGTGATAGAGGAAAGGATGAAGAGAGGGAAGGGGAAGACATCAAGGCATCTGGAGATGTCGATTGACATTACATTTGAATAAGTGGAGATTCTATCTATCAGGGAAACAAGTAATAGGAAGGGAATTCCACAGGCGAGAGTTGCGAGACACGAGGCTATTGGAGTAGCATTTAACCCTTTCGGAAGCGAAAGTCTGGGACCGAGATGCCGGCCGATCAGCACGCTTAAATTCATGCAGTCTGGGAACTAACGAAAGTAGCTCGTCGGAGCAGTTACCGTGAAAGTATTTTTAGAAAAGACGGAGGGAGGCGACGGCACGTCTGTGAGAGAGCGACTGTAGACGAGATGCCAGATCAGGGCCAATCACATTTCATTTCCTTCTCTGGATTTTGTCGAATACGTTAAGGCGAACAGCGGGGTCATCAGACCATATATGGCAGGAAGCACAGTATTATATCGGCAGCAAAATCTCATCATTTTATAAGTGAAATATCTAGATTTACCCGTAAGTTCTATCCTAAGGGTTTCTTCGATTGCAGTTCTGCAATTGTCGAACACTCTTCAGACGTATTGCTTCCGAGTTTGCTCTTCAAGAATTTAAATGCAATATCAACCATTATCATTATCATTGTTCTTTTATTGGCCACCCTCATTAATATTTTTTCCCTATTCTCTAACATTTAGTAACCCCTTGCGACGTAGTGATTTTAATGCCTTGGTTGGAGTGAATTAACTAAAACATATATAACACCGGAAAATATATTTATTTTGTAAGATATATATAGTGGCTCGTTGCGGCTTCTCTTCATAGACATTTTCATTTCAGAATCTAACTTACATTTTTATCATTCATCTATGCTATGAATATTGAAGCCATATATGGTCTGGCGCTCCAGCAACACGAGATTAAGAGATTATTGATTAAATACAAAGAAAAAACTGAAACGTTATTAACCCGACCTCTAAGATTCAGTCACTTTGTAAACCGTCATGATGTAACTTCCTTGTGACTTTTCTATAAGTGCTTACAAGGTAATTGTTTTGATGGACTTTCTACCATGGCAGCTAGACTTCATTAATTTACGCACAGAACAGTTTTTCATTACTTTATAGTTGAATTGGCTAGATGTAACCGTAAGTTCTATGCTAAAAGTTTCTTCCGTAGCGCTTCTCGCCTATGGGACGCCATTCCGGTTCCATACTTTCCAGCCAACTTTAATCTTCAAAAGCTTAAATGCAATGTCAATCATTATCTATTGTTTTCTTGATTCCTCTTTAATTGTATTTATGAGAAATGATTACACATACACACAACACGGATATATATATATATATATATATATATATATATATATGGGTGTGTATATATATATATATATATATATATTTATTTATATATATATTTATGTGTGTGTATATATACATATATATGGGGGTGTATATATATATATATATATATTTATTTATATATATATTTATGTGTGTGTATATATACATATATATATATTTTAGAATTGGACATATAGCCCGACAATTTATTTAAAGACATTTATATTATGTTTCTATAAAAAGAACGTTAAACATAATATAACTGTCTTTAAATACATATATATATATGTGTATATATATGTGTATGTGTGTGTATATGTATATGTATGTGTGTATATATATGTGTGTGTATATATATAAATGTATGTGTGTATATATATATATGTATATATATATAGATATGTATGTGTGTGTATATATATATGTATGTGTGTATATATATATGTTTGTGTATATATATGTATGTGTGTATATATATGTTTGTTCATTATGAGAATTACCATGAAAATATTCATAGGAAAGTCTGAGAGAAGAAATGTTACGTCGGTTCGAAAGTGAATGAAGCCGAGATTACATATCAGGACCTGTAACATTGCAGATTCTGTGTCATATTTCATGAATAATCTCTAAATGCATAGCCGAAACACCATATCAGATCAGCTCTAGTTGTGATGAGATCGCCTCGATGCACATATTAAAAAACTCCGGGACAGATCTGGCCTAAGGGAATACCGATTTGCCGAAGAGATTTTAAATTCTGACACAGCTAATTAATGTGAGCCTCGAGCTGAAGCCATTGAGAAAAGAAAAAAAAACGACAGAAGTAAAGTGTCGCTTCCTGTGGCGTAAATGAGCTACTTGCATTCCTGTGTTTCGCTCGTACAGCACCAAATACTTCTTTTCCAAC
>OZ038514.1:62264297-62371797 GCA_964036315.1 Acanthosepion esculentum | reverse complement strand
TGTTTAGCTTTTGGAAGACATGAGGAGATTGTCCAGCATTCCCTGCCATATAGGAGGATTGATATTACATAGAAGTTCATCACTCTTTTCTTTGTTTCTAACGAAATCTTCCTGTTTCTTAATACTTTGTTTAGCTTTTGGAAGACATGAGGAGATTGTCCAGCATTCCCTGCCATATAGGAGGATTGATATTACATAGAAGTTCATCACTCTTTTCTTTGTTTCTAACGAAATCTTCCTGTTTCTTAATACTTTGTTTAGCTTTTGGAAGACATGAGGAGATTGTCCAGCATTCCCTGCCATATAGGAGGATTGATATTACATAGAAGTTCATCACTCTTTTCTTTGTTTCTAACGAAATCTTCCTGTTTCTTAATACTTTGTTTAGCTTTTGGAAGACATGAGGAGATTTCCCAGCATTCACTGCCATATAGGAGGATTGATATTACATAGAAGTTCATCACTCTTTTCTTTGTTTCTAACGAAATCTTCCTGTTTCTTAATACTTTGTTTAGCTTTTGGAAGACATGAGGAGATTGTCCAGCATTCACTGCCATATAGGAGGATTGATATTACATAGAAGTTCATCACTCTTTTCTTTGTTTCTAACGAAATCTTCCTGTTTCTTAATACTTTATTTAGCTTTTGGAAGACATGAGGAGATTGTCCAGCTTTCCCTGCCATATAGGAGGATTGATATTACATAGAAGTTCATCACTCTTTTCTTTGTTTCTAACGAAATCTTCCTGTTTCTTAATACTTTGTTTAGCTTTTGGAAGACATGAGGAGATTGTCCAGCATTCCCTGCCATATAGGAGGATTGATATTACATAGAAGTTCATCACTCTTTTCTTTGTTTCTAACGAAATCTTCCTGTTTCTTAATACTTTGTTTAGCTTTTGGAAGACATGAGGAGATTGTCCAGCATTCACTGCCATATAGGAGGATTGATATTACATAGAAGTTCATCACTCTTTTCTTTGTTTCTAACGAAATCTTCCTGTTTCTTAATACTTTATTTAGCTTTTGGAAGACATGAGGGGATTGTCCAGCATTCCCTGCCATATAGGAGGATTGATATTACATAGAAGTTCATCACTCTTTTCTTTGTTTCTAACGAAATCTTCCTGTTTCTTAATACTTTGTTTAGCTTTTGGAAGACATGAGGAGATTGTCCAGCATTCACTGCCATATAGGAGGATTGATATTACATAGAAGTTCATCACTCTTTTCTTTGTTTCTAACGAAATCTTCCTGTTTCTTAATACTTTGTTTAGCTTTTGGAAGACATGAGGAGATTGTCCAGCATTCCCTGCCATATAGGAGGATTGATATTACATAGAAGTTCATCACTCTTTTCTTTCTTTCTAACGAAATCTTCCTGTTTCTTAATACTTTGTTTAGCTTTTGGAAGACATGAGGAGATTGTCCAGCATTCCCTGCCATATAGGAGGATTGATATTACATAGAAGTTCATCACTCTTTTCTTTGTTTCTAACGAAATCTTCCTGTTTCTTAATACTTTGTTTACGTTTTGGAAGACATGAGGAGATTGTCCAGCATTCACTGCCATATAGGAGGATTGATATTACATAGAAGTTCATCACTCTTTTCTTTGTTTCTAACGAAATCTTCCTGTTTCTTAATACTTTGTTTAGCTTTTGGAAGACATGAGGAGATTTCCCAGCATTCACTGCCATATAGGAGGATTGATATTACATAGAAGTTCATCACTCTTTTCTTTGTTTCTAACGAAATCTTCCTGTTTCTTAATACTTTATTTAGCTTTTGGAAGACATGAGGAGATTGTCCAGCATTCCCTGCCATATAGGAGGATTGATATTACATAGAAGTTCATCACTCTTTTCTTTGTTTCTAACGAAATCTTCCTGTTTCTTAATACTTTGTTTAGCTTTTGGAAGACATGAGGAGATTGTCCAGCATTCACTGCCATATAGGAGGATTGATATTACATAGAAGTTCATCACTCTTTTCTTTGTTTCTAACGAAATCTTCCTGTTTCTTAATACTTTATTTAGCTTTTGGAAGACATGAGGAGATTGTCCAGCATTCCCTGCCATATAGGAGGATTGATATTACATAGAAGTTCATCACTCTTTTCTTTGTTTCTAACGAAATCTTCCTGTTTCTTAATACTTTGTTTAGCTTTTGGAAGACATGAGGAGATTGTCCAGCATTCCCTGCCATATAGGAGGATTGATATTACATAGAAGTTCATCACTCTTTTCTTTGTTTCTAACGAAATCTTCCTGTTTCTTAATACTTTGTTTAGCTTTTGGAAGACATGAGGAGATTGTCCAGCATTCACTGCCATATAGGAGGATTGATATTACATAGAAGTTCATCACTCTTTTCTTTGTTTCTAACGAAATCTTCCTGTTTCTTAATACTTTATTTAGCTTTTGGAAGACATGAGGAGATTGTCCAGCATTCCCTGCCATATAGGAGGATTGATATTACATAGAAGTTCATCACTCTTTTCTTTGTTTCTAACGAAATCTTCCTGTTTCTTAATACTTTGTTTAGCTTTTGGAAGACATGAGGAGATTGTCCAGCATTCCCTGCCATATAGGAGGATTGATATTACATAGAAGTTCATCACTCTTTTCTTTGTTTCTAACGAAATCTTCCTGTTTCTTAATACTTTGTTTAGCTTTTGGAAGACATGAGGAGATTGTCCAGCATTCCCTGCCATATAGGAGGATTGATATTACATAGAAGTTCATCACTCTTTTCTTTGTTTCTAACGAAATCTTCCTGTTTCTTAATACTTTGTTTACGTTTTGGAAGACATGAGGAGATTGTCCAGCATTCCCTGCCATATAGGAGGATTGATATTACATAGAAGTTCATCACTCTTTTCTTTGTTTCTAACGAAATCTTCCTGTTTCTTAATACTTTGTTTAGCTTTTGGAAGACATGAGGAGATTGTCCAGCATTCCCTGCCATATAGGAGGATTGATATTACATAGAAGTTCATCATTCTTTTCTTTGATTCTAACGAAATCTTCCTGTTTCTTAATACTTTGTTTAGCTTTTGAAAGACATGGGGAGATTGTCCAGCATTCACTGCCATATAGGAGGATTGATATTACATAGAAGTTCATCACTCTTTTCTTTCTTTCTAACGAAATCTTCCTGTTTCTTAATACTTTGTTTAGCTTTTGGAAGACATGAGGAGATTGTCCAGCATTCACTGCCATATAGGAGGATTGATATTACATAGAAGTTCATCACTCTTTTCTTTCTTTCTAACGAAATCTTCCTGTTTCTTAATACTTTGTTTAGCTTTTGGAAGACATGAGGAGATTGTCCAGCATTCCCTGCCATATAGGAGGATTGATATTACATAGAAGTTCATCACTCTTTTCTTTGTTTCTAACGAAATCTTCCTGTTTCTTAATACTTTGTTTACGTTTTGGAAGACATGAGGAGATTGTCCAGCATTCACTGCCATATAGGAGGATTGATATTACATAGAAGTTCATCACTCTTTTCTTTGTTTCTAACGAAATCTTCCTGTTTCTTAATACTTTGTTTAGCTTTTGGAAGACATGAGGAGATTGTCCAGCATTCCCAGCCATATAGGAGGATTGATATTACATAGAAGTTCATCACTCTTTTCTTTGTTTCTAACGAAATCTTCCTGTTTCTTAATACTTTATTTAGCTTTTGGAAGACATGAGGAGATTGTCCAGCATTCCCTGCCATATAGGAGGATTGATATTACATAGAAGTTCATCACTCTTTTCTTTGTTTCTAACGAAATCTTCCTGTTTCTTAATACTTTGTTTAGCTTTTGGAAGACATGAGGAGATTGTCCAACATTCACTGCCATATAGGAGGATTGATATTACATAGAAGTTCATCACTCTTTTCTTTGTTTCTAACGAAATCTTCCTGTTTCTTAATACTTTGTTTAGCTTTTGGAAGACATGAGGAGATTGTCCAGCATTCCCTGCCATATAGGAGGATTGATATTACATAGAAGTTCATCACTCTTTTCTTTGTTTCTAACGAAATCTTCCTGTTTCTTAATACTTTATTTAGCTTTTGGAAGACATGAGGAGATTGTCCAGCATTCCCTGCCATATAGGAGGATTGATATTACATAGAAGTTCATCACTCTTTTCTTTGTTTCTAACGAAATCTTCCTGTTTCTTAATACTTTGTTTAGCTTTTGGAAGACATGAGGAGATTGTCCAGCATTCACTGCCATATAGGAGGATTGATATTACATAGAAGTTCATCACTCTTTTCTTTCTTTCTAACCAAATCTTCCTGTTTCTTAATACTTTGTTTAGCTTTTGGAAGACATGAGGAGATTGTCCAGCATTCCCTGCCATATAGGAGGATTGATATTACATAGAAGTTCATCACTCTTTTCTTTGTTTCTAACGAAATCTTCCTGTTTCTTAATACTTTGTTTAGCTTTTGGAAGACATGAGGAGATTGTCCAGCATTCCCTGCCATATAGGAGGATTGATATTACATAGAAGTTCATCACTCTTTTCTTTGTTTCTAACGAAATCTTCCTGTTTCTTAATACTTTATTTAGCTTTTGGAAGACATGAGGAGATTGTCCAGCATTCCCTGCCATATAGGAGGATTGATATTACATAGAAGTTCATCACTCTTTTCTTTGTTTCTAACGAAATCTTCCTGTTTCTTAATACTTTGTTTAGCTTTTGGAAGACATGAGGAGATTGTCCAGCATTCCCTGCCATATAGGAGGATTGATATTACATAGAAGTTCATCACTCTTTTCTTTGTTTCTAACGAAATCTTCCTGTTTCTTAATACTTTATTTAGCTTTTGGAAGACATGAGGAGATTGTCCAGCATTCCCTGCCATATAGGAGGATTGATATTACATAGAAGTCCATCACTCTTTTCTTTGTTTCTAACCAAATCTTCCTGTTTCTTAATACTTTGTTTAGCTTTTGGAAGACATGAGGAGATTGTCCAGCATTCCCTGCCATATAGGAGGATTGATATTACATAGAAGTTCATCACTCTTTTCTTTGTTTCTAACGAAATCTTCCTGTTTCTTAATACTTTATTTAACTTTTGGAAGACATGAGGAGATTGTCCAGCATTCCCTGCCATATAGGAGGATTGATATTACATAGAAGTTCATCACTCTTTTCTTTGTTTCTAACGAAATCTTCCTGTTTCTTAATACTTTGTTTAGCTTTTGGAAGACATGAGGAGATTGTCCAGCATTCCCTGCCATATAGGAGGATTGATATTACATAGAAGTTCATCACTCTTTTCTTTGTTTCTAACGAAATCTTCCTGTTTCTTAATACTTTATTTAGCTTTTGGAAGACATGAGGAGATTGTCCAGCATTCCCTGCCATATAGGAGGATTGATATTACATAGAAGTCCATCACTCTTTTCTTTGTTTCTAACCAAATCTTCCTGTTTCTTAATACTTTGTTTAGCTTTTGGAAGACATGAGGAGATTGTCCAGCATTCCCTGCCATATAGGAGGATTGATATTACATAGAAGTCCATCACTCTTTTCTTTGTTTCTAACGAAATCTTCCTGTTTCTTAATACTTTATTTAGCTTTTGGAAGACATGAGGAGATTGTCCAGCATTCCCTGCCATATAGGAGGATTGATATTACATAGAAGTTCATCACTCTTTTCTTTGTTTCTAACGAAATCTTCCTGTTTCTTAATACTTTGTTTAGCTTTTGGAAGACATGAGGAGATTGTCCAGCATTCCCTGCCATATAGGAGGATTGATATTACATAGAAGTTCATCACTCTTTTCTTTGTTTCTAACGAAATCTTCCTGTTTCTTAATACTTTATTTAGCTTTTGGAAGACATGAGGAGATTGTCCAGCATTCCCTGCCATATAGGAGGATTGATATTACATAGAAGTTCATCACTCTTTTCTTTGTTTCTAACGAAATCTTCCTGTTTCTTAATACTTTGTTTAGCTTTTGGAAGACATGAGGAGATTGTCCAGCATTCACTGCCATATAGGAGGATTGATATTACATAGAAGTTCATCACTCTTTTCTTTCTTTCTAACGAAATCTTCCTGTTTCATAATACTTTGTTTAGCTTTTGAAAGACATGGGGAGATTGTCCAGCATTCACTGCCATATAGGAGGATTGATATTACATAGAAGTTCATCACTCTTTTCTTTCTTTCTAACGAAATCTTCCTGTTTCTTAATACTTTGTTTAGCTTTTGGAAGACATGAGGAGATTGTCCAGCATTCACTGCCATATAGGAGGATTGATATTACATAGAAGTTCATCACTCTTTTCTTTGTTTCTAACGAAATCTTCCTGTTTCTTAATACTTTGTTTAGCTTTTGGAAGACATGAGGATATTGCCCAGCATTCACTGCCATATAGGAGGATTGATATTACATAGAAGTTCATCACTCTTTTCTTTCTTTCTAACCAAATCTTCCTGTTTCTTAATACTTTATTTAGCTTTTGGAAGACATGAGGATATTGCCCAGCATTCACTGCCATATAGGAGGATTGATATTACATAGAAGTTCATCACTCTTTTCTTTGTTTCTAACGAAATCTTCCTGTTCCTTAATACTTTGTTTAGCTTTTGGAAGACATGAGGATATTGCCCAGCATTCACTGCCATATAGGAGGATTGATATTACATAGAAGTTCATCACTCTTTTCTTTGTTTCTAACGAAATCTTCCTGTTTCTTAATACTTTGTTTAGCTTTAGGAAGACATGAGGAGATTGTCCAGCATTCACTGCCATATAGGAGGATTGATATTACATAGAAGTTCATCACTCTTTTCTTTCTTTCTAACCAAATCTTCCTGTTTCTTAATACTTTATTTAGCTTTTGGAAGACATGAGGATATTGCCCAGCATTCACTGCCATATAGGAGGATTGATATTACATAGAAGTTCATCACTCTTTTCTTTGTTTCTAACGAAATCTTCCTGTTCCTTAATACTTTGTTTAGCTTTTGGAAGACATGAGGATATTGCCCAGCATTCACTGCCATATAGGAGGATTGATATTACATAGAAGTTCATCACTCTTTTCTTTGTTTCTAACGAAATCTTCCTGTTTCTTAATACTTTGTTTAGCTTTAGGAAGACATGAGGAGATTGTCCAGCATTCACTGCCATATAGGAGGATTGATATTACATAGAAGTTCATCACTCTTTTCTTTCTTTCTAACCAAATCTTCCTGTTTCTTAATACTTTATTTAGCTTTTGGAAGACATGAGGATATTGCCCAGCATTCACTGCCATATAGGAGGATTGATATTACATAGAAGTTCATCACTCTTTTCTTTGTTTCTAACCAAATCTTCCTGTTTCTTAATACTTTGTTTAGCTTTTAGAAGACATGAGGAGATTGTCCAGCATTCACTGCCATATAGGAGGATTGATATTACATAGAAGTTCATCACTCTTTTCTTTGTTTCTAACGAAATCTTCCTGTTTCTTAATACTTTGTTTAGCTTTTGGAAGACATGAGGATATTGCCCAGCATTCACTGCCATATAGGAGGATTGATATTACATAGAAGTTCATCACTCTTTTCTTTGTTTCTAACGAAATCTTCCTGTTTCTTAATACTTTGTTTAGCTTTTGGAAGACATGAGGAGATTGTCCAGCATTCCCTGCCATATAGGAGGATTGATATTACATAGAAGTTCATCACTCTTTTCTTTGTTTCTAACGAAATCTTCCTGTTTCTTAATACTTTATTTAGCTTTTGGAAGACATGAGGAGATTGTCCAGCATTCCCTGCCATATAGGAGGATTGATATTACATAGAAGTCCATCACTCTTTTCTTTGTTTCTAACCAAATCTTCCTGTTTCTTAATACTTTGTTTAGCTTTTGGAAGACATGAGGAGATTGTCCAGCATTCCCTGCCATATAGGAGGATTGATATTACATAGAAGTTCATCACTCTTTTCTTTGTTTCTAACGAAATCTTCCTGTTTCTTAATACTTTATTTAACTTTTGGAAGACATGAGGAGATTGTCCAGCATTCCCTGCCATATAGGAGGATTGATATTACATAGAAGTTCATCACTCTTTTCTTTGTTTCTAACGAAATCTTCCTGTTTCTTAATACTTTGTTTAGCTTTTGGAAGACATGAGGAGATTGTCCAGCATTCCCTGCCATATAGGAGGATTGATATTACATAGAAGTTCATCACTCTTTTCTTTGTTTCTAACGAAATCTTCCTGTTTCTTAATACTTTATTTAGCTTTTGGAAGACATGAGGAGATTGTCCAGCATTCCCTGCCATATAGGAGGATTGATATTACATAGAAGTCCATCACTCTTTTCTTTGTTTCTAACCAAATCTTCCTGTTTCTTAATACTTTGTTTAGCTTTTGGAAGACATGAGGAGATTGTCCAGCATTCCCTGCCATATAGGAGGATTGATATTACATAGAAGTCCATCACTCTTTTCTTTGTTTCTAACGAAATCTTCCTGTTTCTTAATACTTTATTTAGCTTTTGGAAGACATGAGGAGATTGTCCAGCATTCCCTGCCATATAGGAGGATTGATATTACATAGAAGTTCATCACTCTTTTCTTTGTTTCTAACGAAATCTTCCTGTTTCTTAATACTTTGTTTAGCTTTTGGAAGACATGAGGAGATTGTCCAGCATTCCCTGCCATATAGGAGGATTGATATTACATAGAAGTTCATCACTCTTTTCTTTGTTTCTAACGAAATCTTCCTGTTTCTTAATACTTTATTTAGCTTTTGGAAGACATGAGGAGATTGTCCAGCATTCCCTGCCATATAGGAGGATTGATATTACATAGAAGTTCATCACTCTTTTCTTTGTTTCTAACGAAATCTTCCTGTTTCTTAATACTTTGTTTAGCTTTTAGAAGACATGAGGAGATTGTCCAGCATTCACTGCCATATAGGAGGATTGATATTACATAGAAGTTCATCACTCTTTTCTTTCTTTCTAACGAAATCTTCCTGTTTCATAATACTTTGTTTAGCTTTTGAAAGACATGGGGAGATTGTCCAGCATTCACTGCCATATAGGAGGATTGATATTACATAGAAGTTCATCACTCTTTTCTTTCTTTCTAACGAAATCTTCCTGTTTCTTAATACTTTGTTTAGCTTTTGGAAGACATGAGGAGATTGTCCAGCATTCACTGCCATATAGGAGGATTGATATTACATAGAAGTTCATCACTCTTTTCTTTGTTTCTAACGAAATCTTCCTGTTTCTTAATACTTTGTTTAGCTTTTGGAAGACATGAGGATATTGCCCAGCATTCACTGCCATATAGGAGGATTGATATTACATAGAAGTTCATCACTCTTTTCTTTCTTTCTAACCAAATCTTCCTGTTTCTTAATACTTTATTTAGCTTTTGGAAGACATGAGGATATTGCCCAGCATTCACTGCCATATAGGAGGATTGATATTACATAGAAGTTCATCACTCTTTTCTTTGTTTCTAACGAAATCTTCCTGTTCCTTAATACTTTGTTTAGCTTTTGGAAGACATGAGGATATTGCCCAGCATTCACTGCCATATAGGAGGATTGATATTACATAGAAGTTCATCACTCTTTTCTTTGTTTCTAACGAAATCTTCCTGTTTCTTAATACTTTGTTTAGCTTTAGGAAGACATGAGGAGATTGTCCAGCATTCACTGCCATATAGGAGGATTGATATTACATAGAAGTTCATCACTCTTTTCTTTCTTTCTAACCAAATCTTCCTGTTTCTTAATACTTTATTTAGCTTTTGGAAGACATGAGGATATTGCCCAGCATTCACTGCCATATAGGAGGATTGATATTACATAGAAGTTCATCACTCTTTTCTTTGTTTCTAACGAAATCTTCCTGTTCCTTAATACTTTGTTTAGCTTTTGGAAGACATGAGGATATTGCCCAGCATTCACTGCCATATAGGAGGATTGATATTACATAGAAGTTCATCACTCTTTTCTTTGTTTCTAACGAAATCTTCCTGTTTCTTAATACTTTGTTTAGCTTTAGGAAGACATGAGGAGATTGTCCAGCATTCACTGCCATATAGGAGGATTGATATTACATAGAAGTTCATCACTCTTTTCTTTCTTTCTAACCAAATCTTCCTGTTTCTTAATACTTTATTTAGCTTTTGGAAGACATGAGGATATTGCCCAGCATTCACTGCCATATAGGAGGATTGATATTACATAGAAGTTCATCACTCTTTTCTTTGTTTCTAACCAAATCTTCCTGTTTCTTAATACTTTGTTTAGCTTTTAGAAGACATGAGGAGATTGTCCAGCATTCACTGCCATATAGGAGGATTGATATTACATAGAAGTTCATCACTCTTTTCTTTGTTTCTAACGAAATCTTCCTGTTTCTTAATACTTTGTTTAGCTTTTGGAAGACATGAGGATATTGCCCAGCATTCACTGCCATATAGGAGGATTGATATTACATAGAAGTTCATCACTCTTTTCTTTGTTTCTAACGAAATCTTCCTGTTTCTTAATACTTTGTTTAGCTTTTGGAAGACATGAGGAGATTGTCCAGCATTCACTGCCATATAAGAGGATTGATATTACATAGAAGTTCATCACTCTTTTCTTTCTTTCTAACCAAATCTTCCTGTTTCTTAATACTTTGTTTAGCTTTTGGAAGACATGAGGAGATTGTCCAGCATTCACTGCCATATAGGAGGATTGATATTACATAAAAGTTCATCACTCTTTTCTTTGTTTCTAACGAAATCTTCCTGTTTCTTAATACTTTGTTTAGCTTTTCGAAGACATGAGGAGATTGCCCAGCATTCACTGCCATATAGGAGGATTGATATTACATAGAAGTTCATCACTCTTTTCTTTGTTTCTAACGAAATCTTCCTGTTTCTTAATACTTTGTTTAGCTTTTGGAAGACATGAGGATATTGCCCAGCATTCACTGCCATATAGGAGGATTGATATTACATAGAAGTTCATCACTCTTTTCTTTGTTTCTAACGAAATCTTCCTGTTCCTTAATACTTTGTTTAGCTTTTGGAAGACATGAGGATATTGCCCAGCATTCACTGCCATATAGGAGGATTGATATTACATAGAAGTTCATCACTCTTTTCTTTCTTTCTAACCAAATCTTCCTGTTTCTTAATACTTTGTTTAGCTTTTGGAAGACATGAGGAGATTGTCCAGCATTCACTGCCATATAGGAGGATTGATATTACATAGAAGTTCATCACTCTTTTCTTTGTTTCTAACGAAATCTTCCTGTTCCTTAATACTTTGTTTAGCTTTTGGAAGACATGAGGATATTGCCCAGCATTCACTGCCATATAGGAGGATTGATATTACATAGAAGTTCATCACTCTTTTCTTTCTTTCTAACCAAATCTTCCTGTTTCTTAATACTTTATTTAGCTTTTGGAAGACATGAGGATATTGCCCAGCATTCACTGCCATATAAGAGGATTGATATTACATAGAAGTTCATCACTCTTTTCTTTCTTTCTAACCAAATCTTCCTGTTTCTTAATACTTTGTTTAGCTTTTGGAAGACATGAGGATATTGCCCAGCATTCACTGCCATATAGGAGGATTGATATTACATAGAAGTTCATCACTCTTTTCTTTGTTTCTAACGAAATCTTCCTGTTTCTTAATACTTTGTTTAGCTTTTAGAAGACATGAGGAGATTGTCCAGCATTCACTGCCATATAGGAGGATTGATATTACATAGAAGTTCATCACTCTTTTCTTTGTTTCTAACGAAATCTTCCTGTTTCTTAATACTTTGTTTAGCTTTTGGAAGACATGAGGAGATTGTCCAGCATTCACTGCCATATAGGAGGATTGATATTACATAGAAGTTCATCACTCTTTTCTTTGTTTCTAACGAAATCTTCCTGTTTCTTAATACTTTGTTTAGCTTTTAGAAGACATGAGGAGATTGTCCAGCATTCACTGCCATATAGGAGGATTGATATTACATAGAAGTTCATCACTCTTTTCTTTGTTTCTAACGAAATCTTCCTGTTTCTTAATACTTTGTTTAGCTTTTGGAAGACATGAGGAGATTGTCCAGCATTCACTGCCATATAGGAGGATTGATATTACATAGAAGTTCATCACTCTTTTCTTTCTTTCTAACGAAATCTTCCTGTTTCTTAATACTTTGTTTAGCTTTTGGAAGACATGAGGAGATTGTCCAGCATTCACTGCCATATAGGAGGATTGATATTACATAGAAGTTCATCACTCTTTTCTTTGTTTCTAACGAAATCTTCCTGTTTCTTAATACTTTGTTTAGCTTTTGGAAGACATGAGGAGATTGTCCAGCATTCACTGCCATATAGGAGGATTGATATTACATAGAAGTTCATCACTCTTTTCTTTGTTTCTAACGAAATCTTCCTGTTTCTTAATACTTTGTTTAGATTTTGGAAGACATGAGGAGATTGTCCAGCATTCACTGCCATATAGGAGGATTGATATTACATAGAAGTTCATCACTCTTTTCTTTGTTTCTAACGAAATCTTCCTGTTTCTTAATACTTTGTTTAGCTTTTGGAAGACATGAGGATATGGCCCAGCATTCACTGCCATATAGGAGGATTGATATTACATAGAAGTTCATCATTCTTTTCTTTGTTTCTAACGTAATCTTCCTGTTTCTTAATACTTTGTTTAGCTTTTGGAAGACATGAGGATATTGCCCAGCATTCACTGCCATATAGGAGGATTGATATTACATAGAAGTTCATCACTCTTTTCTTTGTTTCTAACGTAATCTTCCTGTTTCTTAATACTTTGTTTAGCTTTTGGAAGACATGAGGATATTGCCCAGCATTCACTGCCATATAGGAGGATTGATATTACATAGAAGTTCATCACTCTTTTCTTTGTTTCTAACGTAATCTTCCTGTTTCTTAATACTTTGTTTAGCTTTTGGAAGACATGAGGATATTGCCCAGCATTCACTGCCATATAGGAGGATTGATATTACATAGAAGTTCATCACTCTTTTCTTTCTTTCTAACCAAATCTTCCTGTTTCTTAATACTTTGTTTAGCTTTTGGAAGACATGAGGAGATTGTCCAGCATTCACTGCCATATAGGAGGATTGATATTACATAGAAGTTCATCACTCTTTTCTTTGTTTCTACCGAAATCTTCCTGTTTCTTAATACTTTGTTTAGCTTTTAGAAGACATGAGGATATTGCCCAGCATTCACTGCCATATAGGAGGATTGATATTACATAGAAGTTCATCACTCTTTCCTTTGTTTCTAACGAAATCTTCCTGTTTCTTAATACTTTGTTTAGCTTTTAGAAGACATGAGGATATTGCCCAGCATTCACTGCCATATAGGAGGATTGATATTACATAGAAGTTCATCACTCTTTCCTTTGTTTCTAACGTAATCTTCCTGTTTCTTAATACTTTGTTTAGCTTTTGGAAGACATGAGGATATTGCCCAGCATTCACTGCCATATAGGAGGATTGATATTACATAGAAGTTCATCACTCTTTTCTTTCTTTCTAACCAAATCTTCCTGTTTCTTAATACTTTGTTTAGCTTTTGGAAGACATGAGGAGATTGTCCAGCATTCACTGCCATATAGGAGGATTGATATTACATAGAAGTTCATCACTCTTTTCTTTGTTTCTACCGAAATCTTCCTGTTTCTTAATACTTTGTTTAGCTTTTAGAAGACATGAGGATATTGCCCAGCATTCACTGCCATATAGGAGGATTGATATTACATAGAAGTTCATCACTCTTTCCTTTGTTTCTAACGAAATCTTCCTGTTTCTTAATACTTTGTTTAGCTTTTGGAAGACATGAGGATATTGCCCAGCATTCACTGCCATATAGGAGGATTGATATTACATAGAAGTTCATCACTCTTTCCTTTGTTTCTAACGAAATCTTCCTGTTTCTTAATACTTTGTTTAGCTTTTGGAAGACATGAGGATATTGTCCAGCATTCACTGCCATATAGGAGGATTGATATTACATAGAAGTTCATCATTCTTTTCTTTGTTTCTAACGAAATCTTCCTGTTTCTTAATACTTTGTTTAGCTTTTGGAAGACATGAGGATATTGTCCAGCATTCACTGCCATATAGGAGGATTGATATTACATAGAAGTTCATCACTCTTTTCTTTGTTTCTAACGTAATCTTCCTGTTTCTTAATACTTTGTTTAGCTTTTGGAAGACATGAGGATATTGCCCAGCATTCACTGCCATATAGGAGGATTGATATTACATAGAAGTTCATCACTCTTTTCTTTGTTTCTAACGAAATCTTCCTGTTTCTTAATACTTTGTTTAGCTTTTGGAAGACATGAGGATATTGCCCAGCATTCACTGCCATATAGGAGGATTGATATTACATAGAAGTTCATCACTCTTTTCTTTGTTTCTAACCAAATCTTCCTGTTTCTTAATACTTTGTTTAGCTTTTGGAAGACATGAGGATATTGCCCAGCATTCACTGCCATATAGGAGGATTGATATTACATAGAAGTTCATCACTCTTTTCTTTGTTTCTAACGAAATCTTCCTGTTTCTTAATACTTTGTTTAGCTTTTGGAAGACATGAGGATATTGTCCAGCATTCACTGCCATATAGGAGGATTGATATTACATAGAAGTTCATCACTCTTTTCTTTGTTTCTAACCAAATCTTCCTGTTTCTTAATACTTTGTTTAGCTTTTGGAAGACATGAGGATATTGCCCAGCATTCACTGCCATATAGGAGGATTGATATTACATAGAAGTTCATCACTCTTTCCTTTGTTTCTAACGTAATCTTCCTGTTTCTTAATATTTTGTTTAGCTTTTAGAAGACATGAGGATATTGCCCAGCATTCACTGCCATATAGGAGGATTGATATTACATAGAAGTTCATCACTCTTTCCTTTGTTTCTAACGTAATCTTCCTGTTTCTTAATACTTTGTTTAGCTTTTGGAAGACATGAGGAGATTGTCCAGCATTCACTGCCATATAGGAGGATTGATATTACATAGAAGTTCATCACTCTTTTCTTTGTTTCTACCGAAATCTTCCTGTTTCTTAATACTTTGTTTAGCTTTTAGAAGACATGAGGATATTGCCCAGCATTCACTGCCATATAGGAGGATTGATATTACATAGAAGTTCATCACTCTTTCCTTTGTTTCTAACGAAATCTTCCTGTTTCTTAATACTTTGTTTAGCTTTTAGAAGACATGAGGATATTGCCCAGCATTCACTGCCATATAGGAGGATTGATATTACATAGAAGTTCATCACTCTTTCCTTTGTTTCTAACGTAATCTTCCTGTTTCTTAATACTTTGTTTAGCTTTTGGAAGACATGAGGATATTGCCCAGCATTCACTGCCATATAGGAGGATTGATATTACATAGAAGTTCATCACTCTTTTCTTTCTTTCTAACCAAATCTTCCTGTTTCTTAATACTTTGTTTAGCTTTTGGAAGACATGAGGAGATTGTCCAGCATTCACTGCCATATAGGAGGATTGATATTACATAGAAGTTCATCACTCTTTTCTTTGTTTCTACCGAAATCTTCCTGTTTCTTAATACTTTGTTTAGCTTTTAGAAGACATGAGGATATTGCCCAGCATTCACTGCCATATAGGAGGATTGATATTACATAGAAGTTCATCACTCTTTCCTTTGTTTCTAACGAAATCTTCCTGTTTCTTAATACTTTGTTTAGCTTTTGGAAGACATGAGGATATTGCCCAGCATTCACTGCCATATAGGAGGATTGATATAACATAGAAGTTCATCACTCTTTCCTTTGTTTCTAACGAAATCTTCCTGTTTCTTAATACTTTGTTTAGCTTTTGGAAGACATGAGGATATTGTCCAGCATTCACTGCCATATAGGAGGATTGATATTACATAGAAGTTCATCATTCTTTTCTTTGTTTCTAACGAAATCTTCCTGTTTCTTAATACTTTGTTTAGCTTTTGGAAGAGATGAGGATATTGTCCAGCATTCACTGCCATATAGGAGGATTGATATTACATAGAAGTTCATCACTCTTTTCTTTGTTTCTAACGTAATCTTCCTGTTTCTTAATACTTTGTTTAGCTTTTGGAAGACATGAGGATATTGCCCAGCATTCACTGCCATATAGGAGGATTGATATTACATAGAAGTTCATCACTCTTTTCTTTGTTTCTAACGAAATCTTCCTGTTTCTTAATACTTTGTTTAGCTTTTGGAAGACATGAGGATATTGCCCAGCATTCACTGCCATATAGGAGGATTGATATTACATAGAAGTTCATCACTCTTTTCTTTGTTTCTAACCAAATCTTCCTGTTTCTTAATACTTTGTTTAGCTTTTGGAAGACATGAGGATATTGCCCAGCATTCACTGCCATATAGGAGGATTGATATTACATAGAAGTTCATCACTCTTTTCTTTGTTTCTAACGAAATCTTCCTGTTTCTTAATACTTTGTTTAGCTTTTGGAAGACATGAGGATATTGTCCAGCATTCACTGCCATATAGGAGGATTGATATTACATAGAAGTTCATCACTCTTTTCTTTGTTTCTAACCAAATCTTCCTGTTTCTTAATACTTTGTTTAGCTTTTGGAAGACATGAGGATATTGCCCAGCATTCACTGCCATATAGGAGGATTGATATTACATAGAAGTTCATCACTCTTTCCTTTGTTTCTAACGAAATCTTCCTGTTTCTTAATATTTTGTTTAGCTTTTAGAAGACATGAGGATATTGCCCAGCATTCACTGCCATATAGGAGGATTGATATTACATAGAAGTTCATCACTCTTTCCTTTGTTTCTAACGTAATCTTCCTGTTTCTTAATACTTTGTTTAGCTTTTGGAAGACATGAGGATATTGCCCAGCATTCACTGCCATATAGGAGGATTGATATTACATAGAAGTTCATCACTCTTTTCTTTCTTTCTAACCAAATCTTCCTGTTTCTTAATACTTTGTTTAGCTTTTGGAAGACATGAGGAGATTGTCCAGCATTCACTGCCATATAGGAGGATTGATATTACATAGAAGTTCATCACTCTTTTCTTTGTTTCTACCGAAATCTTCCTGTTTCTTAATACTTTGTTTAGCTTTTAGAAGACATGAGGATATTGCCCAGCATTCACTGCCATATAGGAGGATTGATATTACATAGAAGTTCATCACTCTTTCCTTTGTTTCTAACGAAATCTTCCTGTTTCTTAATACTTTGTTTAGCTTTTGGAAGACATGAGGATATTGCCCAGCATTCACTGCCATATAGGAGGATTGATATTACATAGAAGTTCATCACTCTTTCCTTTGTTTCTAACGAAATCTTCCTGTTTCTTAATACTTTGTTTAGCTTTTGGAAGACATGAGGATATTGTCCAGCATTCACTGCCATATAGGAGGATTGATATTACATAGAAGTTCATCATTCTTTTCTTTGTTTCTAACGAAATCTTCCTGTTTCTTAATACTTTGTTTAGCTTTTGGAAGACATGAGGATATTGTCCAGCATTCACTGCCATATAGGAGGATTGATATTACATAGAAGTTCATCACTCTTTTCTTTGTTTCTAACGTAATCTTCCTGTTTCTTAATACTTTGTTTAGCTTTTGGAAGACATGAGGATATTGCCCAGCATTCACTGCCATATAGGAGGATTGATATTACATAGAAGTTCATCACTCTTTTCTTTGTTTCTAACGAAATCTTCCTGTTTCTTAATACTTTGTTTAGCTTTTGGAAGACATGAGGATATTGCCCAGCATTCACTGCCATATAGGAGGATTGATATTACATAGAAGTTCATCACTCTTTTCTTTGTTTCTAACCAAATCTTCCTGTTTCTTAATACTTTGTTTAGCTTTTGGAAGACATGAGGATATTGCCCAGCATTCACTGCCATATAGGAGGATTGATATTACATAGAAGTTCATCACTCTTTTCTTTGTTTCTAACGAAATCTTCCTGTTTCTTAATACTTTGTTTAGCTTTTGGAAGACATGAGGATATTGTCCAGCATTCACTGCCATATAGGAGGATTGATATTACATAGAAGTTCATCACTCTTTTCTTTGTTTCTAACCAAATCTTCCTGTTTCTTAATACTTTGTTTAGCTTTTGGAAGACATGAGGATATTGCCCAGCATTCACTGCCATATAGGAGGATTGATATTACATAGAAGTTCATCACTCTTTTCTTTGTTTCTAACGAAATCTTCCTGTTTCTTAATACTTTGTTTAGCTTTTGGAAGACATGAGGATATTGCCCAGCATTCACTGCCATATAGGAGGATTGATATTACATAGAAGTTCATCACTCTTTTCTTTGTTTCTAACGAAATCTTCCTGTTTCTTAATACTTTGTTTAGCTTTTGGAAGACATGAGGATATTGTCCAGCATTCACTGCCATATAGGAGGATTGATATTACATAGAAGTTCATCACTCTTTTCTTTGTTTCTAACGTAATCTTCCTGTTTCTTAATACTTTGTTTAGCTTTTGGAAGACATGAGGATATTGCCCAGCATTCACTGCCATATAGGAGGATTGATATTACATAGAAGTTCATCACTCTTTTCTTTCTTTCTAACCAAATCTTCCTGTTTCTTAATACTTTGTTTAGCTTTTGGAAGACATGAGGATATTGCCCAGCATTCACTGCCATATAGGAGGATTGATATTACATAGAAGTTCATCATTCTTTTCTTTGTTTCTAACGAAATCTTCCTGTTTCTTAATACTTTGTTTAGCTTTTGGAAGACATGAGGATATTGCCCAGCATTCACTGCCATATAAGAGGATTGATATTACATAGAAGTTCATCACTCTTTTCTTTCTTTCTAACCAAATCTTCCTGTTTCTTAATACTTTGTTTAGCTTTTGGAAGACATGAGGATATTGCCCAGCATTCACTGCCATATAGGAGGATTGATATTACATAGAAGTTCATCACTCTTTTCTTTGTTTCTAACGAAATCTTCCTGTTTCTTAATACTTTGTTTAGCTTTTAGAAGACATGAGGAGATTGTCCAGCATTCACTGCCATATAGGAGGATTGATATTACATAGAAGTTCATCACTCTTTTCTTTGTTTCTAACGAAATCTTCCTGTTTCTTAATACTTTGTTTAGCTTTTGGAAGACATGAGGAGATTGTCCAGCATTCACTGCCATATAGGAGGATTGATATTACATAGAAGTTCATCACTCTTTTCTTTGTTTCTAACGAAATCTTCCTGTTTCTTAATACTTTGTTTAGCTTTTGGAAGACATGAGGAGATTGTCCAGCATTCACTGCCATATAGGAGGATTGATATTACATAGAAGTTCATCACTCTTTTCTTTGTTTCTAACGAAATCTTCCTGTTTCTTAATACTTTGTTTAGCTTTTGGAAGACATGAGGAGATTGTCCAGCATTCACTGCCATATAGGAGGATTGATATTACATAGAAGTTCATCACTCTTTTCTTTGTTTCTAACGAAATCTTCCTGTTTCTTAATACTTTGTTTAGCTTTTGGAAGACATGAGGAGATTGTCCAGCATTCACTGCCATATAGGAGGATTGATATTACATAGAAGTTCATCACTCTTTTCTTTGTTTCTAACGAAATCTTCCTGTTTCTTAATACTTTGTTTAGCTTTTGGAAGACATGAGGATATTGCCCAGCATTCACTGCCATATAGGAGGATTGATATTACATAGAAGTTCATCATTCTTTTCTTTGTTTCTAACGTAATCTTCCTGTTTCTTAATACTTTGTTTAGCTTTTGGAAGACATGAGGATATTGCCCAGCATTCACTGCCATATAGGAGGATTGATATTACATAGAAGTTCATCACTCTTTTCTTTGTTTCTAACGTAATCTTCCTGTTTCTTAATACTTTGTTTAGCTTTTGGAAGACATGAGGATATTGCCCAGCATTCACTGCCATAGAGGAGGATTGATATTACATAGAAGTTCATCACTCTTTTCTTTGTTTCTAACCAAATCTTCCTGTTTCTTAATACTTTGTTTAGCTTTTAGAAGACATGAGGAGATTGTCCAGCATTCACTGCCATATAGGAGGATTGATATTACATAGAAGTTCATCACTCTTTTCTTTGTTTCTAACGAAATCTTCCTGTTTCTTAATACTTTGTTTAGCTTTTGGAAGACATGAGGAGATTGTCCAGCATTCACTGCCATATAGGAGGATTGATATTACATAGAAGTTCATCACTCTTTTCTTTGTTTCTAACGTAATCTTCCTGTTTCTTAATACTTTGTTTAGCTTTAGGAAGACATGAGGATATTGCCCAGCATTCACTGCCATATAGGAGGATTGATATTACATAGAAGTTCATCACTCTTTTCTTTGTTTCTAACGAAATCTTCCTGTTTCTTAATACTTTGTTTAGCTTTTGGAAGACATGAGGATATTGCCCAGCATTCACTGCCATATAGGAGGATTGATATTACATAGAAGTTCATCACTCTTTTCTTTGTTTCTAACGAAATCTTCCTGTTTCTTAATACTTTGTTTAGCTTTTGGAAGACATGAGGATATTGTCCAGCATTCACTGCCATATAGGAGGATTGATATTACATAGAAGTTCATCACTCTTTTCTTTGTTTCTAACTAAATCTTCCTGTTTCTTAATACTTTGTTTAGCTTTTGGAAGACATGAGGATATTGCCCAGCATTCACTGCCATATAGGAGGATTGATATTACATAGAAGTTCATCACTCTTTTCTTTCTTTCTAACCAAATCTTCCTGTTTCTTAATACTTTGTTTAGCTTTTGGAAGACATGAGGATATTGCCCAGCATTCACTGCCATATAGGAGGATTGATATTACATAGAAGTTCATCATTCTTTTCTTTGTTTCTAACGAAATCTTCCTGTTTCTTAATACTTTGTTTAGCTTTTGGAAGACATGAGGATATTGCCCAGCATTCACTGCCATATAAGAGGATTGATATTACATAGAAGTTCATCACTCTTTTCTTTCTTTCTAACCAAATCTTCCTGTTTCTTAATACTTTGTTTAGCTTTTGGAAGACATGAGGATATTGCCCAGCATTCACTGCCATATAGGAGGATTGATATTACATAGAAGTTCATCACTCTTTTCTTTGTTTCTAACGAAATCTTCCTGTTTCTTAATACTTTGTTTAGCTTTTAGAAGACATGAGGAGATTGTCCAGCATTCACTGCCATATAGGAGGATTGATATTACATAGAAGTTCATCACTCTTTTCTTTGTTTCTAACGAAATCTTCCTGTTTCTTAATACTTTGTTTAGCTTTTGGAAGACATGAGGAGATTGTCCAGCATTCACTGCCATATAGGAGGATTGATATTACATAGAAGTTCATCACTCTTTTCTTTGTTTCTAACGAAATCTTCCTGTTTCTTAATACTTTGTTTAGCTTTTGGAAGACATGAGGAGATTGTCCAGCATTCACTGCCATATAGGAGGATTGATATTACATAGAAGTTCATCACTCTTTTCTTTGTTTCTAACGAAATCTTCCTGTTTCTTAATACTTTGTTTAGCTTTTGGAAGACATGAGGAGATTGTCCAGCATTCACTGCCATATAGGAGGATTGATATTACATAGAAGTTCATCACTCTTTTCTTTGTTTCTAACGAAATCTTCCTGTTTCTTAATACTTTGTTTAGCTTTTGGAAGACATGAGGAGATTGTCCAGCATTCACTGCCATATAGGAGGATTGATATTACATAGAAGTTCATCACTCTTTTCTTTGTTTCTAACGAAATCTTCCTGTTTCTTAATACTTTGTTTAGCTTTTGGAAGACATGAGGATATTGCCCAGCATTCACTGCCATATAGGAGGATTGATATTACATAGAAGTTCATCATTCTTTTCTTTGTTTCTAACGTAATCTTCCTGTTTCTTAATACTTTGTTTAGCTTTTGGAAGACATGAGGATATTGCCCAGCATTCACTGCCATATAGGAGGATTGATATTACATAGAAGTTCATCACTCTTTTCGTTGTTTCTAACGTAATCTTCCTGTTTCTTAATACTTTGTTTAGCTTTTGGAAGACATGAGGATATTGCCCAGCATTCACTGCCATAGAGGAGGATTGATATTACATAGAAGTTCATCACTCTTTTCTTTGTTTCTAACCAAATCTTCCTGTTTCTTAATACTTTGTTTAGCTTTTAGAAGACATGAGGAGATTGTCCAGCATTCACTGCCATATAGGAGGATTGATATTACATAGAAGTTCATCACTCTTTTCTTTGTTTCTAACGAAATCTTCCTGTTTCTTAATACTTTGTTTAGCTTTTGGAAGACATGAGGAGATTGTCCAGCATTCACTGCCATATAGGAGGATTGATATTACATAGAAGTTCATCACTCTTTTCTTTGTTTCTAACGTAATCTTCCTGTTTCTTAATACTTTGTTTAGCTTTTGGAAGACATGAGGATATTGCCCAGCATTCACTGCCATATAGGAGGATTGATATTACATAGAAGTTCATCACTCTTTTCTTTGTTTCTAACGAAATCTTCCTGTTTCTTAATACTTTGTTTAGCTTTTGGAAGACATGAGGATATTGCCCAGCATTCACTGCCATATAGGAGGATTGATATTACATAGAAGTTCATCACTCTTTTCTTTGTTTCTAACGAAATCTTCCTGTTTCTTAATACTTTGTTTAGCTTTTGGAAGACATGAGGATATTGTCCAGCATTCACTGCCATATAGGAGGATTGATATTACATAGAAGTTCATCACTCTTTTCTTTGTTTCTAACTAAATCTTCCTGTTTCTTAATACTTTGTTTAGCTTTTGGAAGACATGAGGATATTGCCCAGCATTCACTGCCATATAGGAGGATTGATATTACATAGAAGTTCATCACTCTTTTCTTTCTTTCTAACCAAATCTTCCTGTTTCTTAATACTTTGTTTAGCTTTTGGAAGACATGAGGATATTGCCCAGCATTCACTGCCATATAGGAGGATTGATATTACATAGAAGTTCATCATTCTTTTCTTTGTTTCTAACGAAATCTTCCTGTTTCTTAATACTTTGTTTAGCTTTTGGAAGACATGAGGATATTGCCCAGCATTCACTGCCATATAAGAGGATTGATATTACATAGAAGTTCATCACTCTTTTCTTTCTTTCTAACCAAATCTTCCTGTTTCTTAATACTTTGTTTAGCTTTTGGAAGACATGAGGATATTGCCCAGCATTCACTGCCATATAGGAGGATTGATATTACATAGAAGTTCATCACTCTTTTCTTTGTTTCTAACGAAATCTTCCTGTTTCTTAATACTTTGTTTAGCTTTTAGAAGACATGAGGAGATTGTCCAGCATTCACTGCCATATAGGAGGATTGATATTACATAGAAGTTCATCACTCTTTTCTTTGTTTCTAACGAAATCTTCCTGTTTCTTAATACTTTGTTTAGCTTTTGGAAGACATGAGGAGATTGTCCAGCATTCACTGCCATATAGGAGGATTGATATTACATAGAAGTTCATCACTCTTTTCTTTGTTTCTAACGAAATCTTCCTGTTTCTTAATACTTTGTTTAGCTTTTGGAAGACATGAGGAGATTGTCCAGCATTCACTGCCATATAGGAGGATTGATATTACATAGAAGTTCATCACTCTTTTCTTTGTTTCTAACGAAATCTTCCTGTTTCTTAATACTTTGTTTAGCTTTTGGAAGACATGAGGAGATTGTCCAGCATTCACTGCCATATAGGAGGATTGATATTACATAGAAGTTCATCACTCTTTTCTTTGTTTCTAACGAAATCTTCCTGTTTCTTAATACTTTGTTTAGCTTTTGGAAGACATGAGGAGATTGTCCAGCATTCACTGCCATATAGGAGGATTGATATTACATAGAAGTTCATCACTCTTTTCTTTGTTTCTAACGAAATCTTCCTGTTTCTTAATACTTTGTTTAGCTTTTGGAAGACATGAGGATATTGCCCAGCATTCACTGCCATATAGGAGGATTGATATTACATAGAAGTTCATCATTCTTTTCTTTGTTTCTAACGTAATCTTCCTGTTTCTTAATACTTTGTTTAGCTTTTGGAAGACATGAGGATATTGCCCAGCATTCACTGCCATATAGGAGGATTGATATTACATAGAAGTTCATCACTCTTTTCTTTGTTTCTAACGTAATCTTCCTGTTTCTTAATACTTTGTTTAGCTTTTGGAAGACATGAGGATATTGCCCAGCATTCACTGCCATAGAGGAGGATTGATATTACATAGAAGTTCATCACTCTTTTCTTTGTTTCTAACCAAATCTTCCTGTTTCTTAATACTTTGTTTAGCTTTTAGAAGACATGAGGAGATTGTCCAGCATTCACTGCCATATAGGAGGATTGATATTACATAGAAGTTCATCACTCTTTTCTTTGTTTCTAACGAAATCTTCCTGTTTCTTAATACTTTGTTTAGCTTTTGGAAGACATGAGGAGATTGTCCAGCATTCACTGCCATATAGGAGGATTGATATTACATAGAAGTTCATCACTCTTTTCTTTGTTTCTAACGTAATCTTCCTGTTCCTTAATACTTTGTTTAGCTTTTAGAAGACATGAGGAGATTGTCCAGCATTCACTGCCATATAGGAGGATTGATATTACATAGAAGTTCATCACTCTTTTCTTTGTTTCTAACCAAATCTTCCTGTTTCTTAATACTTTGTTTAGCTTTTGGAAGACATGAGGATATTGCCCAGCATTCACTGCCATATAGGAGGATTGATATTACATAGAAGTTCATCACTCTTTTCTTTGTTTCTAACGAAATCTTCCTGTTTCTTAATACTTTGTTTAGCTTTTAGAAGACATGAGGAGATTGTCCAGCATTCACTGCCATATAGGAGGATTGATATTACATAGAAGTTCATCACTCTTTTCTTTGTTTCTAACGAAATCTTCCTGTTTCTTAATACTTTGTTTAGCTTTTGGAAGACATGAGGAGATTGTCCAGCATTCACTGCCATATAGGAGGATTGATATTACATAGAAGTTCATCACTCTTTTCTTTGTTTCTAACGAAATCTTCCTGTTTCTTAATACTTTGTTTAGCTTTTGGAAGACATCAGGAGATTGTCCAGCATTCACTGCCATATAGGAGGATTGATATTACATAGAAGTTCATCACTCTTTTCTTTGTTTCTAACGTAATCTTCCTGTTTCTTAATACTTTGTTTAGCTTTTGGAAGACATGAGGATATTGCCCAGCATTCACTGCCATAGAGGAGGATTGATATTACATAGAAGTTCATCACTCTTTTCTTTGTTTCTAACCAAATCTTCCTGTTTCTTAATACTTTGTTTAGCTTTTGGAAGACATGAGGAGATTGTCCAGCATTCACTGCCATATAGGAGGATTGATATTACATAGAAGTTCATCACTCTTTTCTTTCTTTCTAACGAAATCTTCCTGTTCCTTAATACTTTGTTTAGCTTTTGGAAGACATGAGGATATTGCCCAGCATTCACTGCCATATAGGAGGATTGATATTACATAGAAGTTCATCACTCTTTTCTTTGTTTCTAACGAAATCTTCCTGTTTCTTAATACTTTGTTTAGCTTTTGGAAGACATGAGGATATTGTCCAGCATTCACTGCCATATAGGAGGATTGATATTACATAGAAGTTCATCACTCTTTTCTTTGTTTCTAACGAAATCTTCCTGTTTCTTAATACTTTGTTTAGCTTTTGGAAGACATGAGGAGATTGTCCAGCATTCACTGCCATATAGGAGGATTGATATTACATAGAAGTTCATCACTCTTTTCTTTGTTTCTAACCAAATCTTCCTGTTTCTTAATACTTTGTTTAGCTTTTGGAAGACATGAGGATATTGCCCAGCATTCACTGCCATATAGGAGGATTGATATTACATAGAAGTTCATCATTCTTTTCTTTGTTTCTAACGTAATCTTCCTGTTTCTTAATACTTTGTTTAGCTTTTGGAAGACATGAGGATATTGTCCAGCATTCACTGCCATATAGGAGGATTGATATTACATAGAAGTTCATCACTCTTTTCTTTGTTTCTAACGAAATCTTCCTGTTTCTTAATACTTTGTTTAGCTTTTGGAAGACATGAGGATATTGTCCAGCATTCACTGCCATATAGGAGGATTGATATTACATAGAAGTTCATCACTCTTTTCTTTGTTTCTAACGAAATCTTCCTGTTTCTTAATACTTTGTTTAGCTTTTGGAAGACATGAGGATATTGCCCAGCATTCACTGCCATATAGGAGGATTGATATTACATAGAAGTTCATCACTCTTTTCTTTGTTTCTAACGAAATCTTCCTGTTTCTTAATACTTTGTTTAGCTTTTGGAAGACATGAGGAGATTGTCCAGCATTCACTGCCATATAGGAGGATTGATATTACATAGAAGTTCATCACTCTTTTCTTTGTTTCTAACGAAATCTTCCTGTTTCTTAATACTTTGTTTAGCTTTTGGAAGACATGAGGATATTGCCCAGCATTCACTGCCATATAGGAGGATTGATATTACATAGAAGTTCATCACTCTTTTCTTTGTTTCTAACGAAATCTTCCTGTTTCTTAATACTTTGTTTAGCTTTTGGAAGACATGAGGATATTGTCCAGCATTCACTGCCATATAGGAGGATTGATATTACATAGAAGTTCATCACTCTTTTCTTTGTTTCTAACGAAATCTTCCTGTTTCTTAATACTTTGTTTAGCTTTTGGAAGACATGAGGATATTGCCCAGCATTCACTGCCATATAGGAGGATTGATATTACATAGAAGTTCATCATTCTTTTCTTTGTTTCTAACGAAATCTTCCTGTTTCTTAATACTTTGTTTAGCTTTTGGAAGACATGAGGAGATTGTCCAGCATTCACTGCCATATAGGAGGATTGATATTACATAGAAGTTCATCACTCTTTTATTTGTTTCTACCGAAATCTTCCTGTTTCTTAATACTTTGTTTAGCTTTTGGAAGACATGAGGATATTGCCCAGCATTCACTGCCATATAGGAGGATTGATATTACATAGAAGTTCATCACTCTTTTCTTTGTTTCTAACGAAATCTTCCTGTTTCTTAATACTTTGCTTAGGTTTTGGAAGACATGATGAGATTGTCCAGCATTCACTGCCATATAGGAGGATTGATATTACATAGAAGTTCATCACTCTTTTCTTTGTTTCTAACGAAATCTTCCTGTTTCTTAATACTTTGCTTAGGTTTTGGAAGACATGATGAGATTGTCCAGCATTCACTGCCATATAGGAGGATTGATATTACATAGAAGTTCATCACTCTTTTCTTTGTTTCTAACGAAATCTTCCTGTTTCTTAATACTTTGTTTAGCTTTTGGAAGACATGAGGAGATTGTCCAGCATTCCCAGCCATATAGGAGGATTGATATTACATAGAAGTTCATCACTCTTTTCTTTGTTTCTAACCAAATCTTCCTGTTTCTTAATACTTTGTTTAGCTTTTGGAAGACATGAGGATATTGCCCAGCATTCACTGCCATAGAGGAGGATTGATATTACATAGAAGTTCATCACTCTTTTCTTTGTTTCTAACGAAATCTTCCTGTTTCTTAATACTTTGTTTAGCTTTTGGAAGACATGAGGAGATTGTCCAGCATTCACTGCCATATAGGAGGATTGATATTACATAGAAGTTCATCACTCTTTTCTTTCTTTCTAACGAAATCTTCCTGTTTCTTAATACTTTGTTTAGCTTTTGGAAGACATGAGGATATTGCCCAGCATTCACTGCCATATAGGAGGATTGATATTACATAGAAGTTCATCATTCTTTTCTTTGTTTCTAACGAAATCTTCCTGTTTCTTAATACTTTGTTTAGCTTTTGGAAGACATGAGGAGATTGTCCAGCATTCACTGCCATATAGGAGGATTGATATTACATAGAAGTTCATCACTCTTTTATTTGTTTCTACCGAAATCTTCCTGTTTCTTAATACTTTGTTTAGCTTTTGGAAGACATGAGGATATTGCCCAGCATTCACTGCCATATAGGAGGATTGATATTACATAGAAGTTCATCACTCTTTTCTTTGTTTCTAACGAAATCTTCCTGTTTCTTAATACTTTGCTTAGGTTTTGGAAGACATGATGAGATTGTCCAGCATTCACTGCCATATAGGAGGATTGATATTACATAGATGTTCATCACTCTTTTCTTTGTTTCTAACCAAATCTTCCTGTTTCTTAATACTTTGTTTAGCTTTTGGAAGACATGAGGAGATTGTCCAGCATTCACTGCCATATAGGAGGATTGATATTACATAGAAGTTCATCACTCTTTTATTTGTTTCTACCGAAATCTTCCTGTTTCTTAATACTTTGTTTAGCTTTTGGAAGACATGAGGATATTGCCCAGCATTCACTGCCATATAGGAGGATTGATATTACATAGAAGTTCATCACTCTTTTCTTTGTTTCTAACGAAATCTTCCTGTTTCTTAATACTTTGCTTAGGTTTTGGAAGACATGATGAGATTGTCCAGCATTCACTGCCATATAGGAGGATTGATATTACATAGAAGTTCATCACTCTTTTCTTTGTTTCTAACCAAATCTTCCTGTTTCTTAATACTTTGTTTAGCTTTTGGAAGACATGAGGAGATTGTCCAGCATTCACTGCCATATAGGAGGATTGATATTACATAGAAGTTCATCACTCTTTTATTTGTTTCTACCGAAATCTTCCTGTTTCTTAATACTTTGTTTAGCTTTTGGAAGACATGAGGATATTGCCCAGCATTCACTGCCATATAGGAGGATTGATATTACATAGAAGTTCATCACTCTTTTCTTTGTTTCTAACGAAATATTCCTGTTTCTTAATACTTTGCTTAGGTTTTGGAAGACATGATGAGATTGTCCAGCATTCACTGCCATATAGGAGGATTGATATTACATAGAAGTTCATCACTCTTTTCTTTGTTTCTAACCAAATCTTCCTGTTTCTTAATACTTTGTTTAGCTTTTGGAAGACATGAGGAGATTGTCCAGCATTCACTGCCATATAGGAGGATTGATATTACATAGAAGTTCATCACTCTTTTATTTGTTTCTACCGAAATCTTCCTGTTTCTTAATACTTTGTTTAGCTTTTGGAAGACATGAGGATATTGCCCAGCATTCACTGCCATATAGGAGGATTGATATTACATAGAAGTTCATCACTCTTTTCTTTGTTTCTAACGAAATCTTCCTGTTTCTTAATACTTTGTTTAGCTTTTGGAAGACATGAGGAGATTGTCCAGCATTCCCAGCCATATAGGAGGATTGATATTACATAGAAGTTCATCACTCTTTTCTTTGTTTCTAACGTAATCTTCCTGTTTCTTAATACTTTGTTTAGCTTTTGGAAGACATGAGGATATTGCCCAGCATTCACTGCCATAGAGGAGGATTGATATTACATAGAAGTTCATCACTCTTTTCTTTGTTTCTAACCAAATCTTCCTGTTTCTTAATACTTTGTTTAGCTTTTAGAAGACATGAGGAGATTGTCCAGCATTCACTGCCATATAGGAGGATTGATATTACATAGAAGTTCATCACTCTTTTCTTTGTTTCTAACGAAATCTTCCTGTTTCTTAATACTTTGTTTAGCTTTTGGAAGACATGAGGAGATTGTCCAGCATTCACTGCCATATAGGAGGATTGATATTACATAGAAGTTCATCACTCTTTTCTTTGTTTCTAACGTAATCTTCCTGTTCCTTAATACTTTGTTTAGCTTTTAGAAGACATGAGGAGATTGTCCAGCATTCACTGCCATATAGGAGGATTGATATTACATAGAAGTTCATCACTCTTTTCTTTGTTTCTAACGTAATCTTCCTGTTCCTTAATACTTTGTTTAGCTTTTGGAAGACATGAGGAAATTGTCCAGCATTCACTGCCATATAGGAGGATTGATATTACATAGAAGTTCATCACTCTTTTCTTTCTTTCTAACCAAATCTTCCTGTTTCTTAATACTTTGTTTAGCTTTTGGAAGACATGAGGAGATTGCCCAGCATTCACTGCCATAGAGGAGGATTGATATTACATAGAAGTTCATCACTCTTTTCTTTGTTTCTAACCAAATCTTCCTGTTTCTTAATACTTTGTTTAGCTTTTGGAAGACATGAGGAGATTGTCCAGCATTCACTGCCATATAGGAGGATTGATATTACATAGAAGTTCATCACTCTTTTCTTTGTTTCTAACGTAATCTTCCTGTTTCTTAATACTTTGTTTAGCTTTTGGAAGACATGAGGATATTGCCCAGCATTCACTGCCATATAGGAGGATTGATATTACATAGAAGTTCATCACTCTTTTCTTTGTTTCTAACGTAATCTTCCTGTTTCTTAATACTTTGTTTAGCTTTTGGAAGACATGAGGATATTGCCCAGCATTCACTGCCATAGAGGAGGATTGATATTACATAGAAGTTCATCACTCTTTTCTTTGTTTCTAACCAAATCTTCCTGTTTCTTAATACTTTGTTTAGCTTTTAGAAGACATGAGGAGATTGTCCAGCATTCACTGCCATATAGGAGGATTGATATTACATAGAAGTTCATCACTCTTTTCTTTGTTTCTAACCAAATCTTCCTGTTTCTTAATACTTTGTTTAGCTTTTGGAAGACATGAGGAGATTGTCCAGCATTCACTGCCATATAGGAGGATTGATATTACATAGAAGTTCATCACTCTTTTATTTGTTTCTACCGAAATCTTCCTGTTTCTTAATACTTTGTTTAGCTTTTGGAAGACATGAGGATATTGCCCAGCATTCACTGCCATATAGGAGGATTGATATTACATAGAAGTTCATCACTCTTTTCTTTGTTTCTAACGAAATCTTCCTGTTTCTTAATACTTTGTTTAGCTTTTGGAAGACATGAGGAGATTGTCCAGCATTCCCAGCCATATAGGAGGATTGATATTACATAGAAGTTCATCACTCTTTTCTTTGTTTCTAACGTAATCTTCCTGTTTCTTAATACTTTGTTTAGCTTTTGGAAGACATGAGGATATTGCCCAGCATTCACTGCCATAGAGGAGGATTGATATTACATAGAAGTTCATCACTCTTTTCTTTGTTTCTAACCAAATCTTCCTGTTTCTTAATACTTTGTTTAGCTTTTAGAAGACATGAGGAGATTGTCCAGCATTCACTGCCATATAGGAGGATTGATATTACATAGAAGTTCATCACTCTTTTCTTTGTTTCTAACGAAATCTTCCTGTTTCTTAATACTTTGTTTAGCTTTTGGAAGACATGAGGAGATTGTCCAGCATTCACTGCCATATAGGAGGATTGATATTACATAGAAGTTCATCACTCTTTCTTTGTTTCTAACGTAATCTTCCTGTTCCTTAATACTTTGTTTAGCTTTTAGAAGACATGAGGAGATTGTCCAGCATTCACTGCCATATAGGAGGATTGATATTACATAGAAGTTCATCACTCTTTTCTTTGTTTCTAACGTAATCTTCCTGTTCCTTAATACTTTGTTTAGCTTTTGGAAGACATGAGGAAATTGTCCAGCATTCACTGCCATATAGGAGGATTGATATTACATAGAAGTTCATCACTCTTTTCTTTCTTTCTAACCAAATCTTCCTGTTTCTTAATACTTTGTTTAGCTTTTGGAAGACATGAGGAGATTGCCCAGCATTCACTGCCATAGAGGAGGATTGATATTACATAGAAGTTCATCACTCTTTTCTTTGTTTCTAACCAAATCTTCCTGTTTCTTAATACTTTGTTTAGCTTTTGGAAGACATGAGGAGATTGTCCAGCATTCACTGCCATATAGGAGGATTGATATTACATAGAAGTTCATCACTCTTTTCTTTGTTTCTAACGTAATCTTCCTGTTTCTTAATACTTTGTTTAGCTTTTGGAAGACATGAGGATATTGCCCAGCATTCACTGCCATATAGGAGGATTGATATTACATAGAAGTTCATCACTCTTTTCTTTGTTTCTAACGTAATCTTCCTGTTTCTTAATACTTTGTTTAGCTTTTGGAAGACATGAGGATATTGCCCAGCATTCACTGCCATAGAGGAGGATTGATATTACATAGAAGTTCATCACTCTTTTCTTTGTTTCTAACCAAATCTTCCTGTTTCTTAATACTTTGTTTAGCTTTTAGAAGACATGAGGAGATTGTCCAGCATTCACTGCCATATAGGAGGATTGATATTACATAGAAGTTCATCACTCTTTTCTTTGTTTCTAACGAAATCTTCCTGTTTCTTAATACTTTGTTTAGCTTTTAGAAGACATGAGGAGATTGTCCAGCATTCACTGCCATATAGGAGGATTGATATTACATAGAAGTTCATCACTCTTTTCTTTGTTTCTAACGAAATCTTCCTGTTTCTTAATACTTTGTTTAGCTTTTGGAAGACATGAGGAGATTGTCCAGCATTCACTGCCATATAGGAGGATTGATATTACATAGAAGTTCATCACTCTTTTCTTTGTTTCTAACGTAATCTTCCTGTTTCTTAATACTTTGTTTAGCTTTTGGAAGACATGAGGATATTGCCCAGCATTCACTGCCATATAGGAGGATTGATATTACATAGAAGTTCATCATTCTTTTCTTTGTTTCTAACGAAATCTTCCTGTTTTTTAATACTTTGTTTAGCTTTTGGGAGACATGAGGAGATTGTCCAGCATTCACTGCCATATAGGAGGATTGATATTACAGAGAAGTTCATCACTCTTTTCTTTGTTTCTAACGAAATCTTCCTGTTTCTTAATACTTTGTTTAGCTTTTGGAAGACATGGTGAGTTTGTCCAGCATTCACTGCCATATAGGAGGATTGATATTACATAGAAGTTCATCACTCTTTTCTTTCTTTCTAACCAAATCTTCCTGTTTCTTAATACTTTGTTTAGCTTTTGGAAGACATGAGGATATTGCCCAGCATTCACTGCCATATAGGAGGATTGATATTACATAGAAGTTCATCACTCTTTTCTTTGTTTCTAACGTAATCTTCCTGTTTCTTAATACTTTGTTTAGCTTTTGGAAGACATGAGGATATTGCCCAGCATTCACTGCCATATAGGAGGATTGATATTACATAGAAGTTCATCACTCTTTTCTTTCTTTCTAACCAAATCTTCCTGTTTCTTAATACTTTGTTTAGCTTTTGGAAGACATGAGGAGATTGTCCAGCATTCACTGCCATATAGGAGGATTGATATTACATAGAAGTTCATCACTCTTTTCTTTCTTTCTAACCAAATCTTCCTGTTTCTTAATACTTTGTTTAGCTTTTGGAAGACATGAGGAGATTGTCCAACATTCACTGCCATATAGGAGGATTGATATTACATAGAAGTTCATCACTCTTTTCTTTGTTTCTAACGAAATCTTCCTGTTTCTTAATACTTTGTTTAGCTTTTGGAAGACATGAGGATATTGCCCAGCATTCACTGCCATATAGGAGGATTGATATTACATAGAAGTTCATCACTCTTTTCTTTGTTTCTAACGAAATCTTCCTGTTTCTTAATACTTTGTTTAGCTTTTGGAAGACATGAGGAGATTGTCCAACATTCACTGCCATATAGGAGGATTGATATTACATAGAAGTTCATCACTCTTTTCTTTGTTTCTAACGAAATCTTCCTGTTTCTTAATACTTTGTTTAGCTTTTGGAAGACATGAGGAGATTGCCCAGCATTCACTGCCATATAGGAGGATTGATATTACATAGAAGTTCATCACTCTTTTCTTTCTTTCTAACCAAATCTTCCTGTTTCTTAATACTTTGTTTAGCTTTTGGAAGACATGAGGAGATTGTCCAACATTCACTGCCATATAGGAGGATTGATATTACATAGAAGTTCATCACTCTTTTCTTTGTTTCTAACGAAATCTTCCTGTTTCTTAATACTTTGTTTAGCTTTTGGAAGACATGAGGATATTGCCCAGCATTCACTGCCATATAGGAGGATTGATATTACATAGAAGTTCATCACTCTTTTCTTTCTTTCTAACCAAATCTTCCTGTTTCTTAATACTTTGTTTAGCTTTTGGAAGACATGAGGAGATTGTCCAGCATTCACTGCCATATAGGAGGATTGATATTACATAGAAGTTCATCACTCTTTTCTTTCTTTCTAACCAAATCTTCCTGTTTCTTAATACTTTGTTTAGCTTTTGGAAGACATGAGGAGATTGTCCAACATTCACTGCCATATAGGAGGATTGATATTACATAGAAGTTCATCACTCTTTTCTTTGTTTCTAACGAAATCTTCCTGTTTCTTAATACTTTGTTTAGCTTTTGGAAGACATGAGGAGATTGCCCAGCATTCACTGCCATATAGGAGGATTGATATTACATAGAAGTTCATCACTCTTTTCTTTCTTTCTAACCAAATCTTCCTGTTTCTTAATACTTTGTTTAGCTTTTGGAAGACATGAGGAGATTGTCCAACATTCACTGCCATATAGGAGGATTGATATTACATAGAAGTTCATCACTCTTTTCTTTGTTTCTAACGAAATCTTCCTGTTTCTTAATACTTTGTTTAGCTTTTGGAAGACATGAGGAGATTGCCCAGCATTCACTGCCATATAGGAGGATTGATATTACATAGAAGTTCATCACTCTTTTCTTTCTTTCTAACCAAATCTTCCTGTTTCTTAATACTTTGTTTAGCTTTTGGAAGACATGAGGAGATTGTCCAGCATTCACTGCCATATAGGAGGATTGATATTACATAGAAGTTCATCACTCTTTTCTTTCTTTCTAACCAAATCTTCCTGTTTCTTAATACTTTGTTTAGCTTTTGGAAGACATGAGGAGATTGTCCAACATTCACTGCCATATAGGAGGATTGATATTACATAGAAGTTCATCACTCTTTTCTTTGTTTCTAACGAAATCTTCCTGTTTCTTAATACTTTGTTTAGCTTTTGGAAGACATGAGGAGATTGCCCAGCATTCACTGCCATATAGGAGGATTGATATTACATAGAAGTTCATCACTCTTTTCTTTCTTTCTAACCAAATCTTCCTGTTTCTTAATACTTTGTTTAGCTTTTGGAAGACATGAGGAGATTGTCCAACATTCACTGCCATATAGGAGGATTGATATTACATAGAAGTTCATCACTCTTTTCTTTCTTTCTAACCAAATCTTCCTGTTTCTTAATACTTTGTTTAGCTTTTGGAAGACATGAGGAGATTGTCCAACATTCACTGCCATATAGGAGGATTGATATTACATAGAAGTTCATCACTCTTTTCTTTCTTTCTAACCAAATCTTCCTGTTTCTTAATA
The DNA here is from genome assembly GCA_964036315.1 of Acanthosepion esculentum. Taxonomy (NCBI): domain Eukaryota; kingdom Metazoa; phylum Mollusca; class Cephalopoda; order Sepiida; family Sepiidae; genus Acanthosepion; species Acanthosepion esculentum. The sequence goes on along the minus strand of OZ038514.1, from coordinate 62,336,368 downwards.
CTTTGTTTAGCTTTTGGAAGACATGAGGAGATTGCCCAGCATTCACTGCCATATAGGAGGATTGATATTACATAGAAGTTCATCACTCTTTTCTTTCTTTCTAACCAAATCTTCCTGTTTCTTAATACTTTGTTTAGCTTTTGGAAGACATGAGGAGATTGTCCAACATTCACTGCCATATAGGAGGATTGATATTACATAGAAGTTCATCACTCTTTTCTTTGTTTCTAACGAAATCTTCCTGTTTCTTAATACTTTGTTTAGCTTTTGGAAGACATGAGGAGATTGCCCAGCATTCACTGCCATATAGGAGGATTGATATTACATAGAAGTTCATCACTCTTTTCTTTCTTTCTAACCAAATCTTCCTGTTTCTTAATACTTTGTTTAGCTTTTGGAAGACATGAGGAGATTGTCCAGCATTCACTGCCATATAGGAGGATTGATATTACATAGAAGTTCATCACTCTTTTCTTTCTTTCTAACCAAATCTTCCTGTTTCTTAATACTTTGTTTAGCTTTTGGAAGACATGAGGAGATTGTCCAACATTCACTGCCATATAGGAGGATTGATATTACATAGAAGTTCATCACTCTTTTCTTTGTTTCTAACGAAATCTTCCTGTTTCTTAATACTTTGTTTAGCTTTTGGAAGACATGAGGAGATTGCCCAGCATTCACTGCCATATAGGAGGATTGATATTACATAGAAGTTCATCACTCTTTTCTTTCTTTCTAACCAAATCTTCCTGTTTCTTAATACTTTGTTTAGCTTTTGGAAGACATGAGGAGATTGTCCAACATTCACTGCCATATAGGAGGATTGATATTACATAGAAGTTCATCACTCTTTTCTTTCTTTCTAACCAAATCTTCCTGTTTCTTAATACTTTGTTTAGCTTTTGGAAGACATGAGGAGATTGTCCAACATTCACTGCCATATAGGAGGATTGATATTACATAGAAGTTCATCACTCTTTTCTTTGTTTCTAACGAAATCTTCCTGTTTCTTAATACTTTGTTTAGCTTTTGGAAGACATGAGGAGATTGCCCAGCATTCACTGCCATATAGGAGGATTGATATTACATAGAAGTTCATCACTCTTTTCTTTCTTTCTAACCAAATCTTCCTGTTTCTTAATACTTTGTTTAGCTTTTGGAAGACATGAGGAGATTGTCCAACATTCACTGCCATATAGGAGGATTGATATTACATAGAAGTTCATCACTCTTTTCTTTGTTTCTAACGAAATCTTCCTGTTTCTTAATACTTTGTTTAGCTTTTGGAAGACATGAGGAGATTGCCCAGCATTCACTGCCATATAGGAGGATTGATATTACATAGAAGTTCATCACTCTTTTCTTTCTTTCTAACCAAATCTTCCTGTTTCTTAATACTTTGTTTAGCTTTTGGAAGACATGAGGAGATTGTCCAGCATTCACTGCCATATAGGAGGATTGATATTACATAGAAGTTCATCACTCTTTTCTTTCTTTCTAACCAAATCTTCCTGTTTCTTAATACTTTGTTTAGCTTTTGGAAGACATGAGGAGATTGTCCAACATTCACTGCCATATAGGAGGATTGATATTACATAGAAGTTCATCACTCTTTTCTTTGTTTCTAACGAAATCTTCCTGTTTCTTAATACTTTGTTTAGCTTTTGGAAGACATGAGGAGATTGCCCAGCATTCACTGCCATATAGGAGGATTGATATTACATAGAAGTTCATCACTCTTTTCTTTCTTTCTAACCAAATCTTCCTGTTTCTTAATACTTTGTTTAGCTTTTGGAAGACATGAGGAGATTGTCCAACATTCACTGCCATATAGGAGGATTGATATTACATAGAAGTTCATCACTCTTTTCTTTGTTTCTAACGAAATCTTCCTGTTTCTTAATACTTTGTTTAGCTTTTGGAAGACATGAGGATATTGTCCAGCATTCACTGCCATATAGGAGGATTGATATTACATAGAAGTTCATCACTCTTTTCTTTGTTTCTAACGTAATCTTCCTGTTTCTTAATACTTTGTTTAGCTTTTGGAAGACATGAGGATATTGTCCAGCATTCACTGCCATATAGGAGGATTGATATTACATAGAAGTTCATCACTCTTTTCTTTGTTTCTAACGTAATCTTCCTGTTTCTTAATACTTTGTTTAGCTTTTGGAAGACATGAGGAGATTGTCCAGCATTCACTGCCATATAGGAGGATTGATATTACATAGAAGTTCATCACTCTTTTCTTTGTTTCTAACGTAATCTCCCTGTTTCTTAATACTTTGTTTAGCTTTTGGAAGACATGAGGATATTGCCCAGCATTCACTGCCATATAGGAGGATTGATATTACATAGAAGTTCATCACTCTTTTCTTTCTTTCTAACCAAATCTTCCTGTTTCTTAATACTTTGTTTAGCTTTTGGAAGACATGAGGATATTGCCCAGCATTCACTGCCATATAGGAGGATTGATATTACATAGAAGTTCATCATTCTTTTCTTTGTTTCTAACGTAATCTTCCTGTTTCTTAATACTTTGTTTAGCTTTTGGAAGACATGAGGATATTGCCCAGCATTCACTGCCATATAGGAGGATTGATATTACATAGAAGTTCATCACTCTTTTCTTTGTTTCTAACGTAATCTTCCTGTTTCTTAATACTTTATTTAGCTTTTGGAAGACATGAGGAGATTGTCCAGCATTCCCAGCCATATAGGAGGATTGATATTACATAGAAGTTCATCACTCTTTTCTTTGTTTCTAACGAAATCTTCCTGTTTCTTAATACTTTGTTTAGCTTTTGGAAGACATGAGGAGATTGTCCAGCATTCCCTGCCATATAGGAGGATTGATATTACATAGAAGTTCATCACTCTTTTCTTTGTTTCTAACGAAATCTTCCTGTTTCTTAATACTTTATTTAGCTTTTGGAAGACAGGAGGAGAGTGTCCAGTATTCACTGCCATATAGGAGGATTGATATTACATAGAAGTTCATCACTCTTTTCTTTGTTTCTAACGAAATCTTCCTGTTTCTTAATACTTTATTTAGCTTTTGGAAGACATGAGGAGATTGTCCAGCATTCCCTGCCATATAGGAGGATTGATATTACATAGAAGTTCATCACTCTTTTCTTTGTTTCTAACGAAATCTTCCTGTTTCTTAATACTTTATTTAGCTTTTGGAAGACATGAGGAGATTGTCCAGCATTCCCTGCCATATAGGAGGATTGATATTACATAGAAGTTCATCACTCTTTTCTTTGTTTCTAACGAAATCTTCCTGTTTCTTAATACTTTGTTTAGCTTTTGGAAGACATGAGGAGATTGTCCAGCATTCCCTGCCATATAGGAGGATTGATATTACATAGAAGTTCATCACTCTTTTCTTTGTTTCTAACGAAATCTTCCTGTTTCTTAATACTTTATTTAGCTTTTGGAAGACATGAGGAGATTGTCCAGCATTCCCTGCCATATAGGAGGATTGATATTACATAGAAGTTCATCACTCTTTTCTTTGTTTCTAACGAAATCTTCCTGTTTCTTAATACTTTGTTTAGCTTTTGGAAGACATGAGGAGATTGTCCAGCATTCCCTGCCATATAGGAGGATTGATATTACATAGAAGTTCATCACTCTTTTCTTTGTTTCTAACGAAATCTTCCTGTTTCTTAATACTTTATTTAGCTTTTGGAAGACATGAGGAGATTGTCCAGCATTCCCTGCCATATAGGAGGATTGATATTACATAGAAGTTCATCACTCTTTTCTTTGTTTCTAACGAAATCTTCCTGTTTCTTAATACTTTGTTTAGCTTTTGGAAGACATGAGGAGATTGTCCAGCATTCCCTGCCATATAGGAGGATTGATATTACATAGAAGTTCATCACTCTTTTCTTTGTTTCTAACGAAATCTTCCTGTTTCTTAATACTTTATTTAGCTTTTGGAAGACATGAGGAGATTGTCCAGCATTCCCTGCCATATAGGAGGATTGATATTACATAGAAGTTCATCACTCTTTTCTTTGTTTCTAACGAAATCTTCCTGTTTCTTAATACTTTATTTAGCTTTTGGAAGACATGAGGAGATTGTCCAGCATTCCCAGCCATATAGGAGGATTGATATTACATAGAAGTTCATCATTCTTTTCTTTGTTTCTAACGAAATCTTCCTGTTTCTTAATACTTTATTTAGCTTTTGGAAGACAGGAGGAGAGTGTCCAGCATTCACTGCCATATAGGAGGATTGATATTACATAGAAGTTCATCACTCTTTTCTTTGTTTCTAACGAAATCTTCCTGTTTCTTAATACTTTATTTAGCTTTTGGAAGACATGAGGAGATTGTCCAGCATTCCCTGCCATATAGGAGGATTGATATTACATAGAAGTTCATCACTCTTTTCTTTGTTTCTAACGAAATCTTCCTGTTTCTTAATACTTTATTTAGCTTTTGGAAGACATGAGGAGATTGTCCAGCATTCCCTGCCATATAGGAGGATTGATATTACATAGAAGTTCATCACTCTTTTCTTTGTTTCTAACGAAATCTTCCTGTTTCTTAATACTTTGTTTAGCTTTTGGAAGACATGAGGAGATTGTCCAGCATTCCCTGCCATATAGGAGGATTGATATTACATAGAAGTTCATCACTCTTTTCTTTGTTTCTAACGAAATCTTCCTGTTTCTTAATACTTTATTTAGCTTTTGGAAGACATGAGGAGATTGTCCAGCATTCCCAGCCATATAGGAGGATTGATATTACATAGAAGTTCATCACTCTTTTCTTTGTTTCTAACGAAATCTTCCTGTTTCTTAATACTTTGTTTAGCTTTTGGAAGACATGAGGAGATTGTCCAGCATTCCCAGCCATATAGGAGGATTGATATTACATAGAAGTTCATCACTCTTTTCTTTGTTTCTAACGAAATCTTCCTGTTTCTTAATACTTTGTTTAGCTTTTGGAAGACATGAGGAGATTGTCCAGCATTCCCTGCCATATAGGAGGATTGATATTACATAGAAGTTCATCACTCTTTTCTTTGTTTCTAACGAAATCTTCCTGTTTCTTAATACTTTGTTTAGCTTTTGGAAGACATGAGGAGATTGTCCAGCATTCCCTGCCATATAGGAGGATTGATATTACATAGAAGTTCATCACTCTTTTCTTTGTTTCTAACGAAATCTTCCTGTTTCTTAATACTTTGTTTAGCTTTTGGAAGACATGAGGAGATTGTCCAGCATTCCCTGCCATATAGGAGGATTGATATTACATAGAAGTTCATCACTCTTTTCTTTGTTTCTAACGAAATCTTCCTGTTTCTTAATACTTTGTTTAGCTTTTGGAAGACATGAGGAGATTGTCCAGCATTCCCTGCCATATAGGAGGATTGATATTACATAGAAGTTCATCACTCTTTTCTTTGTTTCTAACGAAATCTTCCTGTTTCTTAATACTTTATTTAGCTTTTGGAAGACATGAGGAGATTGTCCAGCATTCCCTGCCATATAGGAGGATTGATATTACATAGAAGTTCATCACTCTTTTCTTTGTTTCTAACGAAATCTTCCTGTTTCTTAATACTTTGTTTAGCTTTTGGAAGACATGAGGAGATTGTCCAGCATTCCCAGCCATATAGGAGGATTGATATTACATAGAAGTTCATCACTCTTTTCTTTGTTTCTAACGAAATCTTCCTGTTTCTTAATACTTTGTTTAGCTTTTGGAAGACATGAGGAGATTGTCCAGCATTCCCAGCCATATAGGAGGATTGATATTACATAGAAGTTCATCACTCTTTTCTTTGTTTCTAACGAAATCTTCCTGTTTCTTAATACTTTGTTTAGCTTTTGGAAGACATGAGCAGATTGTCCAGCATTCCCTGCCATATAGGAGGATTGATATTACATAGAAGTTCATCACTCTTTTCTTTGTTTCTAACGAAATCTTCCTGTTTCTTAATACTTTGTTTAGCTTTTGGAAGACATGAGGAGATTGTCCAGCATTCCCTGCCATATAGGAGGATTGATATTACATAGAAGTTCATCACTCTTTTCTTTGTTTCTAACGAAATCTTCCTGTTTCTTAATACTTTGTTTAGCTTTTGGAAGACATGAGGAGATTGTCCAGCATTCCCTGCCATATAGGAGGATTGATATTACATAGAAGTTCATCACTCTTTTCTTTGTTTCTAACGAAATCTTCCTGTTTCTTAATACTTTGTTTAGCTTTTGGAAGACATGAGGAGATTGTCCAGCATTCCCTGCCATATAGGAGGATTGATATTACATAGAAGTTCATCACTCTTTTCTTTGTTTCTAACGAAATCTTCCTGTTTCTTAATACTTTGTTTAGCTTTTGGAAGACATGAGGAGATTGTCCAGCATTCCCTGCCATATAGGAGGATTGATATTACATAGAAGTTCATCACTCTTTTCTTTGTTTCTAACGAAATCTTCCTGTTTCTTAATACTTTATTTAGCTTTTGGAAGACATGAGGAGATTGTCCAGCATTCCCAGCCATATAGGAGGATTGATATTACATAGAAGTTCATCACTCTTTTCTTTGTTTCTAACGAAATCTTCCTGTTTCTTAATACTTTGTTTAGCTTTTGGAAGACATGAGGAGATTGTCCAGCATTCCCAGCCATATAGTAGGATTGATATTACATAGAAGTTCATCACTCTTTTCTTTGTTTCTAACGAAATCTTCCTGTTTCTTAATACTTTGTTTAGCTTTTGGAAGACATGAGGAGATTGTCCAGCATTCCCTGCCATATAGGAGGATTGATATTACATAGAAGTTCATCACTCTTTTCTTTGTTTCTAACGAAATCTTCCTGTTTCTTAATACTTTGTTTAGCTTTTGGAAGACATGAGGAGATTGTCCAGCATTCCCTGCCATATAGGAGGATTGATATTACATAGAAGTTCATCACTCTTTTCTTTGTTTCTAACGAAATCTTCCTGTTTCTTAATACTTTGTTTAGCTTTTGGAAGACATGAGGAGATTGTCCAGCATTCCCTGCCATATAGGAGGATTGATATTACATAGAAGTTCATCACTCTTTTCTTTGTTTCTAACGAAATCTTCCTGTTTCTTAATACTTTATTTAGCTTTTGGAAGACATGAGGAGATTGTCCAGCATTCCCAGCCATATAGGAGGATTGATATTACATAGAAGTTCATCACTCTTTTCTTTGTTTCTAACGAAATCTTCCTGTTTCTTAATACTTTATTTAGCTTTTGGAAGACATGAGGAGATTGTCCAGCATTCCCTGCCATATAGGAGGATTGATATTACATAGAAGTTCATCACTCTTTTCTTTGTTTCTAACGAAATCTTCCTGTTTCTTAATACTTTGTTTAGCTTTTGGAAGACATGAGGAGATTGTCCAGCATTCCCTGCCATATAGGAGGATTGATATTACATAGAAGTTCATCACTCTTTTCTTTGTTTCTAACGAAATCTTCCTGTTTCTTAATACTTTATTTAGCTTTTGGTCGACATGAGGAGATTGTCCAGCATTCCCAGCCATATAGGAGGATTGATATTACATAGAAGTACATCCCTCTTTTCTTTGTTTCTAACGAAATCTTCCTGTTTCTTAATACTTTATTTAGCTTTTGGAAGACATGAGGAGATTGTCCAGCATTCACTGCCATATAGGAGGATTGATATTACATAGAAGTTCATCACTCTTTTCTTTGTTTCTAACGAAATCTTCCTGTTTCTTAATACTTTGGTTAGCTTTTGGAAGACATGAGGAGATTGTCCAGCATTCACTGCCATATAGGAGGATTGATATTACATAGAAGTTCATCACTCTTTTCTTTGTTTCTAACGAAATCTTCCTGTTTCTTAATACTTTGTTTAGCTTTTGGAAGACATGAGGAGATTGTCCAGCATTCACTGCCATATAGGAGGATTGATATTACATAGAAGTTCATGACTCTTTTCTTTGTTTCTAACGAAATCTTCCTGTTTCTTAATACTTTATTTAGCTTTTGGAAGACATGAGGAGATTGTCCAGCATTCCCTGCCATATAGGAGGATTGATATTACATAGAAGTTCATGACTCTTTTCTTTCTTTCTAACGAAATCTTCCTGTTTCTTAATACTTTATTTAGCTTTTGGAAGACATGAGGAGATTGTCCAGCATTCCCTGCCATATAGGAGGATTGATATTACATAGAAGTTCATGACTCTTTTCTTTCTTTCTAACGAAATCTTCCTGTTTCTTAATACTTTATTTAGCTTTTGGAAGACATGAGGAGATTGTCCAGCATTCCCTGCCATATAGGAGGATTGATATTACATAGAAGTTCATCACTCTTTTCTTTGTTTCTAACGAAATCTTCCTGTTTCTTAATACTTTGTTTAGCTTTTGGAAGACATGAGGAGATTGTCCAGCATTCCCTGCCATATAGGAGGATTGATATTACATAGAAGTTCATCACTCTTTTCTTTGTTTCTAACGAAATCTTCCTGTTTCTTAATACTTTGTTTAGCTTTTGGAAGGCATGAGGAGATTGTCCAGCATTCACTGCCATATAGGAGGATTGATATTACATAGAAGTTCATCACTCTTTTCTTTGTTTCTAACGAAATCTTCCTGTTTCTTAATACTTTGTTTAGCTTTTGGAAGACATGAGGAGATTGTCCAGCATTCCCTGCCATATAGGAGGATTGATATTACATAGAAGTTCATCACTCTTTTCTTTGTTTCTAACGAAATCTTCCTGTTTCTTAATACTTTGTTTAGCTTTTGGAAGACATGAGGAGATTGTCCAGCATTCCCTGCCATATAGGAGGATTGATATTACATAGAAGTTCATCACTCTTTTCTTTGTTTCTAACGAAATCTTCCTGTTTCTTAATACTTTGTTTAGCTTTTGGAAGACATGGGGAGATTGTCCAGCATTCCCTGCCATATAGGAGGATTAATATTACATCCTTCTGTTTCTTAATACTTTATTTAGCTTTTTGAAGACATGAGAAGATTGACCATCATTCATAGGGAGATTGATATTAGATATATTTTTTATTCGGTCTAGTTAACTCGGACATCCACGAAAATATCTCGCCAACCATCACGGTCCTGCATAAATTCTGAATGGGATTAGGAAGGCATTCTGTGGCATAACATAGCTGGCCAGTGTATGCGGTTACTGGACGACCAACTCGTCTTACTCCATGGCTAGGTGTACAGAAGAATAGACTATTCGCCAGCTGTGTTCGGCAAATCACATTCTGCGTTCGCGTACGATTGTAGAAGTATCAGTGGTGGGTCCATGGAGCTGTGATTTAGATGGATGTTGTCTCCAAGAGATGTTAAATATAGCTCTCACCATCAGAATGTAGGTTCCATCAAGCTTGGGCTCTAGGGTTTAAGATTGTAGAAATATCAGAGATCGGTCCATAGAGCGTTATTTATTTGGATATTGTCTCCAAGAGATGTTAAGTATATATCTCAGCATCCGAGTGTAGGTTCTATCCATCTTAGACTCTAGGGATTTATTTAATGTCCAGGCCGTGGCGCCATACATTAACACCGCCTCTACAGTGTCTCGAAAGAATCTCCGCTTGAGGTTGTCTGGGAGAGCAAATTTCTAGATTACATCCATTTTATTCAAGACGGCCCAGGCTTCTAGGGATGAAATGATTAAAAAATTAAGAACAGGTACTCTGTTGGAGAAAATGTCACGAGAATGCATCTATGAACATCCCCATCTTAACCTCTTGACCTCGTGGTACAAACACTGTCTTCCCTTCTTCACGCCTCTTAAATTCATCTCACACAATTCATTCTTCATTGCCTTTTTTACAGTCACACCGGAGCCTTGTGTTGGCGGGAGGAGGGTTGAAATTCGTGGATAATAACGAACCATATGTAGGTAGGTCGTAAAACTTTCACTGTAAACAGTAAGCCCATCTGATGACGGAGAGGACGCAACTCCCCGCCTAAGAAATATATGTGATTTATATGTCAAATCAGAAAATAAAATAAAATAAAATAAATTAGACATATAAGTCGTCAATAAAGGGATGCTTTTTAAAAAATAAACTTTTGTTTTTAATTTAAAAAAATTAAGTTGAGTCTCTCAACTCAGGATTTGATAACGGCGAATTTGTTCGTGTGGAAGAATATTTCAAGTATATTACTAATTATTCCTGTTTGCAGTTGACGCATTTCAAATAAATGTTGTAAATTAGATTTGGTCACGAATAGTTGATGGATGGGCGAAATATAGAAATATGAAACCATGCTTTGCAATTTCCTAGGTGTTGTGAATTTACTAACAGGGTGCGGCTGGTATTTGAGGACAGACTTTATGGATTAGTAAAAAAAACAAACTTGCTGAACAAATGAATATAATTATATTTGATTACAAACTAGTAAGCATGAAATTTAGCTAACTATTGTTTAATTTTATTCAATAATATCACTACTAGCATCAACAATTGGCTGTACACGAGGTCGAAATCGGCTGCAAGTTCTGATTAAGTGGTCCTTATTTATGTCAGACATTATTCGAACTATTGCAGCTTTAAGAGTCTTTGGTGTTATGAGGCTGTTTATTAACCTCCTTCTCAACAACGCTCCACACATAATAGTCAAGTGGATTTAGATCTGGAGTGTTAGGAGGACAAATGTTGGGTGTGATGTGGTGGTACAAATGGTCAGGCATCCATTCTTACAACTTTGAGGAAACGTGCAATATGCAAATATCTATGATCAGCCTTTAATGCCAGAATCACAGCATGCCTTTTCATTTCATTTGTTATCATAGGGTTTGCCATTCTTGATTTCCGAAAAATAAAAGCATTTGAAATTAGTAGGAAGCAGTATTAATCTTAAATCTGTACGTCCTCAAATACCAGCCGCACCCTGCATATATATATATATATATATATATATATATATATATATATATATATGTGTGTGTGTGTGTGTGTGTGTGTGTGTGTGTGTGTGTGTGTGTGTAATTGATTTGGAGATTTAGGTTAATTTTATAGTAATTCATCGAGCTTAGATTCCTTATTCGGGGACTCTGGATAACTCTGTATACTTGGATGTGTATAGGTGAACGGAACTGATTTAGTAGCGGCGCTATATCGAGTCTATTTTATGTGTTCTTCATCACCGAGTCCCGTGGTACAGTTGGTATGACGTTCGCGTTGTATTGAAGCAATCCGGCTTCGATTCTCGGTAATGGATGCGCACTGCTGATGAGTCCTAGATAGAACGAAACGGCTGTCCAGTGCTTTCTGCATTCTATTGAGGATTCTAATCTCGATGAATTACTATAATATATATATATATATATATAACGTTTCTCGACAGTGTCCTGCAAAACGCATATGAGTGATTGTGTCTATAGATCCGTTATCTAGATGATAAGTATAGTTCGTAGCATCCGAGTGTAGATTACATGAAACTTAGACTCTAGGGATTTAGTTAATCTCTAAACAGTGGCACCATAGATTAACAATGCCTCTACATTGCCTAGAAAGAAACTCCGTAGATCAGATTTCCAGATTACATCCATTATATTTAATACGGCCCTGGCTTTAGGTGTGCGGATTTTCAAATCTTTTTCAGTAGAGTTAACATCATAAATCATCTGCCTGATCTTGTCTCGTCTACCCTACCAGGAGGACTTTATCGAACAAATAAATCCATCACACATTCATGGTAGCTCAAAATCCAAGGGATAGACTCAGCTCCATGAGTAACCAACCCGTCTCGCGCCATAGCTAAGGTGTCCAGAGCCGTAGATCACTCGCTCTCGTTCTTGTTTTCCTCGCCATCAATGTCCTGCAAAAGTTATTAGGGTGTCTTTCTGTGACATAATGTAGCCGGTCAATGTAGGTGACTGCCGGGCAACCAGATACCCCGCGACATACCTAAGGTTTCCAAAGGAGTAGATCACTCGGAAATTCGTGTTTTGCTCGCCATCAATGCCCTGAAAAGGTTATTAGGGTGTCTTCCTGTGACATAATGTAGCTGGTCAATGTAGGTGATTGCCGGACAACCAGATACCCCGCGCCATAGCTAAGGTTTCCAAAGGAGTAGATCACTCGGAAATTCGTGTTTTGCTCGCCATCAATGTCCTGAAAAGGTTATTAGGGTGTCTTCCTGTGACATAATATAGCTGGTCAATGTAGGTGATTGCCGGGCAACCAGATACCCCGCGCCATAGCTAAGGTTTCCAATGGAGTAGATCACTCGCAAATTCGTGCTTTGTTCGCTATCAATGTCCTGAAAAGGTTATTAGGGTGTCTTCCTGTGACATAATATAGCTGGTTAATGTAGGTGATTGCCGGGCAACCAGATACTCCGCGCCATAGCTAAGGTTTCCAAACCAGTAGATCACTCGAAAAATTCGTGTTTTTCTCGCCATCCGTGATTTAGATGATGAGTATAGTTCGTAGCATCCGAGTGTAGGTTCTGCAGTATTTCACTCGCAAGTTCTTGTTTTGATCGCTGGCAGTGTCCTGCAAAGCTCATCAACTTTTCATGTAAGATAGAAATATCAGGTATTGATTTTCCAAGCGTAGCTTAGATGTGGCACAAGGCCGAAAGTTTGGGGCACCCAGTGAGGATCGAACTCACTATTCAGTCGTAATTGTTCTAGCGAGACAAGCTTGCTGCCCATTACACCACGTCGAGGTGCCCAAGGAATTGGTCGATAAAGCGGTCCTTTAATGGGCTGTTGTCTCCAAAGAGATGTTAAATAATCCGTGTGTAGGTCGCATCATGTTTAAACTCAAGGCTTTTAGTTAATATTCAACCGGTAGAACCATACATTAAAACCGACTCTACAGTGGCGCGAGAGAATCTCTTTTTGAGGTTGTCTGGTAGATTAGATTTTCAAATTATATCCATTTTATTCGAGACGGCCCAGGTTTTATCTATTCGAATTTTACTACTTCCGAAGTATGCATAAGATTCGCCAGATTTTATTGATTCACCTGAGACATTTTGTATTGAACCTTGATTGTTGAAGGCTATGAATTCAGTTTTATAGACATTGACATAAGGTCCAACTTTGTTGGCAGTTATGGCATCTGCATAGTCAATATCTGTTACCTTTTCAAAAAATTAGATCAACCTGTCGGTTCTGTTGATTATTGAGGGCAAAAAAAACAAACTACAAGCCGCTCTACTTTTTGTAGATTTCTTTGAAGCCTTCAATAAGGGGGGAAATGGAGAAGATTGTTCTGGCTTATGGCATCCCCACTTAGACGGTAACTGCTATAATGATGCTGTACAGATATAGCAAAACTCCCCAGACGGAGACACTAGCTCCTTCGACATCAAAGCAAGAGTCCTTCATGCTGACATTCTTGAACCTTTTCTCTTTGCTATCACCCTTGATTATGTATTGAGAACTTCCCTCGATAAACATCATCATTTAGATTTGATTTTATCACCAAGACTCTCACCTCTATGTCTTGGAAAAACGTTCACCAATATTGATTATAAGGATGACATAGCTATCAATGAACTCACCACTACTAATGCCACACTTCTCCAACATCATCTAGAAAATGCTGCTAACAATGTCGGTCTCTGTGTTACTGCCTCTAAAACTGATTCATAACCTTTAACCAGCAAAGGTCAATAAAACCTGATGCAGGTGAATCATTAAAATCTGGCAAATCTTTTATGTACAGAGAAAACGAAAGAAATTCAACTGAAAGGGATGTGAAAATCCGCATAGCTAGAGTCTGGACTTCCTTGAATAAAAAGATTTCGTATTTTGGTCAGATCCTCAGACAAAGCTTCTTCGACATCAAAGTAGGGGTCCTTCATGGTGACACCTATTCTCTTTATTACCACCCTTGATTACGTATTGATAATTCCTCGACAAACACCATCATTTAGGTTTTACTTTATCGCCAAGTCTCTCAAGTCGATAACTCGCGAAAATGTTGACCGATATTGACAATGCAAATGACATAAACCCTTGTGCAAATTAATTGAAACAACCGCTTTAGTTCACATTTTTTCGACATAAGGCCGGGTTTAGAGTGTAATCGCTGGGAATATTTTTTTCAAAAATGTATTGCTGGTGATAAAGTATTACGGGTAATTATTTTGACAAAGTGTCTCTGGTAAATAAATAAAAAAATTTCTACACTTCCATAGTGTTTTGACCCCAGTATAGGGGGTTAACTATTTACCCATAGCTGGGACTCTAACAAGTGCTACCAGCCTAAGTCAGGGTGGATTTGGGAACACCAGCAATTAAGAGGTGGTTCCATGCTCCTCAAAACCTCCTGATCAGAGGCCTTGCAGCTGGACGTAGTTTATTATCTCACCCAGGACGCGGTAGTAGTTTATCGCATTATCTAGGCCGCGTATGTAGTTTATTGTCTTAACCAGGTCGCGGATGCAGTTTCTCGTCTTACCCAGGACGCGGATATAGTTTATCGTCATACCCAGGACGCGAATGCAGTTTCTCGCCTTACCCAGGACGCAGATGTAGTTTATCGCCATACGCAAGACGCGGATATAGTTTATTGTCTATCCCAGGACACAGAATCAGTTTCTCGTCTTAACCAGGATGCGGATGTCGTTTATCACCATATCCTGGACGCGGATGTAGTTTATTTTATTACCCAGGATGTAGTTTCTCGACTTACCCCGGACGCAGATGTAGTTTATCGTCATTCCCATGACGCGTATGTAATTTATTGTCTAACACTGGACGCGGAATTATTTTCAGAAATACTGTTACCAGCAATGGTTTTTGAAGGAAAACTTATTACCAGAAATGTTATTACCACCAATAACTTTTTTTTGAAAGAAAAATTATTGCCAGAAATAAATGTTTGAAGGAAACATTATCACCAGAAACATTATTGCCAGCAATATATTTTGATGGAAAATTTATTACCAAAATTATTATTTTCATTAATACATTTTTGAAAAAAAAAATTATCACCAGAAATATTATTACCAGCAATAGATTTTTGAAGGAAAAATTATTACCAGAAATATTATTACCAACAATATATTTTTGAAGGAAAAATTCGTACCAGAACTATTATTGCCGGCAATACATTTTTGAAGGAAAATTATTACCAGAAATATTATTACCAGCAATACGTTTTTGAAGGAAAAATAATTACCAGAATTATAAGTACCAGCAATACATTTTTGAAGGGGAAATTATTACAAATAAAATATTATCAGCAATACATTTTTGAAAGAAAAAATATTACCAGAAATATTATTACCAGCAATGCATTTTTTAAAGATAATATTTTACCAGAAGTATTATTACCAGCAATACACTTTTGAAGGAAAAATTATTACCAGAAATATTATTACCAGCAATACATTTTTGAAGGGAAAATTATTACAAATAAAATATTACCAGCAATACATTTTTGAAAAAAATTACCAGAAATATATTTATGAAAAAATGTTACCAGATTTAAAAATCTTGTCGGGATTAAAAAATCCATTGAGTAAAACAAATCTAAACAAAACAAATCATATTTAATCAAAAAGAAAGAAATCTTTTGTTGGATTTAACTAACATTTTGAAGTTGATACGCTCCAAAAGAAAGCCAGTCAAAACTAAGCCAAGCTTATATGTGTGTCTGTGTCTATGTTAAGCATACAGACACGTGTGCCTGCGTGTGTGCGTATTTGTGTATATATTTCACCAAATTACTTTTTCATAATTTGCACACACTTGTCTTCAAAATCTTCCGGCTAAATCTCACACTTAGAAATCATAGCATTAAATAGGGCAACTTCGTAGCAAATTTTGGCTCCAAATTGTGTCTTGTCAATAAAGAGTTACAGTTTTCATTCAACATTTTTTAAATTATTCGGACTATTTGTCCTCATCTTTGTCGGCATATTCATTACAACGTTTCGGCCTTTCAGTATCTGTCTATATTTCCGAGATGAGGTATTATGTACATTATTTACATTATTTGGACTATTGTCCTCATCTTTGTCGCCATATTTATTACAACGTTTCGGCCTTTCAGTATCTGTCTATATTTCTGAGATGAGGTATTATGTACATTATTTACATTATTTGGACTATTTTCCTCATCCTTGTCGCCATATTTATTACAGCGTTTCAGCCCTTCAGTATATGTCTATATTTCTCAGATGAGGTATTATGTACATTATTTACATCATTTGGACTATTTGTCCTCATCTTTGTCGCCATATTTATTACAACGTTTCGGCCTTTCAGTATCTGTTTATATTTCTGAGATGAGGTATTATGTACACTATTTACATTATTCGGACTATTGTCCTCATCTTTGTCGCCATATTTATTACAACGTTTCGGCCTTTCAGTATCTGTCTATATTTCTGAGATGAGGTATTATGTACATTATTTACATTATTCAGACTATTGACCTCATCTTTGTCGCCATATTTATTACAGCGTTTCGGCCCTTCAGTATCTGTCTATATTTCTGAGATGAGATATGTACATTATTTACATTATTTGGACTATTGTCCTCATCTTTTTCGCCATATTTATTACATCGTTTCAGCCGTTCAGTATCTGTCTATATTTCTAAGATGAGGTATCATGTACATTATTTACATCATTCGGACTATTGTCCTCATCTTTGTCGCCATACTTATGACAACGTTTCAGCCGTTGTACGCTACGGCTTTGTTCAGGTGGTTGGAATGTCGAACTGAACCCTTTATTTCGCTCACTGTGGTAGACTGCTCTAGATCCACTTGCCATGTTTAATGGATGTCAGTTAGCAGTTATCTCCTGTTAATTTTTCCTCTGAAATTTCTCCACTGCCTTAACCGGGTATTGAACTCACGTTGTAATAAATAGACAGATATTTATGTTGTTGTGTTGTTGAAGCTGTTGGAGTGGAACTTACTTCTCCCTAATGGAGTACGTCTTATTGTAGCATCACAAATCAACACTTAAGCAAATTTTGTTTAACATTTTCAACGCAAATATGCGATAGAACTTTCTTTTCAACCTGATAGTTAAATTTTTGTATTTGATTAAGTTGTAATTTCCGATTCGGAACTCACATCTTCTTATAACTGATAAATAGTCCTTTGATCTTGCTTTTCTTTACTAGGTGTTCCTGGAGATATCTTTCGATGTTTGCCATGAAGAATGTTTCCTCTGCGTATTGTTATATTGATAGCATTGATCCCAACACCTAGTAGATCATCAATGTCCCTTGAGCTGGACTCGCCGTGAGCCTTAAATTAATCCGCATGCAAAGTTCGTCCTTGTCGTACGTTCTTGATCATGTTTTTGTGTAATTGTTGAAGACATAGTTGAAAATGCAGGAACTTCCGCGGGTTCGGAAGACAACAGTGTTCATATTTTACTGTCGATAAGTAACCCTTTTTACTTATATTATTTGCGCCATAGTTAGACAAATGCAAGCCCCAAGAGCCGATCAAGATAAAGCAATATTGAACGGGATCGATTTATGACCGTAACCATTGTTCATTATGAGGATATTTCGGATAGATATCGGTTGAACTAAGACATTAAATTTCTTCCACAAAGCTACGATACTTGGGAAGAAGCTGTTCGGATGGAACTTTCTTTTTTATTAATGAAATAGAATGCGGGGAAATGAGGATGATTCGACCTTGTGTATGCGGTAGGGTTAGGCTTTTAACCATAAATGTCTGAAGTGGTGGAATGATAGTTGTTTTAAATAGTTTCCTTTGAAATAGTAATATTAACGATAACATTTCGTAAGTGGGAAATTTTTGTTAGGTCGAAAACAATTTATCACCTACAAGGTCGCGTGTAAGCATTCGAACTTCATTTTTCATCTGATCTGACACTTGTAAAAATGGAGCTTAGAAGGTAATGACAGATATTGTCTGGAATATTACAAGGAAATCTTCATTTTGTTTCCATTTTCTTAAGTTATATTTAATATACCTGGTGTAACAGTAAAATTGTCCAAATCGTGTAACAGCATGCGATAATTGTCCATTCAACAAAATGTTTAATATCTAAAAAAAACTAAACTGTGATTGTTTTTTACAGGTTTTCAGATAAGACGTTTAGCCATCTTCACACAAATTGTGGCAAGAATTACTGAAAATTATTTGGAGTTATTTAGCTAGAAAGAGAAAGTATGTCTTTTTGTTTATTTTCTTCGTATTGAGTCGGCTTTTAAATTTAAAGTCACGAACTTTGAAATTGTACTCTATTCGTTCTCATCTTATATATATATATATATATATATATATATATATATATATATATATATATATATATATATATATATAATATATATATATATATATATATATATATATTGCATAATATTTCTTTAGATATGGTCAAAAAACCTTTTAAACAACATTTAAGACACTATCACCAGTCTTCCGCCAAAAATTCAAACACAGTCGCATTCCACATCACGTGACATCCACGCCGCACGACAAACGCTGTAAACAAACACACAAACACAGTATCTCATTTGATTTCTGAGGAAGGACCGACGTGGTCTGAAATATTAAATATATACAAAAACACAGGAATAAATACTTTCATAAAAGAAACACCCAATTTTGTTTCATTTATTTTATCCAGATATATATATATATATATATATATATATATATATATATATATATATATATATATATATATATCATCTAATGATTTTTTATTTTTAACAGCTAACTTAAGTTTTTTTTTTTTCATTTTATATGTACACACACATACGGAGAGATACACTTAATTCAAATATATAGTTTATCAGCTGATTGGAATTAACTTCCAGAAACTCTTAGACGGAATCTCTAGCAATCAATCCGCCCACTCGTCAGGGGCTATCAGTAAATAAGTAATAAAAATAACTAAGTCGAAATGCTGAATGTAGCACTAATCAGCTGACAAATTTTATATTTGTATTAATTCTGTTAATGCTCTGTCTCTTATATCTCGCGCTGTACTTTTATCTCTATATCCCACTAACCGAAAGAATATATATATATATATATATATATATATATATATATATATATATATCGGTTTTGTAGTGCGTATTCAATTTATGTAACGTAAATCATTCAAACGAAAAACAAATTCAGTATTTGTTTTTCGTTTGAATGATTTACGTTACACACACACACACATATATATATATATATATATATATATATATATATAAATATATATATATATATATATAAATATATATAAATATATATATATGTGTGTGTGTGTGTGTGTGTGTGTTTTATTTGATTTTTGGTAATATGTTTTGTCTCTTGCATTATAATTATATAATTATCAACCCTTCGTTTCTATTTTATTGTCAGACGTGTTTATTTTTTTTTTTTTTTTTTTTGCTTTTTTTAAATCATTTTACCCCAAGCAAGGCTGGATTACGGTGCAATTGGCTTTACCACTTAAATTTGAAAACCTATTAGTGACATCCGTGGTGTTAACCTATTGTGTCAACCCAAAGTCCTGTCGGAGTTAACTTCTCCTTAATTGTCCAAATAATCCACAAGGGGTCGCTCTCGCTACACTATGAATACTGAGCGATTTCTTTCATCGTTCTCTTTCTACTTTTGATTTCAGCGGACACATTTAAAAATGTGATCTCTCGCAGAAATCTGCGTTTTTGCCCACTTGTGGGAAAAAAGCCCTTAAACACACATACACGTACGTAGAAAACTTTCACCAATATACAAACTCTTTACGTTCACACACAATGTTGATGTCTTTGTCACTTGCAAATTTGTTGTTTAATACATATATTTGTTGACATATATATTTCGGTTTTGCTTGTTTTATTTACATCTTCGGTTGGACTGAACTTGAGTCCGCCATGTTCTTGTAGATCGACTTTCTAGCAGGAATAAACAGCATGTGTTCCTAATACAATAACACGTAAACAGACGATCCTCTACAGTACTCCTTTTTGTTTTAATTTATTCTTTCCGGGATTTATTTGCTTATTCTACCAATCTCAGGACTAGTTGGATTTATTATCATGGTGGTAGAACTTGACTCAAAGTCAGGTTTATGGCCCTTGATGGTAATGTAACAATCCTTTATGTCATGTTTTCCGACTCTATCGCTAATTTTTCGTTTATCTGTGATCATTTTAATATATATTTATACTTTCTACCGTATTAATATTATTATTATTTGATTTTTTATAGTTTTTTTTTAGTTTTTTTTAACTCGGGTATTATAAACCTCGTCTGTTAATTTATAAAACATAAATAAATATATTTTATAAATTAATATATATAAATATATATATATACAGGGCTGTTCGATAAAAGTGACTCACCTGATTCTTTTTTACTTGAAAATTTTTTCGCCTATTGTTTTTGGGGGTCAAACTAATTTTTAATCTAACTAATATAAAGACCCCTCCCCGATCACCTAGTAAAAAAGTTTACTCACTTTAAGGTATTCCATTGATAATTATAATTTTGGATATAAATGAGATTTAGGGAAAAAACATGTGCAAAAAAAGTGACTCACTTATTTCCTGCAACTAGTAATCAATAGAAACATAACCGACCAGCTTTAAATAAAGAATAATAGAGGTATAATTTATTTATAATAGGTAATATAGTTCGAAATATTTAATAATCTATTGGTCCACCTTTATTTTGAATAGCCTTTTGAATAACCCTTTTTGGCATTGACTTGATTAGGTTCTGGCAAATCTCATCTCCAAGTATTGAATTCCATTCGGATATGAAATTCACAATCAAATCCTCTTTGTTGCTCAATTGCTTTCTCGGGAGCCTGTACTTTATAATGCTCCATAAGTTTTCTATGGGGTTGAGATCAGGAGATTGGGGCGGCCATGTCATAACACTTACCTGCTTCTCATCAATGTATTCCTTCATCAATTTTTATTTGTGATAGGGAGCATTATCCTGCATAAAAATGAGCTTGGTTGGGTCGATTTGCACCCTTTCAGCAGAAGGGAGCAGACAAGACTCTAAAATTTTCTTGTACTGCTCGCTCCTGAGGGTCTTTTCAATAGGTTTTAAGAAACCAGTTCCATGAAAAAAAAAATCATCCCCAGAACATTATACTGAACGGATACTTGACAGTACTTACTGCTAAATTCAAAGAGCTTTCAAAGCTTCTTCTTCGGATTTTAGATAGCTTATCCTTCGAATTTAGCTCAACTTTCGTTTCATCGGAGAAGAGAACATTTAGTGAAAAAAAAATCAGGTGTGTCACTTTTATCGAACAGCACTGTATTTTACATAGACCCTGGGATGCAAGGACAGTTATTGAAGATTAGAGTTTGATATTTTGTAAAATAAAGTTAGCGTTTTATTCTCCCTGCTATAGATTAAATAGCAGGACAGACTGATCTCTCTAGCTTTGGTTGGCAACTAGTCTAGTAGAAAAAAAACAACTCATAATTCACGACCAGTTGAGAATGAGACTGGAAACTTCACCAGACAAGAAGAATATATAAAAGTAAAGATAGTAATTTAAGATAATTGTTGTAAGTTAGAGACACTTAAAAAATAATAATAATAATAATAAAAATAGAAATCTTCTGACGTCAGTTTGAATGTATGGCACGGGGCTGATCTACCCAACGTAAAAACAAGTTCCCCGCAGACAAGATTCCAAATATTCACAAACGACAAACAAATTACTGTCGAATGATTTTTATGCATTACACTGACGCCCCCTAACCTCCCGAGCATCGATTTCCCCTCAACACCCCCACCCAGAATTTTTGGGCCAATTCGTCTATTTCTTTCTGATGAATCGACCCATCTGTTTAGGTCATAACTCCATTACACGCAAGGTTAATGCTTTTCCAATATATCGCCCAAACATAAAAGTCGTTCGATATGGTCCGTTTTTCTTTACAGACTTTTTAAACGCGTCGAGAAAGATGATTGACGGCAGTTTTAAAAGTCACAAATCTCTAAAGATATGAACCGTCTTTGATCCAGTCTGTATAATGGTTTCATAGATAGATCATTAGACGCCTGACTGAACACGGTGTGGTCGCTGGACCGTTCACTGAAAATTAAGATGCTAAACTTTTAGTGCCCTCAAAACTTAGGCAAGTGAGTTAACTCTGTTGGAAAGAGAGATAATTACCGAAATAGTCAGACTCTGGGGAGAAAACGAACAAAGTGGGTGAGGTGGATTTTGATTTTATTACACCAACCTCAAAACTACCAGCATCTTTTCTTTCTTTTTATGTGCCGTATCCCTTCAGGACGTAGGCGATCGTGGCTCTCCACTTCCCCATCTTCATTTTAGCTCTCAATAAGTTTTTACCCTTTGCCACTTTCCTCTGTCCATGTTCTCTCATTCACTTACTCAAGCCCGTTGGGTATGCTATACTTGGCTTTCCCTTGTCTCTCTTTCCCTCTATTCACCCTGTGAGTATCAATTTCTCCAAGCCCTCCTTTCTCATTACGTGTCCTAGAAATTTCTGCTGCCTCTTTCTGATGTTAAGCATAAGCTTTCTCTTTGTTTGTATCATCTTCGAAACATCATCGTTGCTCACATGTTCGGTCCATGATATCGTTAGCACCTTTCTGTAGAAAAATACCTCCGCCACTTCGAGTTGGTTTTTCATCTTTGAGAAGACCGTCCATCATTCGCTGCCGTAAGAGAGGACAGATATCACGTAGCAGCTCAGCACTCTTTTATTTGTTACCAAAGAAATCCTCCTGCCTCATAATACTCTGCCGAGCTTTTGGAATACGTCTTTGGCCAACCTAATACCTCTTCGGATCTCATCGTTTCACTTACCGTACGCTGTCAGAATAGACTGTAAAAGAGCACTGAACTATTACGTAGTGTTTACAACACAAATATACACACACACACACACACACACACACACACACACACACACACACACACACATATATATATATATATATATATATATATATATATATATATATATATATATGCAGGGTGTCCATAAAGTTCGTGTGCATTTAAAAAAATTTATAACTGTATTTGTATTTGCGATAGAAGTAATCTGTAAAAAATGATATAAAGATTAATGTACCTAGTTTTAAGTATAGCTAAAATAACTAACGTGATTTCAGGCATTACTGTAAATCAGTTGACAAATGTTTTCCGTGAACTGCAAAATCGTATTACCCTTTGTATTGCTAATGATGGAGGACATGTGGAAACTTTAAAAAAAATTCAATAAAACATTAAAAAATATATATTTACTTCTTTCTAATCCTTTTTACAAATTATTTCTACCGCAAATACAAATAAAGTTATGAATTTTTTAAAGTGCACACGAACTTTATAGACACCCTGTATATATATATATATATATAATATATATATATATATATATATATATATATATGTGTGTGTGTATGTGTGTGTGGGGGGGAGGTAACATTTCTTTTAGACATATTTCCTTAAATACTGCAGACGAGGAAGGTTTAATTATTGTTTTCATCTATGAACCCACAATTTACAAGGAACCTTCAGAAAAACTCTGGTTGAAAACACTCATAATCTATATAAATCACATTACCCGAAACATCTCACTATTAGAGAGTCCCTGTACATTAAACATCTCTCTCCTACTATTAGTCTCATTTTATTTAACAGTGGAAATGTAGTGTTTAAAAATAGAAAGTAATATAGCCGCGATCCACAACGAAGGCTCGGAATAAACACTCCTATTCAAAACAATACAAAAATAATATACTTAAACAGACAAAACATGAGGAAAAAATAATAACGCAAAATCAAAACCCCATTGAAAATTGGTATAGAATTGGCCGAAAGCGCTTGGGACAATGAAAATTATGGACAATTTCTGTTCTCCTTTACTCGGACAAAATGAAAAACTTACGGATTTACAGTAATGCCTGAAATTACATTAGTTATTTTAGCTATACTTAAAACTAGGTACATTAAACTTTATAACATTTTTTACAGATTATTTCTATCGCAAATACAAATAAAGTTATAAAATTTTAAATGTGCACACGAACTTTATGGACACCGTGTATATATATATATATATATATATATATATATATATATATATATATAATGAATGTTCATTATATCCTTACTCTGTTCTAGACATTGAGTTCTACCTGAATCATATCCTCTTGGAATTATTTTTATACATATATGTATGTGTATATATAATTGCATATGCATGTGTATATTTACCACTAATATTGTCTATATATATATATATATATATATATATATATATATATATATATATATATATATAAAAGTGAACATAGAAGTCAACACTTAGAGTGTTTCTAGATGCAATCGTCAGGTTTCCTGACGATTGCATCTAGCATGAAACAGACTGTCGCCTCTAAGTGTTGACATCTATGTTCACTTTTATATTTACACACGCGCTATCTCTGATATTGAGCACTTTATCCCATAAATATAGCACACTTTAAGACTATATTTCTTCATATATATATATATATATATATATATATATATATATATATATATATATATATATATATATATACACGGTGTGAATCTGATGATCCAGCGTCCTTTAGAAGGACTATGAGGAAATAAATTATTACATGGACCCTTAAAGTGGTCTGTTTTTCTTTAAATTATATATAAAAACTTACCAATCTGTAGAATGTATCATATACTTTAAATACTTACTCCTATTTTTGTTTCTTTCCCTATTATTGTACGTCTTCTTGTTCTCATTGATTTCCTTCTCCGTCTTTCACTGCTTACGTTCATTTACTTTTTCTTCCTGTTTATTTGTTCTTCTTCTTTTTATTACTTCATTATCTTTTACTCTTTGTTTTAGTTCCTATTTCTATTCTACGTCTTCTTATTGTTCCTCTTCTATTTCTTCTTCTTTTTCTTCACCTTCTTGTTCTTCTTTCAGCTCCTCCTCTTCTTGTTCTTATTACTTTTCTTCTTATTCTTCTGCTTCTTGTTCTTCTTCATTCTCTTCTTCTTCTTCCTACTGTTCTTTTTCTTCTTTTTGTTCTTGTTCTCCTTCTTTTTTATGTTCTTGTCGTTGTTGTTTTTCTTGTTCTTCTTGTTCTTGTTCTTCTTCTACTTCTTCATGTTATTCTTCTTTCTCTTTTTCTTCTTCTTGTTCTTTTTTTCTTCTTCTATTCCTTCATCTTCTCGTTCTTTTTCTCCTTCCTGTTCTTGTTCCCCTTTTTTTCCTGTTCTTGGTGTCGTTGTTGTTTTTCTTCTTGTTGTTGTTTTCATGTTGTTGTTGTTGTTTTGTTGTTGTTGTTGTTTTTCTTCTTCTTCTTCTTCTTCATGTTATTCTTCATTCTCTTCTTCTTCTTGTTTTTCTTTTTTCTTCTTGTATTCCTTCATCTTCTCGTTTTTTTCCTGTCCATGTTGTCGTCGTTGTTTTACTCATTGTTGTTGTTGTTCCTCAACTTCTTCTTCTTCTTCTTCTTCTTCTTCTTCTTCTTCTTCTTCTTCTTTTTCTTCCTGTTCTTTGTTTCGTTGTTGTTTTTTCTTGCTAAGGTTGTTGTCTTTTCATCTTCTTCTCTTCATTTCCTCCCCCTTCTACTTCTTTTTCTTATACTTTGTCATGATATTCTTCTTTTTCTTCTTCTTCTTCTTTTTTCTTCTTTTTTGTTGTTATTGTTGTTCTTCTTCTTTATGTTACTCTTCTTTCTCTTCTTCTTTTTTCCTTCTATTCCTTCATCTTCTCGTTTTTGTTCTTTCTCTTCTTCTTGTGCTTGTACCTCTTTTTTTTCTTGTTCTTGTGGTCGTAGTTGTTTTACTTGTTTTTGTTGTTGTTGTCTTCATCTTCTTCTTTTCATTTCCTTCTTCTTCTTCTTCTTCTTTTTCTAATACTTTGTCATGTTATTCTTCTTTCTCTCCTTCTTCTTCTTCCTCTTCTTTTTCCTGTTCTTTTTGTCGTTGTTTTTTCTTTTTCTTCTTCATCATCTTCTATTTCTTCTTCATGTTATTCTTCTTTCTGTTCTTCTTCTTCTTCTTCATCTTCTTTTTTCTTTTTCTATTCCTTCACCTTCTCGTTTTTGTTCTTTCTCTTCTTTTTCTTGCGCTTCTCATTCTTCTTCATTCTCTTCTTCTTGTTCTCATTCCTATTTTTCCTGTTCTTGATGTTGTTGTTGTTGTTCTTCTTGTCTTTCTTTTTCTTCTTCTTGTTCTTGTTGTTCTTTTCATCTTCTTCTTCTTTTCATTTCCTTCTTGTTCTTCTCTTTCTTTTCTTTTCCTCTTTATCTTGTTCCTCTTTTCCCTTTTCTTCTTCTTATTGTTCTTCGACTTGTTTTCTTATTCTTCTTGTTCTTTTTGTTGTTGTTCCTCTTCTTCTTCTTCTTCTTTTTCTTCTTCTTCTTCTTTTTCTAACATTTGTAATTTTTTCCTCTCCTCCTCTTTCTTCTTATTGCCTCTTGTATCGATCTTCTCGTGTCTGCTCCTTTATCGCGTCAATCGTCGATGCCTTCCGCCTATATATAACTATATTGCTTTGTTTCTTCTACACTCCTTTCCTCCCCCTCTTCTCCTTGTTTGAATGTGACCCCTTCCCCATGACCCATATATCTGTTACCCAAATCAAAACCAAACAAGCCCTTAGCAGTGATTATTTGTCTCTGCACTTAATTGAATTCTCGCGTGACACGACTGAAGTCGAACGGCGACAATAAGTGACGGCGCCCATGTGCCGTCCTCTGATTCCCGCCAAATCTGATATTTTTAGCGGGAACTTAGAAGAACATTCTCGAAAGGAAAAAGATAATAATAATAATAATGATAATAATAATAATAATAATAATAAATAAATAAATAAATGAATAAACCGAAAGGCAACACAAAACAACTTTTATGACCGCAACGCGACAAACAAGAAAAACAAATCAAATCGAATAAATAAATAATAAGAAAAAAAATAACAAAATCGAAGAAGTTAAAATAATAAAAAATAAAATGGCTGAGATGAAAGTATAAGCGAGTGCACACGCACAAATGCACCCCATACACACTGCATACACACAGTAACATACACACATACATCTCTCTCTTTTTATCTCTCTCTCTCTCTCTCTCTCTCTATATATATATATATATATATATATATATATATATATATATTTAATGTAGCCACATTATATATATATATATATATATATATATATATATATATATATATATATATATATATATATATATATAATAAAATAGTTTCGAGGTATAATAATAGAGCTAAAAGTTACGCCGATAATAAATATACATTTACTTCCTCAACGTTTACGAAGCACTGAAGACCAAAATGAATATAAAAGGGTCGGATGAGAAGTTCAAAGACTGACGATGATACCATCATGGAATGTGACTAAATGAGATTTATTTTTCAACACAGCCCCACTTCCGTTACGCACACATCTTGCATTGGTCAGCGCTTTGATCCCACTGCTGAAGGAGCTTTCATCGATTTGGTAAAAAAACAAAACAAATATATATGTTGAATTTACGTAATCCACTAACAAGATGGCTTACACTCCACATTCCTGACCCTGCGTCCATCGCGAGACATCTACAACAAAATCCCTCTCCACATTCACAATATAAAAAATTACTAATCGGTAACACAAACTATCTCACACCATGAAACAAAAGATTTAGATTTCAGATAATCGAAGCAATTTATATTATAAAATTAAAACCGGCACTGAACAGAATCAACTATGAATACTGCAGTAATGTTCTGAAATGCTTGTCAAGGAACAGTTTTTTCATGTTTTAATGCGCGCGTGACCATGACATTATGACATAGAAGAAAACATTGCATAATGGATAATTTTTCACGTTTTAATGAACGCTCATCACAATGTCAACCGTTTCGAACTAAAATGCATAATGAATAAATTATGGTAATGGATAACAACGCAAATCTTTATATAAATACTTATATTAATGAACAGCATATAGTTTCATAATGCTTGCACCCCTGAAGATGATCTTGTAATAAGATCGAAAGTTCCTGGGAAATGAAAATAAAAGAAATTTAAACAGCTCTAGCCATTTCTCTCATCCTTTAACATCAATACACGGAAGGTTATTCGTGAGTATGAACGGATTTTATTAAAAATTAGCAATTAGAATAAGAGAATTTGCTACCTAAATACACACGTGCACACACACACACACACACACACACACACACACACATATATGTATGTATGTATTTATATATATATATATCATTTAAAATATATATGGAAAATTTAGTACTAGTAGTAACAATTTTAATAAAAGAACAACACAGAAACAAAAGCAACAAGGACAGAAAGTAATTACTAATTAGTATTTAACTGATGTCCACGGCCCATATATTGTAGGTGAGATATTTATAATGATTATATATATATATATATATATATATATATATATATATATATATATATATATATATATATATATATATATGTGTGTGTGTGTGGGGGGGTTAAATTCTCTTTTAGGCATGTCTTACTGAATAAATTACAAGCATGATCTCTGCTTATTTTTATGATAATCCTTTCATATTCACGGATATTTTTCCGTATGTTACAATTGAATAAGGCAAGAAATGCACTGCAACAGCGAGAACCACATTTATTTCCCAAGTACTTTCTATCTCTTTTGGAGATCATCATCAGGGGTGCAACTGGTGATGAAAATTCATGGAAGTGAGAAAATTGGTGAATTTCAACGAGGGCAAATAATTTGGAGAGCATCAATGTGACAAGTCAAATAGAGAAATTGCTAGGTTTTTCCAGATAAATCATCAAAATGTTAATAATATCGACGAGAAATTTAATGAGGAAGCTATTGTCGTGTGGAACAACGTTCAGGAAGACTGAGCATCGTGTCTGAGCGAAGGAAAAGGGCGCTGACCAGGGAAGTCATCAGAAACCTTATTCAGAGAATCACGTCAGTGGCAATCCTTAAAGAAACATGGATAAAGGAGTGGCAAAATATGGGTCAGGCGATTGTTGATAACTTGATCAAATCCATGAAAAGTCGAAGACAAGCACTGAAATTAGAAAATAAAGGACCTACTCTTCACGAGTTCCAACTACTGTTTATTTAAGTTGAGTTCGGTTTACGTAATTAACGTTTGAAACTGAATGACTTTATTTCTCCTGGCTAAAAACATTTCTTAGGGGACTGTACATTCTAAATTCTGTTTTTACACCCCAATGTTATGTTAACTTTATATATAACTCGAGCTTTTTAGGCCAGTCATGGGTCATGCGTGATACACGCTTAGGCAATCATCTATCTTTCGATACATGGCTACTTCCGCTTATCTTTCTGCGATAGGCCAGTTGCCAGCATGGGTATAGAAGCCAGTCTGTCCTATTTACCCATAGCTAGGGGAAGAAGAAAAGGGTTCCTACCTTTCCCAATGGTAGTAGCACGTAAGTGAATGTAATCAATTCGACTGGAATTCAAACTCGGCTTTCCGATTCCTCAATCCGAGCCGCTCTCCGCAAAAAGGGTGTAATCACATAATTGTTTTTTTGTTTAGAACAGTATATTTAAAATTATGTTTGTTAAATGATTGTTGGTTAAATGATTTTTTAAGAAATTTTAAAAACAAATTGGTAAAGAAATAACACTTTGCTTTTAAATTCTCTTAAAAATTATTTAATCAACAGTTATTTACCATCGCCTGAATAATTAAAATCAAATCATTTATACATGAAAGCTTTTGTGTAGCGATTTCAACATGTTTTTATTATAATCACTTATAATATATATATATATATATATATATATATATATATATATATATATATATATATATAAGATAGGATCTGGATAGGTGCTATGACTGCTTTCATCCCAATTCCAGAACCTAGTTTTTGTATTCATTCCAATTTCCATATCTTCGGCATTAGAATTTTTTTTACCTTGAGTCTAATTTCTTGGAACGCTTGTTAGAAGATACCTGATATAAATTGGCCTCGAATGGATACCTATATTTTTCATATATTGAAAGCTGCAATTAATTTAAATTAAAAGATTTGCCTAAGTTCGATAAAAAAAAATAAAAAAATTATGGACGAGTCAGAGAATTTCCGAAAAATTACGGTTTTATTGATTGTTTAATACTGTTTATTATAAACAGAGCCTTTACTTAAATATTTGTATCTATAAAAAGAATGTATAAACATAAAAATGTCTTAAAATAATTGTCGGACTTTGTCCATTCCATAATATATATATATATATATATATATATATATATATATATATATATATATATATATATATATATGTATGTATGTATGTATGTATATATATATATATATATATATATATATATATATATATATATATATATGCAGGTATGCAGAAAAATAGGAAAGAACACGTTAGGTAAATAATCCGGAGTTCCTTAGTATGTTTGCTTTTATTTTAAAAAGACAGTGCTCCATACAGAAGTAGAGCTTATATTATAATATGATTTTTAAAATATGATTCCTTCGCTACATAAGAGTTCTCATGTTTCAAAAGCGAGAGCCGAGACCCCTAATATAATTTTTGAAATTAAGTTGAATTAACGTGTCTGGTCACGCTTCCTCGTCAAGCGAGAATTTGGGAAACATGAGAACTCTTATGTAGCGAAGGAATCATATTTTTAAAAAAATATTATAATATATATATATATATATATATATATATATATATATATATATATATATATATATATATATATATATTAATAATGTTTTTAGTGATATATATATATTATTGATTTTTATATTATTTTCTACAAAGTAACGGATGTTTAGTTCCAGTCTATAAAAATTGCCCGTGCGATGTTGTTGGGGCGTTTTCAGCCATCATTGGTCATTTAAAAAACAGTATATGCTACGGTTCTTAAAATTTTCAAAAAGCTTTTTTCCCAATATAAGATTTTTTTTGTTTAGAACATTATATTTAAAATAATGTTTAGAACTGCTGATGGCATCATTTGCACCTTTCAACAGACGTAAGGTCTCTTTACGTTATTTTTATCATGTAAATCAGGACTATAATTATATTTATTGAATTCAGTTTATACATTAGATTCTCTACTGAAATATATTTTATTTGATGGAAGGTGTTAGTTTTTATGTTTATGACTTCAAGTATTTGTAATCATTTTTTTTTTTTACAGTTCGTATTGACAACAAGTATCTGTCTTATATTGGAAGGAATCTAATAGCCTTTTGCATTATTTTGATTAATATGAGATTTTATGACCGGTTTGTTTGATCTTTTTTTATGCGTCATTATCCGTCATGATGTAGGCGGGCATGACTCTCTACAACTTCCTGTCTTTTATTGCGCGAAGTAACTTTTAACCTTTTTCTATGACTCTATATTTCTCAACCCTTGCGCATACCTACGTAGTCCTGGGTATGACGATAAAGTTCATCCGGCAGCAAGACCTCCGATCGGCCATTGTAAATTTTGAGGACGTCTTTATTGCTGTTTTCCCCAGATCCGTCTATATCCGGGGTGGTAGCAGCTGTTAGTTGAGTAGTGAAACCCAAACAAAAACAAAATACCTGCAATACATTATATATATATATATATATATATATATATATATATATATATATATATATATATGCACATTTAATTAAAAACGACTGACAAGGTGCTTTTATTTACTTTTTTATACAATTTCTCATGCGATCAAATAATGTTTTTCTTTTCGGGTGATAAATTATATAAAAACTGTCCGAATGTTCTTTTTATCCGAGCGCTTTCGGCTATTCATTTAGCCATTTTCAAAAATTATATTTTAACTGTTAGAATTAAGACCTACCTAAGACACTATTCGGAACAGCCAAAATAAAAATATCGTCAACATAACGAACATATATTTTAGGTTTAATAACTTTTAAAAATCCTTGTTTTCAACATAGGACATATAATAATTGTCGACAACACTAAT
Source organism: Acanthosepion esculentum (assembly GCA_964036315.1). Lineage (NCBI taxonomy): Eukaryota > Metazoa > Mollusca > Cephalopoda > Sepiida > Sepiidae > Acanthosepion > Acanthosepion esculentum. The sequence goes on along the minus strand of OZ038514.1, from coordinate 62,304,406 downwards.
ATAATAGCATCATCCACATGCAAAAAAGGCTAAAAATAATGGAAGCCTTATTAATAAAAACAAACAAACCAATACTTAATAATATTAACTTTGAACATGGACATAATATCTTGACCGTGTTTTGAAACAAAAAAATGAAACATTTTATAAAACATATATATAACAAACTATTTTTAATTCTAACAGTTGAAATATAATCCTTACATTAAGTAATGATGAACATATCATTTTCGTTTACGATCGATTTCCTCACGATTCTTCTGTTAAGCTTCGAGAGTAATTATACATTCTTATTGCTCAAAGTAGAGTCCAATAGTGTTATAAAAACCTCGGAGAATTCCAGTAATATATATTTAATCATTTCTAAGATACAATGGTTCAAATCATAACCTAACAATTGGACAATTTTGCTCTTACACCACGTCTCTATATCTCTCTCTCTCCATCTATCTATCTATCTATCCCTATATATATCTATCTATCTATATATATATATATATATATATATATATATATATATATATATATATATATATATATATATATATATCATTCTAGATGAATAACTAAAAGATTTTCTTCCATGATTCTTACAACAAATGTTGTCAAGATGGCTAAACTTCTTATCTGAAAACTTAAAAAAAAAAGAAACTCGATTCGTTTAGTCATTTTTTAGATATTAAACATTTTGTAGGATGGACAATTATGCTGTAAAATGAATTGGACAATTTTGCTGTTACACCCAATATATATATATATATATATATATATATATATATATATATATATATATATATATATATATATATATATATGAAGAAATATAGTCTTAAAGTGTGCTATATTTATGGGATAAAGTGCTCAATATCAGAGATAGAGCGTGTGTAAATATAAAAGTGGACATGGAAGTCAGCACTTAGAGGCGACAGTCTGTTTCATGCTAGTGCAATCGTCAGGCGACTTGCACTAGCATGAAACAGACTGTCGCCTCTCTCTCTCTCTCTATATATATATATATATTGAACAATAAAAAAAATATTAAAAAATTAAAATCTTCAGACACACTGGATTGTATATTAATATTACTTCGTTTTTATTATTATTTAATTTAGATACGTCGACTAGTTTAGGCCAACATGGTCATCACCAGGAGAAAAATAATTTTCTGCTTGCTGGTAGCAGTGAACTACAGAAATGAATGTCTTGATGGAGAAAATGAACTTTTGTCTGTAGTTTTCATTTGTTTTCTTTTTCTTTTTTTCTTTTTTATCGTGACTTTTGGCCAATCCTTGTGTTGGTCAAACAGTCTCTTTTAAGTTGTTATTTGTGATAAGAGCTGGATGGATTTATGCTGCTCTGAATTCCCTTGGTCATTTTGACAGGTTAATTGGTTCCTGGAAAGGGGATGTGTCTCTGTTAAGTGTGTGTGTGTGTATGTTATTTGGTTCTTAGGGAATGAGTGAGTATGATGTGTGTAAGCGTGTATATTACTATGGGTGTGTGTTATCATTTGGCTCGTTAGGGAGTGAGTGAGTATGATGTGTTTAAGTGTGTATATACGTGTGGATTTGTGTATAAGTTTGAGGGATCAACACCTCTGTAAGCATATCTGTCTTGTGTGTTTGAGAAATGTGGGTAGGTTTTGATTTGTAGGGTTATATATTAATACTATCTATGTTGTTAAATTTATGGTTAAGCCCTACTGGATAATGCGTTTTTAAATTTTGTATCCACTTATTTTCATGGAACTCTAAAATCTTTCTAATGTTATCTGCTCTGAACTTTTCTATTCTATCAATTATAGTGAATTTGGCATGGGTTTTGAAATCGTGTTTTTCTAGGTGGAAATGTTCTACAGGTAATAATCTTTCATGGGGAGTCGACTTAATTCGACTGCGATAATTATTAATTCTGTAGTGAAAGGGCCATTCAGATTTTTCCTGCGTATGGTTTCTGGCATAGTGAGCATTCTAGGAGGTAAATTATGTTATGACTTGTGTTATTACATAGTTGGGAAAATCCTGTTGTTTTTGTTGTTGGTTTATTACAGATTACCTTGTCCCCTGAAATGTGGTTACTACCTATGATTTTTTTTAGATTCTTAGGTCTACGATATGATAGAAGACGGCGTTCTTCAAACTATCTTTTAAGGTCTGGTTTGAGATCTAGTATATCCCAGCGACTTTTGACTATTTGGGATAGTGGAGGCAGAATGGGATGCGGCTGGGTTTATTTTTAATCTTGTACATTAGGGTGTCTTCTCTAGGTGTGGAAATTGCTTTATTTATTTGTTTCCTGATTAGGTGTTGTTTATAGCCCCGTGTTGTGAACTGATGCTCCAGACTTCATTGTTGGAACATATCCTTATGATTCTAAATGCTTGTGAATAGGGAAGGTTCTCTTTGAGGTGTTTAGGGTGGGAAGACTTAAAGTGTACATAGTTGTGGGTGTCGGTGATTTTAGTGTGTAGTGTCGTTTGTAGTTTCCTGTTTTCATCTATCTAAATGCAGGTGTCTAAAAATGTTACCGATCTTGTGGATTTTAAATAGTCAAACTTCATTGAGTCGTGCACTGTGTTTAGGGTCATGAGGAATTGGATAAGTTTATCTTCACTGCCCGTGTATACAAAGAATATATCATCGATATATCTTGCATAGAATACGCAGTCGCTACCGATGAGAGGATAGATATGGGTCTCCTCAAATTTTGCCATGAATATTGTAGCATATGATGGAGCTGCAATGGTGCCCAAGGCACAGCCTATTACTTGCAGGTAGTGTGCTCCATTGAAGTTGAAAGTATTCAATGTAAGAATATGCTCCATGAGGTTTATGATAACTTCTGTGGGGGGTCTCTTGTTTTCTTCTTTTAGTAAGTGATTCCTGAAGGGCAGTTAGCCCTTCGATGTGTTTAATATTTGAATATAGTGATCTTACGTCTATAGTCACTAGAATAGCAGTTTCTGGAACTGTTTGTATGTGATTAATTTTGTTAAGTAGATCTGTTGTGTCTCTGATGTAGAATTTTACATCCTTAGCTAGGGGTTGTATGTAATGGTCTACATATTTGGAATATTGGCCGTGTGGCAGTTGAATTATGAAATGACTGACTTTCCTGGGTTGTTGCTTTTGTGTAGTTTAGATTAAATTGTTGCGAAGCATTATGTTTAGTGAACTTGTTAATTCCTTTTGGTAATCGGGAAGAGGATCTGTAGGTAAGCTTTTATAGGTTTCTTTGTCGTTTAGCTGTTTGTTGGCTTCTTTCATGTAATCTTTGATTCCGCAGATCACTGTGGCACCCCCTTTGTCAGACTGTGTTATGATTAGGTCATCTCTATGTGTCAGCGTGTCTAGGACTATATGTTCCCCTTTAGTAATATTGTTACGTGGCAGCTTACGTGCTATTGTTTTCTTTATGTCATTTGCTACGGCTATTTCAAATGTCTGTATAGTAATGTCTGTGTTTTGTGGGGTGTATGTAGTGTTCTTCTCTTTTAATGTTTCAAGTATGGAAGGTGTGTGATTATTGTCCCCATAATGGGCGTTTATCCGTAATCTTCTGACGAATGTTTTCAGGTCCTTTGCAAAGGTGTCTTTATCAAATTTTGAGGGACTAGGGCAAAAGCTTAGTCCTTTATTTAATAAAATGAATTTGTTGAGTGCAAATTTATTGTTACTTAAATTTATAACTCGCCCGTATGGGTCAAGTTTGTATTTGCAAGCATGGCGAAGTTCTTTCGTAAAAGCTTGCATCATGTCTCCTATTAGGGATGCTATACCCCAATTCAAGTGTTCTGGTTAGGGGCAAATCCCGTTTTTTTTAAGGTTAAGTGTGTTTGCTGTTGACTGTCTACTAGGGGCTAATCTGGATGGTCTGGGATGTCTTATAGGGTTACGCGTTCTGTAGGACTGCTGTGTTTTGGCTTTATATATATATATATATATATATATATATATATATATATATATATATGTATATATATATAAATATATATATATATATATATATATATATATATATATATATATATATATATATGTATATACACGATTCCAATGGAATAAATTATGACCATGGAATATTAGTGTTTAAGTCTTTTTATTATATATATATATATATATATATATATATATATATATATATGAATATGTATATGAAGAAATATAGTCTTAAAGTGTGCTATATTTATGTGATAAAATGCTCAATATCAGAGATAGAGCGTGTGTAAATATAAAAGTGAACATAGAAGTCAACACTTAGAGGCGACAGTCTGTTTCATGCTAGATGCAATCATCGGGCCCGATGATTGCATCTAGCATGAAACAGACTGTTGCCTCTAAGTGTTGACTTCTATGTTCACTTTTATATATATATATATATATATATATATATACATATATATATATATATATATAATAAAAAAGGCTCAAACACTAATATTTCATGGTTATAATTTATTACATTGGAATCGTAAACACAATCCAATTCATCAGACCTACAAATTCAAAAAGAAATCGGAAAATATAACACCGGGTACAAAAAATTAAATTTTAGCGAGAGTGTATGTGTGGGAGTGGGAAACAAGTGTGAGAGGGAAATGTATGAAAATTCTAGAGAGAGGTGTAATAGAAGAAAGAAGAACAGGAAGGCCTAAAGGTGAAGGTGGGGATTAAAATTTATCAGAGAAGTTTAAAAAGAGGAATTAAATAACGTTTGAAATGAGTGAGATACAGATAAATATGAATTATTTACAGATGCTTAAATCGCTACCGATTCGCTGAACTAAATTAAAATTAAAAAAACAGACACCGGAAACGTTTGGTTACATTTAAGGTAACTCTTATATTTTTACTCTGTCTTGGACATTGAGTTCTATCTGGATTCTATCCTCTTGGAAATTATATATATATATATATATATATATATATATATATATATATATATATATGTAAAAATTTAGAATCTAGATAGAACTCAATGTCGAAGACAGAGTAAGAATATAAGAGTTACCGCAAATGTATACACGTTTCCGGAGTCTGTTTTTTAATTTTAATATATATATATATATATATATATATATTTATATATATAAATGAATTTCCAAGAGGATAGAATCCAGATAGGACTCAATGTCCAAGACAAAAACAGTAGCAACTAAAAAGGATATAACTCGAAGAGAAAATCATGACATAATCATATTGTTACCATTCCACACTACTAAATAAAGTTTAGGATGGGAAACCGCATCAATACTGGAAGGGACTATAACTGTTACTGGATTGATGAACCTATTTTTCATTACAAAAAATTGTTTGACGTAAGAGATTTTATAAATTTCAACTGAAACCAATACTGGCTGTTCGATCAATGAATAACAAATGTTTCCTTGTAGGGAAATCACTATTATTACCAATATCATTAACATTAACATTAAGATTTGTCAGTAGAATCATATCTTGGTCATTACAAGTTTCTTCTTCATTTCCTGCTAAGATGTAAGATTTGATATTACACAGCTATTTTCTTTGTTTCTCAGAACGATTTTTTTTCTCTTTATACTTTAATCGATTCTAGGCTTGCATGAGGATTTTGTTCAGAATATGATGTTGTATAGAAAATGATATAGCACGCATAGCGGTTTAAGTTTTCTATTTTTATTTCCGGCGATCTTTTCCCCTCTCTTACTGGGTTAACTTGCTATTATTTTCTCTAAGACATCATCGTTGCGTAAATGGAATCCATAGTCTTCGTTAGTTTCCTGTGTCTTCCTCATCTGCGAGATTGTGAAGCATTCATTGCTATATAAGAGATTTCATATTGCTTAGCTTCCTTTTCTTTTTTTTTTTCCTATACACGTTTTCCTATCTACGGATACTTCACTTCGTCTTTGCATGCTGTGAGGTAATTGTCCAGCATACACCGTTATATAGGAGACCAGCAGCATGGCCCGGTGTTGCCCGGGCTCGATTCAAAACGAAGATGAGGACAACAGTCCAAACAATGTAAATTGTGTAAATAATTACAATACCTCATCTCAGAAATATAGACAGATACAGAAGAAGGCCTGAGCGTTCAACGGTCTAAACGTCGTGAATATGGCAACGAAGATGAGGACAACAGTCCGAACAATGTAAATAGTGTAAATAATTACATTCCCTCATCTCAGAAATATAGACAGATATAGAAGAAGGTCGGAGCGTTCAACGGTCTAAACGTCGTGAATATGGCAACGAAGATGAGGACAAAAGTCCAAACAATGTAAATAGTGTAAATAATTACATTCCCTCATCTCAGAAATATAGACAGATATAGAAGAAGGTCGGAGCGTACAACGGTCGAAACGTCGTGAATATGGCAACGAAGATGAGGACAACAGTCCGAACAATGTAAATAGTGTAAATAATTACAATACCTCATCTCAGAAATATAGACAGATATAGAAGAAGGCCGGAGCGTACAACGGTCGAAACGTCGTGAATATGGCAACGAAGATGAGGACAACAGTCCGAACAATGTAAATAGTGTAAATAGTTCAAATACCACATCTCAGAAATATAGACAGATATAGAAGAAGGCCGGTGCGTACATCGGTCTAAACGTCGTGAATATGGCAACAAAGATGAGGACAACAGTACAAACAATGTAAATAATGTAAATAATTACAATACCTCATCTCAGAAATATAGACAGATATAGAAGAAGGCCGGAGCGTACAACGGTCTAAACGTCGTGAATATGGCAACGAAGATAAAGACAACAGTCCGAACAATGTAAATAGTGTAAATAATTACAATACCTCATCTCAGAAATATAGACAGATATAGAAGAAGGTCGGGGCGTACAACGGTCGAAACGTCGTGAATATGGCAACGAAGATGAGGACAACAGTCCGAACAATGTAAATAGTGTAAATAATTACAATACCTCATCTCAGAAATATAGACAGATATAGAAGAAGGTCGGGGCGTACAACGGTCTAAACGTCGTGAATATGGCAACGAAGATGAGGACAACAGTCCGAACAATGTAAATAGTGTAAATAATTACATTCCCTCATCTCAGAAATATAGACAGATATAGAAGAAGGTCGGGGCGTACAACGGTCGAAACGTCGTGAATATGGCAACGAAGATGAGGACAACAGTACAAACAATGTAAATAATGTAAATAATTACAATACCTCATCTCAGAAATATAGACAGATATAGAAGAAGGCCGGGGCGTACAACGGTCTAAACGTCGTGAATATGACAACGAAGATGAGGACAACAGTACAAACAATGTAAATAATGTAAATAATTACAATACATCATCTCAGAAATATAGACAGATATAGAAGAAGGCCGGTGCGTACATCGGTTTAAACGTCGTGAATATGGCAACAAAGATGAGGACAACAGTACAAACAATGTAAATAATGTAAATAATTACAATACCTCATCTCAGAAATATAGACAGATATAGAAGAAGGCCGGAGCGTACAACGGTCTAAATGTCGTGAATATGGCAAAGAATATAAGGACAACAGTCCGAACAATGTAAATAGTGTAAATAATTACAGTACCTCATCTCAGAAATATAGACAGATAAAGAAGAAGGCCGCAGCCTTCAACGGCTGAAATGTCGTAAATATGGCAACGAAGATGAGACAGTATATTTCCTACCAAAGGAATATCTTCGCGCATATATACATAATTACATTTCTAGTAATTCAAAATTATATTGTTCGATTTAAGAGTTGACTACTAATATATATATATATATATATATATATATATATATATATATATATATATATATATATATATATATATATATACTAGCAGCATGGCCCGGCGTTGCCCGTGTTTGATTAAAAAATCGTACGACTCATACAGCAATCGCTATCACGTTTTTTGCCCTTCCTTGCCTTTAAAGGAGTACCCTTTGCCGTGCTGGTGTTGCTACATGCCTTACTTCTTGACTATCTCAAACTGCGAATTTTTTCTAAGCTCTATACTAAACATTAAATTTGTTACGAAAAAAAAACACTAAATAAAATGAACACAAAACGATCAGCTTTAAAAAAGGACTCGTAACTGGAAAAACCGAATGAAAAAGAATGTTAACAAATACTTTTTCACACCCAACCCACTTCTGCGGAATCAGAATCAACGTGGAGTTTAAGCAAGCGAATCAGCCAATTGGAGTAAAGTGCCAGGCAGATTTAAATTTTTCCCACTTGTGACGAATGCAGCTATCGATTTTTTTCCATGCTAGCATACTAGTTACCATTCGTGTCAGTCAGCTGTTGGCTCTCACGCTGGTCAATAGAATCTACCTGCCTATTCGTGGCAGAGAGCTATAGGCTCTCTCTATCTGGCCAGTAGAAAATGGCCGCAACCTACATGAAAACTACCGTAGAAGCATGAAAAAAATCGATTATTTCCACTATCGATCGAAGTTGGGAAATGCAACGTCAGTCTTGGCCTTTCCGCTAACATGGTGCATGTGCATGTAAATATTGGTGCAAATCCGTCGAAAATTGCGTCCTTTGCGGCAGTGCATTCGTCACACACACACACACACACACACACACACACACACACACACACACACACACACACACACACACACACACACACACACACACACCCTGCCTTTTATAGACAGAGATCAGACATTACGTACCAGATTGACATTTTTTCTAAGGACATTTGCTTATCTCTTAATAATTTGCTTTGTTTCTGGAAGACACTTTCTCTTCTGTTTACATTCCCTTAGAATGTCCGTACTTCCTGTTAATTATCATCAGAACAGCTTACTGTCTCTGTTTTTACTTTTTTTGTAAAATAGAATTTACTCTAAGCAATGCTGTGAAGACACTAAGACCAAAATAGTTACTGAGTGTGAAAGAATAAAAAAACAGAAACAATATTAACCCTTTGAGCCCTGACCACGGCTTTACCGATGGTAGAGAAAAATGACGTAATGCCCAGCCACCGGTTGAACAGTGGTAGAGAAAAATGAAGGGCGGCTAAACACTTGTAACCATTTTTATATCTACCGTGAAACATTACATACCAATTATTTGCGAATTTTTGACTCAGGAACTCAAGCAGATGGGGCAAAATTGTTCTTGAAGGCAGGGTTCAAAAGGGTAAGCTGCGAGAAAAATAAAAGTGTAATCAGGAGATAGTAGATAACGATTGGCATTGCACTTACGTTTTTGAAGATATAAATTGACCGAAAAGCATGGAGCCGTAAAAGAGTTCCACAGGCAAAAAGTACGAGAAAAGAAAATGTTAGCGTAGAAATTACGGTTAGATCTCGCCAGTAAAATTGTAAATTGATCAGATGATGTTGCCAATCTATTACTGCGCTTAAATTCATAAAGTCTGGGTACGATAGCGAAGATCGCGTCTAAACAATTACCATGGAATATTTATAGAAAAGGCATTGAGAAGCAACTTTACGGCGGTGGGAAATTGACCGAAGCCGATATGCCATGTAAGAACTAGTAATACTGCAGATTCTTCTTCGTGGAAAGAATTGAAAACGTTTTGGCCGTTGTACACTCTGATATTCTTCGGGTGTATATCGAAGTGGGTAACCTACAGAGAGTTCTGAATTGAACACATTATTTGCTCTACAGCCGTAGACTGTTCTATTTCCATTTCTCGTGTCTAGGGATGATTCACCTACTTCCTATTTTTAGTACTGCTCAGTTATTACTAACCCTGTTTCCACTCTAGTCCAAGTAAACACTACCCGAACTAGCGATTGCAATGTGATAGGTCCTGATCTGGCATCTCGTCTACATTCTCTCTCACATAGACGTGCTGTGGCTTCCCTCTGATTGTTCTACAAGCATTTTCATAGACGAGCTGCTTTCACTGGTTAACAAACTGCATGAATTTATGCGTGCTACTAGGCTGGCATCTCAGTCACACCCTTTCACTGTCGAAACTGTTAGATGTAGCCATCTCTTCTACTCCAACAGCTTCTTCTCTCGCGCTTCCCGTCAGTTGAACTCCCTTCCTCTTACCTGCTGCTCTGATAGCTATAATCTTCAAATATTCAAATCTAATGTCATCCGGCATGTTTTGAAGCCATAATACTAATCCCCGTCCTTCTATATATCTTTTCCTCAAACAACCTCTTTACTCTTGCTCTCACTCTCTGTAATCACTTGCGTGCTAGTGGCACTTCTGCCTCGCTTATATATATATATATATATATATATATATATATATATATATATATATATATATATATCGTCATACGTGAGCACACCTTTAGGTGCGCTGGACTAAAATTTTGCATACATGATTATTGGTCCCATGGTAAGGTTTAAATTGCTAACTTTTTTTGCTGAATGTGGTTAAGTGTTGCTTTGCCCTTTTTTTTAATGAACGAAGATATATTTTTGCATAAACAATTCCAATTTGTAACATTACCGTATAAAAATATAATTTCACTGTTATTATTAACGTCCATTTCTGAAATTTACAAAAAAAAAAAAAAAAAAAAAAGAGAAAAACAGCAAAAAAATTAAATGAAAACTTTTTTTGGAACAAAATATATTTTCAAAATTTTATATATTTTTTTGTTTTGGTCAATTTACCAGAAACAAATGAAATCAATTTTTATTGTCCAATGTAAACAAAAGATTTTTTTTTATCCCTGATCGGAACATGACGAGCGTGAATAATGAGAATAACAATTTTTTTTTATTGGTATTCTAAAATAGATATTTGTTAAATGTAAATTTTATTTCGGTCAACTTGGTTTTAGAAGTAGCGACTGAGCTTATTCACGATTGTATACAACCTCTCGGTCTTCTACACGTTATGCACGCGTTATACAGGCGGAAAAACCACCTGACGAATACGTGTATATCGCGCAGGAGACGGACATCCTCGGTCGGTTAGATCTGAACAGAATGATTATAAGGAATATAAATGTTCTGTCTGAAATTGCAGTTTCTACCATTCTTTGAAGACGGCTGCCATCTTCAGTGAGGTACTTCTGGAGTCATCTGCTTTTGCTGGTTAATTTATATACACACGCACGCGCACGAGCGCACATGCACACACACATGTATATATGTATGTAGGTATATCATTATATTTTTATTACAGTAGACTATAATAAATAAAAAAACATTTCGAAATGGCTACACATATTTCTTTGTTTTTCGTCAGGCGAAATTGAAATCGCCTGACGAAGAACAAAATTATCTCCTAGCGATGACATGATTCGGAACCTAATCGACCGGTTCGAAAGAACTGGATCAGTCGACGATCTTTCGGGAAGAGATCCTAAGCGCACTGTGCGTACTGATGCAGCGGGGGAATCTGTACGGTAATGCCCTTGAGAATCCATTAATATTCAGACTCAGAGAAAATACCGGCAACATTTTAATGTTATTGTTCTCATATCGATAACATTATTCGGAACCTAATTGTCCAATTTTAATGAACGGGATCAGTCGGTGATCTTCCTGGAAGAGGTCCAAATCGCAATGGGCGCACTGACGCAGTGAAGGAACTGGTAATTAAAATGATTTTTAAGGAAATTTAAAAACAAGTCTTAAATTTTAAATTTCCTTACAAATAATTTTAATCACCAGTTACTTACCATCGCCTGAAGAAGTGCAATCATAGTATTGGAACACGAAAGCTTTTGTGTAGCGATTTCAAAATGTTTTTTTTTTATTAGAGTCTCCTAGGAGTGAGCACTTTTTAAAAAGAAAATGCTACGAAAAGTGGACATTTATTACATCTGTTCTTTCTCTCATTTGTACACACACACACACACACACACACACACACACACACACACACACACACACACACACACACACACATATATATATATATATATATTTATAAAAGTGAACATAAAAGTCAACACTTAGAGGCAACAGTCTGTTTCATGCTAGATGCAATCGTCAGGCCGCGACGATTGCATCTTGCATGAAACAGACTGTCGCCTCTAAGTGTTGTCTTCCATGTTCACTTTCATATTTACACATGCTCTATCTCTGATACTGAGCACTTTATCCCATAAATGTAGCACACTTTAATATATATATATATATTTCTTCATATATATATATATATATATATATATATATATATATATATATATTTCTTCATATATATATATATATATATATATAACAAAAATTACCTCAACGTTTCAAGCCGTTTTGTGGTGAGCGGCTATCATCAGTCCCTATGTGTCTGTGTCGCGGAGCTTTGTTTTAAATTTATTTTCAAAGTCAGTCCTCTTCTGATAGGCGCCTTGTTAATGAGAATGGTTTTGTGTTAGCGATTGTTTGGGGCGTAAGATATCTTATCGCGGGTGAAGCGGTCTGTGGTTGAAGTTCATTTATGTCTAGAAACTTTGTTATTTGCAGTTTAATATCACTTCTTACTATTTTAGTTGCTACTATGGGTCGTTTTTTATATAGGATCTGAATGTATTCTTCTGGGATTGACAGTAAATAGTTTTTTACTACATGTCTCCAATATTAATAAGTGATGGGGGATTTAAACTTAAACCCGTTAATATTAATGTAAATTAGTTGAGTTATAGATTTATAAATTGTGGGTAACACCCGAACACCCAATGAAATAAATCATGCTGTCCAACACACTTATATGCGTACATATCTTCATACATACATATATGTACATTTACATGTCCATGCATATATGCCACTATGCATACACATACACCCCCACATATATTCACATATATTCTTATTTAATTTGGAATTTATTTCTATGTCTATATTTCGTGATTAGTTCTCTCCGTTGATTTAATAGCTTGCATTGATCTTTATATTTTATTATTCTGATTTTTCTCTTCTAAACATATCTTGCACCTATCCCTAAAACTAATCGGGGTTTTCATGAAACCTAGAATTTTCCAATTTATTTGAGGATTCAGACCCTTTTCCTACAATTCCCGAATGTTTTTCGAAAGGGCTGTGTGTGGCATTTTAATTTTGGATTGGTGAATGAATGTCAATATGCATTGATTCTCTTTTTAAATTCTCCCGCAGAAATGCCGATATAAATATAATGATTTTTCGTATTTTCTTTAGGGATAATGGTTGCCTGGCATTCTACCCTAGTGAATCTGCATTTGCCCATCTACTGGGGAGTTTTCCTTAATTCTACAATTACAGGGGTTTCCATATTAGATTTTTTCCCCCATGGAATTTACTTAACATGTAATTGTTATGGGAATTAATAATTTGGCACATATTATCAGTGTAGGAGTAGCTAATTTGGACTGATTTCTTATTAAATATCTTATTTAGAGTTTTTTGTTGTTGAAGTGTTTAATGATTAAGTTTACGAAGTCCGATATTGATACTTGACAGTTTGCAGAAGTAATCTTTTCTTTCCTATTGTTATACCTACATTCCACTTTTCGTGTATCGGTATTACAAATGGAGTTTGCATGAGATTAACTTTTGAAACCACTATTTTTGGAGGTCCTTTTCGTACAGGTCATTATTCTTATTAAAGATTTTTCACTTGACGATAGTTTATTAATCGTGATGCAAACGGCAGTGGGTAGTCTTAGAATTGCACTGGGGTGATTAAATCCGATATAAATATAATTGGGTGTTTTGTTCTCTTTATGGTAATGTTTAAAAGTTTTGTCATTAAAGTTAAGGGTATATCTAGGTAGTCAACGATTTTAAGCTTAAAGGAAATCTTGATCTTAAACCCTACGAATTTGAAGGCCCTGATATATCTAAGAATAGTTGACTACATAGATATCACCCTTAACCTTAATGATAAAACTATAGTCAACTATAAATCTATAACTCAACAAATTTATATTAATCTTGACGAGTTCAACATTAAATCCATCATCACTTATTAATATTGGACATATGTAGTAATAAAGAACAAACTATTTACTGTAAATCCCAGAAGAAAAACACATTTGGCGTCTGTATAAGAAAGGCTGCAGAGCAGAAACTGATAAAGTAGGAACTAATATTAAACTACAAACAACAAAGTTTCTATACTCCAACCCCAGACCGCTTCTTCCTGGATAAGATACCTTACGTCCACACCAATCGCTAACACAAACCCATTCCCAGTAACAAGGCGCCTACTAGAAGAGGACTGACATGGAAAATAAATTTAAATCAATGGTCCGAGACATAGACACTTAGGGACTGATGATGTCCACGTACATAACGGCTTGAAATAGACTATCTCTATGTTGAGGTAATTTTTCTCTTTTTTGCAGTAGAAAATACATTAGCTCCGATGAAATAAAAACATCGATCTCTCTGTAGATCAGTTTTAATAATTAATATTACTAGGATCTACCTGGATTATATACGAACGGATCGATTACCTGTATATATATTATATATATATATATATATATATATATATATATATAGAGAGAGAGAGAGAGAGAGAGAGATAGATAGATAGATAGATAGTGACTTGTTGCGTCTCATCGTGCGTGACAATTTCTCTCAAGAAGCCACCTTACATATTTATAACATTCGTCCATGCTATGATTATTGCAGCCATATATAGTATGGGATTCCTGCAATAAATATTAAGAGATCTTCTATATCTGTCTATATTTCTGAGATGAGTCATTGTAATTATTTACACTATTTACATTGTTCGGACTGTTGTCCTCAACTTCGTTGCCATATTCACGACGTTTAGACCGTTGTACGCCCCGGCCTTCTTCTATATTTGTCTATATTTCTCAGATGAGGTATTGTAATTATTTACACTATTTACATTGTTCGGACTGTTGTCCTCATCTTCGTTGCCCTATTCACGACGTTTAGACCGTTGTACGCTCCGGCCTTCTTCTATATCTGTCTATATTTCTGAGATGAGGTATTGTAATTATTTACACTATTTACATTGTTCCGACTGTTGTCCTCATCTTCGTTGCCATATTCACGATGTTTAGACCGTTGTACGCTCCGGCCTTCTTCTATATCTGTCTATATTTCTGAGATGAGGTATTGTAATTATTTACACTATTTACATTGTTCAGACTGCTGTCCTCATCTTCGTTGCCATATTCACGACGTTTAGACCGTTGTACGCTCCGGCCTTCTTCTATATCTGTCTATATTTCTGAGATGAGGTATTGTAATTATTTACACTATTTACATTGTTCGGTCTGTTGTCCTCGTCTTTATCTTCACATTTACGGCGTTTCCGTCGTTGCGCGCTCCGGCCTTCTTCAGGTTATAGGAATTTCGTTATGAACCCTTTATGTTATCCGCCGGAGTTGATTGTTATTGTTTCACGTGACATGCCTCTTTCAGTTGTCTCAGTTATCTCCTTCTAACATAACTCTCCAAGATTGGTTCACCACTGAAGTAGACAGGTATTGAACTCACAACTATTTCGATCAAGTCACTGAATTCAAACAACGCTTTCATCCACTGAGCCATGTGGATAAAAGCCGAAACATCGTGAATATTACAATAAAGATGAGGACAATAGTCAGAACAATGTAAATAATATAAATAAGATATTCTTGATGAAATTCAAAGAAGAATCTGGAATTTTAATGTTCCTGACATGGCAACTTGGCTTCAGTCAATTCCAACCGCCGTAATGTCACTTCCCTGTGACTTTTCAATAATTGCTTACATGGTAATTGTTCTGATGAACTTTAAAATATGCTAGCTAGATTTTATCAATTAAAACGCAGTACAATGTTTCATTAGTTTATAGTTGAATTGGCTCGATGTAACCGTAAGTTCTATGCTGACAGTTTCTTCTGTCGCATCTCTCGCCCATGGAACTCCCATCCGGTTTCATAATTTGCAGCCAACTTTGATCTTCAAAAAATTAAATGCAATGTCAATCATTATCTATTGTCTTCTCGATTCCACTTATTGTACTTGCAATTCAATAATGTTTTTGTGCTTCTTATCCTTTTACAAACAGTAACCCTTTGTGCTTTGTGACTTAGAGACTTTACTGCATTGTTTAGGGTGGACTGATTATATATATATCTGTCTATATTTCTGAGATGAGGTATTATGTACATTATTTACATTATTCGGACTATTGAGCAAACCAAGCATAGAAATGAATACAGTATGGGAACCAGTAATAAGGAGTGCCAGAGAAAAGCGATAACAACAACAAAAATTGCAATATGAGCTCTGGTAAAAACATGAAATGATAACAGAAATAATTGCAATATGAGCACTGGTAAAGCACAGAAATTCATATACAGATGTCCTCAAGGACACATGGCACAGTGGATAAAGGCGTTGGTTAGATCCAGTGACGAGACCCAAAGAGTGTGAGTTCAATACCCAGTTAAGGCAGTGGAGAACTTTCAGAGGGAAAAATTAACAGATAACTGACATCCATTAAACATGGCACGTGGAACTAGCACAGCCTACCCCAGTGAGCGAAATAAAGGGTTCAGTTCGACATTCCAACCACCCGAAGAAGGCCAGAGCGTACAATGGCCGAAACGTTGTAATAAATATGGCGACAAAGATGAGTACAATAGTCCAAATAATGTAAATTATATACATATATTATGATATCATAAAGAAACAATTTATAGAAAGAATTAAATAACAAAGTTAATGTGATTAATTGCGAAATCACATCGCTAACAAAACTTAATGAAACATTAACTCACTATTAATACCATGAATTATAAGATCCTTATATTAGAATTTTTGTTAAATGGAAGACACATGCGAAGTACTTTCGTCAATTTCAAATTGTCATCTTCAGGGCTCAAGTTTCCCATACACAGGTAAAAAGTTAATACGAAATATGTACAGACCGAAAGATGTTTTTTCTTTTTAAATTATGCCATTTATTGAGAGATGAATGTATGTTTTGGAGCAATGCTAGAGTTCCTCTTCAAATCGATCAAGTGAGAATTTTATTTAAAGTTTGAAAGGTCATGAATCCACAAGATTTCTCTTGTGCTATGCATTTATCTGTTTAAGTGAAATGGACTTAGTATAATTTAATTGTTAGTGTAAAAATCTCTTAGAGGTTTTACACACACACACACACACACACACACACACACACACATATATATATATATATATATATATATATATATATATATATATATATATATATATATATATATATGAAAGTATGTATGTATCTATGTGTACTAAGGAAAATACAGTGGTTATTGGTGACAGACAACTGTTCGCTCCCAAAATGTGTCTATAATTCGTAAAATCTCACGACGAAATCCACATTGCTTAACGATAACTAACAAGTAACTCTCCTCTTGAGTTACTTGTTAGTTATCGTTAAGCAATGTGGATTTCGTCGTGAGATTTTACGAATAAGATTACAAAAAACGATTCAAAAATTAATTCTTTAATGACAATGAATCAGCGAAGAAATTCAGCTTTACTCTCTTGATGAGGCCGAACGTTGCAAACCCAGAATTATTGAGAAACTATCAGAGTGGGCACATACTGATTCGGGTATTATCCGGACTTATATCAACCTTTTAGACATGTGGGTAAGTCGGACCTAATGTAGGTGTCCATCAGAGCCCCATTCTTGTTTCTAAGTTGTGTTTAGTCAGCTTCCCGCTGACATTTGCTCTCACCTTGATATCTACACGGATGACACAACCATTTACTCCTGTCTCGAAAGCAAGTCTTATCTGTTCGATAATGTCAAATGCCACAACCGTTTACTCCTGTCTAGAAAGCAAGTCTTATCTGTTCGTTAATGTCAAATGACACAACCATTTACTCCTGTCTAGAAAGCAAGTCTTATCTGTTCGACAATGTCAAATTCGTAGCTGATGCCTTAAACGAAATTCATTTTGTTGTTAACTTAGGCACAGGATAGCTTGTTAACTTTAGCGCCTGAAAAAATAAACTGCTGTCTATTAATTATCTAAGAGACCCCTCACTGCCTTCCAGCAGCATGGCTGATGCCAACCTCCAGGAAATTGACACGGACTGATTGAATCTTTATCTACTGCCTTCCTGCTTACTCTCCTATTTTTCTCGCTTCTTAATAGTGTTTCTTTTTTTTCTAGCTAGGTTGAACTTGAAGTTCTGGAAACAATGACAACAAAAAGGACACTTATACTTAACACGATTAAGAGAGAGTTGAAATTTGTAGGGAAAATAATTTGCCTCTCACAGGACAGCTTGAAGGTAAGCGAGGCAGAGGAAAGCAATGCGCAACGTCACTGGCAATCTTCGGGCGAATGGATGGCAGAGTAGTGTTTGGGAGAGATGACAAAAAGACAAACAAGTTTTTAAGTGCTACAAAAGGCCGGAAATTGTCAATTGTCCTCATATTGAATCTCTTTCTAAGTCAGCTTTTAAATTATTTCACTGTAACGGGCGATACAGTATTACTTTTTAGGATCTATTTTACATATGTATAAGTATACAATTCGTACATACTTAGAATTCTGCTGCCATATATCTCCTTGATAAAATCCAAAGACGAATCAGCAATATCACTGGTCCTGTGTAGGCGTAGTCACTTGCCCCCGCCGTAAGATTGGCTCGTTATGTCTTTTCTCTAAATAATTTCGTAGTAATTGTTCGGATGAGCATTCGCCATGTTACATAGACTTTATGGGTTTAACTGTCGTACTTTTCTTGCACTTCTACTTTCTAGCCAAAATTTATCTTCAAATGTTTAAATGCAAAGTCAATCGTTATCTGCTGTCTTCCTGGTTACTCTTATATTTTCCTCGCTTTTTAAAATTGTCTCTTTTTTTTCTAATTCTTCCACAACCAATAACCGTTTGTATCTTAGTGGCTTTATTGCCTTTCTAGGGTAAACTCGATGCTTATTATTATTATTATTATTATTATTATTATTATTATTATCTCTGAATCGTCATGCATCGTTCGGAAAATTGGAAACGTGACTATTAGAGACAAAGTTTGGAATACAGAATTTTCCTACTCTGACGTTGTAGAATCCCAAGTGAGCATCGACGAAGTTCTAGAAACAATGGCAAAAAAGGACACTTATATTTAACACGAGTAAGAGACAGATGAAATTACTAGGGAAAACACTGAGGAAAAGAGGGTTTCGAATATTGGATTCTCACTGGACAGATTGAAGGTAAGCGAGACAGTGGAAATCAATGCGCAAACTACCTGACAATCTTCAGTGAATGCATGAGGGAGCAGTGTTTGGAAAAGACGGCCAAAATAGAAAAGATTCTAAGAGCTACAAAAGGCAGGGAAATTATGGAAAGCCATAGTATGCAACTTCCTGAAGGTACACGGCCTATTTTAGAAAAAGGCGGGATCCTAGTCAACTCTGTTATTCAAATGTCTAACCGGGGTAAAGCCATTACTATTTCATCTACTTTTCATTTGAAACGTCTCAAGTCAGTAACCACAGTTTTCCACACGTTTCCTACGCTTTGAAGTTTTTAGCAATATCTTTTTTTTTTTTATTTTATTTTAAGCTTATCACCCCAAGCAAGGCTGGAGGCCACTAGCACGCAACGGGTTACAGAAGGTTTGGAGGAAGAGCAGATAGAAGTGGGAAAGGAGAGGATGTGGAGAAAGATAGTGGATCGATCAAGGCAAGGGGGTTACATAAGATTTGGAGCGAGAGCAGATAGGAATGAAAGGTGAAAGAATGTGGAGAAGGGAAGTGGATCGATCAAGGCAACTGGAGATGTCGATTGACGTTACACTTAAATAGTTGGAGATTGTATTTGTCAGGGAAACAGGAATAAGGAAGGGAGTTCCAGAGGCGAGATGTGCGAGACATGAAGCTATTGGAGTAGATGATTTTAATATACGATTTTAATATACTTCCGGATATGTCTTCAGCCATCCATATACGTGAGTTCCTCGGGTAAATTACTTGCTGCTTTCTGCTTCTCGTTTTCCTTAAACATGTCCTGGGCGTATCAAATTTTCCAAGTCTATTTTATTCATACTGTGTGACAGAAATATCAGTGCTTTCTTTCTGTTTTTTTGAGCAGAGTGTTATTTTCCCCCAAAAGAAAAATTTGGAATTCCCTATATACCCCATTCATCGTATTCTCGGTATGCTTGTCGGTTACCACCCTCTCCGTTGCCACGCGTTTCTTTTTTAAGTGTTAGTAAATTGCCGAGCAATCATTGCAATATAGAAGGATTGCTATTACGTAGAAGTTCAGAACTCTTTTCAGTTTTTTCTTGTCATTTTTTCTATTATTAGTGTTGAGATCAATAAAACATCCTTCGTCGCCACTGTTGAGATGTTGAGTGTTTCCACGTGAGTATATGATAATAACGAACAAACACAGTCATAGGGAAAAATACTGGTATATTCAGAGAGGTATTTACATCAGAGAGATTAGTAGTAGAACGAACGTAGGTTAGTAGTAACAATAAGTAATAGTGATAAAGTCCAACGGTATCTTCCGGTCGAGAAACGGAAGTGTAACTGATAACTACAGAAGTCTCACTCTGCACTGCACTACACTGCTACACTACTCACAGTCTCTAGAACTATTGTTCTATTTATAATAATAGGATCAGTCTCTTGTGGTTGTGAAGGTGGGTGCGCCCCAACAATTAGTCATGGGCTTTTTGTATTTTCTTCTGTTTTTTATTTTATTTTTGTATTTAAGTTAAAACTTTTTGTATTTTTTTTATAAATATGTTCTCCTTCTGTTTGAATCATTGGCATGAAGAATTATCATTAAAAATTACTTGCGCTTGGGATATTATCCTTATCTTTGTTGTATCGGAACATTTCGACCGATGTACCCTAACCCTAACCCATGCCTTCAAAAGGGATTGTCAATCCAGATAACCTATAGGAAATTTTAAACTGAACACGTTGCTTAGCCTACGGAAGTACATTAGGTTTAATGTTACACCATATAGACTCAGGATTGTCCCACATTGATAGCCTAGTGGATTAAATCTTTAGTTCGTGAAAATGGTTTAATACCTAGGCTTGATACTGCAGTGTTGGTGAAAACAGCGAGCAATGACCGAGCAACATTAAATTAGAGCAAGAGGAGATAGCACGAGATAAGGTTAGTGGAATGAGAACAATAAAAAAAAAAGGTGGAAACGAATCGCTGCTAACCGACTCCCAAGAGGATGCTTTAACTTGATCACTAAAATCTTAAGTTGTTCAAGTCTAGGGCTAACTGTTATTTTCCCCACATATGAGAATATTATGTGCTGGTGTCTGTGTAGCCATCTACCACGAGTTGCTCTTGGCCATGTGCAAGGTGAACATCCAAAAAAAAAGAACAAAAAATAAATGAAACAATGTGAGGAATAACTCAGTAGTATTAATTAAGAATAGGAGATATCCCTAAATATAGGCAGTGAAATCGGAATAACAATTTACCCCTCCCGCCGTAGACAAAATTAAGGTTCAGTTCGTAAATCCCTGATGAATGGCATCCGAAACGTTGCAACAATAGTAAACGATTACAGTAGTCCGAGTGTAACAGCAGTATTTTTTTTTAATCATTTCCCCTCGGATATACTTTGCCCAGTGTTACCAAGACTTAATGAATCTCAGCGCAGGACAAGATTGCGGACAAGGTCTCATCTTTTTACAATTTAAGTAGGTAGATGTAACCGAAAATTTCTTTGCTAGCAGTTTATTCTGTCAAACTTTTGCGCTTGTGAAACTTTCTTCCGGTTTCTTGCTTCCCGGTCAACTTTGGTCTTTAGAAAATAAATCTAATATCAATCATTATATTCTGTCTTCTTAAACCATATCATTTTGTTGTTCTCGCTTCTTAATAGTATATGTTTCTCGCATTCTCTAACCCTCTGTACACACTTGCGTCTTAGAGGCTTTATTGCCTTGCTTAGTGTGAAATAATATTAAAATATATATATATATGGAGAGAGTGGGATAGACACAGAAAGAGAGTGATACAATAAGGCTCGTGTTTTTATGTAGTGATATGTTAAGAAAATTAATATCAAAGTGGAAAATATTTTTGTCTAACGCGATTCATTCTTAAGATCTAAAGTGACGTTTAGGTGAGCATATATATATATATATATATATATATTTCAAACATGTAGTGTTGAATGTTAAAGACAACATAGTCTTCCATATTTTCTTTTGAATTTTCTCATATTCTCTAATGAGACTTTTTATTTGAAAATGGTTTCGAAATATGTATTGTCCATACGATGACCTAGCGCTTTCGAACATCATTGTTCATCTTCAGGGTCAATATTTTAGTCAAAAATTTTTTTTTTTTTTTTTTTTTAACACAAACATTTGCCAATTATCTTTATAGCGTAATCATGTTGCTACTTTTTTACAAACTAAAAACGTTAAATTCCTTTTAAATTCAAAAGACGCGATGATGTTATATCACGTGCATGGCGTAGATTTTTATCATGTGACAGCGTGAAAAAGATTTCCAATACACAAGCCAAAAGATCGAAGAATACGCTACAAAATTTAAATATATTATAAACATTGCAATATATTACCAGATATATTATAAGAAAAAGACCTCTTATTAATCGTATAGATTATAATATATCTGGTAATATATTGCAATGTTTATAATATATTTAAATTTTGTAGCGTATTCTTCGATCTTTTGGCTTGTGTATCGGAAATCTTTTTCACGCTGTCACATGATAAAAATCTACGCCATGCACGTGATATAACATCATCGCGTCTTTTGAATTTAAAAGGAATTTAACGTTTTTAGTTTGTAAAAAAGTAGCAACATGATTACGCTATAAAGATAATTGGCAAATGTTTTATTTTAAAAAAAAAAAAAAAATTTTTTGACTAAAATATTGACCCTGAAGATGAACAACGATGTTCGAAAGCGCTAGGTCATCGTATGGACAATACATATTTCGGAACTATTTTCAAATAAAAAGTCTCATTAGAGAATATGAGAAAATTCAAAAGAAAATATGTAAGACTATGTTGTCTTTAACATTCAACACTACATGTTTGAAATATATATATATATATATATACATATATATATATATATTTATTTATGTATCAAAATCTGTTCATGTCTATCTATCTACATATATATATATATATATATTATAAGACATTTGTATGTTTATACATTCTTTTTATAGATACAAATATTTAAGTAAATGCTCTGTTTTATAATAAATGATATTAAACAACATTTACCGGCGTGAATGTCCGAAAGATTTTCATAGAAAATATTCGTTCTCCGACAGGAATCGAACCTGTATCCTATACGAAACCGTCACATAGCCTGACGTGCTTTAATCTTCCATGTTTAATACTGTTTATTATACAACAGAGCAGTTACTTAAATATTTGTATCTAAAAAAGGAATGTATAAACATAAAAATGTCTTAAAATAATTGTCAGACTTTATCCATTTCATAATATATATATATATATATATATATATATATATATATATATATATATATATATATATATATATATAAACGTGTATGTGCCTGTCTATCTGTCTATCAGTCTATCTATTTATCTATCTATCTATCTATCTATCTCACTCTGTTCATATCTATGTATCACACTCTGTTTCTATCTATCTATATATATATATATATATATATATATATATATATATATATATCACTCTGTTCATATCTATGTATCACACTCTGTTTATATTTATCTATCTATCTATATCAAAACCTCTTCGTGCCTATCTCTCTCTCTCTCTCTCTCTATATATATATATATATATATATATATATATATATCATAACCTGTTCGTCTCTATCTAGCTATCTATCTATCTATCTATCCGTGTGCCTGTTTGTCTCTGTGTGTCTGTATGTCTGTATGTCTCTAGATTTTTTTCGGATGTATTGTCATTTCTTCCCCAAATACGCCTCATTAATTCTGGTTTTCAGGACTAATCTTCAGTAGTATTTTTTCTTACTAATAACCCTTCAAGATGTCACATCAGTCCGGAAATCTCTTCTCAGAGTAGATTAAATGGCCACGTCTTTCACGGCACAGTTTAATCCGAAATTCATTTTATTTTTTTTTAAAAAGTCTCATCTCAAAATCTCTCTTACAAACTTCATTGATGAGACATCAGATGAAAGACTCGTATAACATTCGAAATCTTATCAGATATGTGAAATTATTAAAGTAACATTGACCTATCTAGTATAGAAAATCAATGCCGAATCACTATGTAACATCAATCCACCTATATGGCAGTGAATTCTCTACCCTTTCCTCAAAGATGGGTAGAAAACTTGAAACAAGAAGCGATGTTCGCCGAATATATGGCCCAAGAGGCTCTCAAATAAGTTTACTGTGTGGACAAATATTGACGTAGCAAAGAACAAGCGTTAGGAGTAAAGACCTAAAATGAAATTTAGAAGGAACCTGAAACTCATTCTTAAACAGGAAACTAGAGATAAACATCTACTTTTGTTCAAAAGGCCTGGGAGGAGTGTGAACCGGACGATTGTCGAACATATCTACTCCTGTGGTTTTACAGATGGTTTGTAAGAATACCCTGGACGCATTATGTAGGCAAATTTAACTAATTTCATAGTAAATTATGGTTTTTAGTCTAAATAATTTGCCCACACCTCGTATTAAAAAAAAAAAAAAAAATCAAAGATGTTGTTATTTTTAAACAATTATCCCCTTCATAATTTCATACATTTTCTTGAAATTTTTTGTATAATAATAAATGGAATAATATCTGCATAATATCTGCATGATATAAAAAATATCTACATAATATAATATTATGCATATAAATATAATACCTGCATAATAAAGAAATATCTACATAATATCATATAATATTATGCATATAATATAATATCTGTAATATAAAAATATCTACATAATATAATATAATACATATAATATAATATCTGCATAATATAAAAAATATCTACATAATATAATATGATGCATATAATATAATATCTGTAATATAAAAATATCTACATGATATAATATAATATTGGCATAATATAAAAATATCTACATAATATAATATAATATTGGCATAATATAAAAATATCTACATAATATAATATGATGCATATAATATAATATCTGTAATATAATAATATCTACATAATATAATATAATACATATAATATAATATCTGCATAATATAAAAATATCTCTATCATATAATGCATATAATACGAGGGTCATTCAATAAATAAGTTGAATTTTTCGGTATAAGGACTTCTAATACAGATTGAAGCTTACTTTATTTTTTTTTATTTTTTTGTTTTACTTCTTTTTCACATGGATTTAATTTCTTTTGCAGATTAAAAAAATCTTTGAGAGTTTTGGCGCTATAAGACTTGTCTGTCGTGCAATAAAATGGGACCTAAAAGTTCTCACTGTAGAACAAAGAAAGAAAACAAAAGCCGAGTAAGAGTCACTAGAACTGACCAAGCGGACGGGATAAATATTCGAGAATACGTACAAGTAGAAATGTTAAACAAAAAATCAGATTACAATTAGATTCCGGATCAGATTTAACCATTATTAGCTTACAGACGTGGAAGAAATTAAACAAACCGACCATCTTGAGAACAGATAAAAAAGCCAGGTCGGTAACAGGGAGAAAAAACTCAAATTTGAGGGAGAGATTATCACAAATATGACGTTCAACGGGATTACCAAGAAATTAAAGGTGTATGTTCTAAAAAATACGGAGAATTTATTTGGAACTAACTGGATGCAGAAATTTGACCTCGGGATTTACAGATAAATACGTTCTGCCAAAAAGTGACCGAGGCAGAGAAATTGAAGGAGAAATTAAAGGAGAGTTTCCTCGACGTATTTTCAGCCGGCCTCGGGAGGTGAAAAAAATGACGGCCAAAATCGAACTAAAAGCAAATGTACAACCCATTTTCAAGAAGAAAAGAAATGTACCTTTCGCATCATTAGAAAAAATAGACGAATAGTTGGATAGTCTCGTGAAAACCGGTATATTGAGAATCAAGCTTGCTAACCCTTGCATCGCGTTTAGGTGCCCAAGGGTAACCGGCAACAAAGCCTCTCATCGGTAATACTTGAAGTGTTTGTAGCCACCTCTTAATTGCTGTTGTTCTCAGGTCCACCGTGACCCAGGATGATAGCAACTATTGCGTCCCAACTATGGGCAATTAGTTAACCCCGAAACTAGGGTCAAAACACTATCAAGAAAGATTTTTATAGCAAAAATATCAATAATACCACTTTTAGAAAACACATTAATACATATACTCTTCATACGAGTCTATACTAAAATATCTTTTCGACTTTAAATAACCCATTATGGTTGATATTAGAAAATAAACGAGAAACAAATTACTAATGATATAAAAACGTTTGCTTAAACCATTTTAACGCTGGTTCTAAAATCCATATGAAAATAATTAGAAGAATAATTGCAATTTTTCCCAGTTACATCTGAACACAAATAAATTTCATCGGATATAAATATGAAATAAATAAAAATTATTGCTTTTATTAACCTCATTAGCGTCATCTAAATCTCGCTGGACGATACGAAAATGTTTCATTGTAATTCGCCATTTTTGATGTAGTAACTATTTCACACGAATTCGTCTTAAGCGATTCAAGATAGGAAAGACTCAACGCGTAAAGATGGTTGTACTTCTGAATATCATGTTCTGTTGTACTGTGTTTGCATAAAAGTGCAACTAAGGCGATCTTACAGAATAAAAAATCATTGAAATCCAGATTTTGTCGATCAATTCATTTATTACGCACGTCAACAAAAGGGGTTTGCTAGGCGGTCTAAATGAGACAATGATTTGTCAAATACAAGCATCCATATATATATATATATATATATATATATATATATATATATATATATATATATATATATATATATATATGCACATTTCATTAAAAACGACTGACAAGGTGCTTTTATTTAGTGTTTTATATAATTTCTCGGGCGATATAATAATGTTTTTCTTTTCAGATAATAAATTATATAAAAACTGTCTGAATGTTCTTTTTATCCGAGCGCTTTCGGCTATACATTTAGCCATTTTCAAGGATCGTATTTTAACTGTGTAAAATTAGAAATAGTTTGTTATATGTATGTTTTATATAATTTATCATCTGAAAAGAAAAACATTATTAGATCGCACGAGAAATTATATAAAAAACTAAATAAAAGCACCTTGTCAGTCGTTTTTAATGAAATGTGCATGAAAGAAGGATTGCTGCCTAAATACACAAATATATATATATATATATATATATATATATAGAGAGAGAGAGAGAGAGAGAGAGAGACAGACAGAGAGAGACAGAGAGAGATAATTTAAATGATATTTTTAGTGGATGTCTCGTATATTCGTCTCTCTCTCTCTCTCTCTCTCTCTCTCTCTCTCTCTCTCTATATATATATATATATATATATATATATATATATATATATAAAATATATATATATATATAAATATATATATGTACCCTTGTGCAAATTAACTGAAACAACCGCTTTTGCTTCCTTTCCTTCACCATACGGTCTGTTTAGTCCTACTGGATTGACAGGGTGTAATCGATTTCTATTTCTCCCTCAGATTAGGTAATTTACAACGGCCTGCAATAATATGAATCTCTTTTCTGGGCGTATGATGAAATTGGTTTGACCTTGAAAAAATTGCGTCTTCCGTGATTGCATCAGATTTTCATCACGCCCAGGCACTTTTGTCTCAATTGTCGATTGGTTGTCCTACCGCGATTGTTTGCGATGAACGTTACTCCAAGGAAGCGTACGAAAAATTGTAACGCTGCACGAACACACTGGCAAGTTTTACCGATGAGCAAATCAAAGTACTATCGACTGGCTCTCCTGATTTAAATCCAATCCAGAATCTGTGGTCAGTCTTCAAGAAAAACTTCGGGGAATGGACATACGAATTACTAATAGGTGCACTGGGTCATGTTTCACTAGAATAATACGAAAACAAAGTAAATAATAATAGGATTATTAGTTTTGTTTCAATTAATTTGCACAAGGGTTTATAACATGTGAACTCAAGTCATGCTCGTAAACAGTCTCAGCAGATTGAGAATTTCATATGGATATCATAGACGTAATACAGACAGTTTAATAAATAAAAATGGGGCTTCTATTTCAAATACGAGGTGTCCACTATAACAACGTTTGAAGTAATACACACAGACATACTGTTTATATATACGAATGTGTGTACCTATGTATAAACGCCGTAATACCAAAGTGATATTAACTGATATACTATATAAATGAGGTGATCACTATCCAGCATCGATAGAAATCAAAAGCATCTCCACGTCCGTGCGTCTTATGTATTATTTTCCACTCTACAACCCCTTTCCCACAGTCGAAATGTCGCAAGCCTCTCGTTGCTCTAAAGTTGTTTCCTTATGAGTGAGCAAATCGAAGTACTATGGACAGGCCGGGAAACTCTCCTGATTTAAATTCAATCGAGAATCTGTGGTCAATCTGCAAACAACGACTTCGTGGGATGGACATACGAAGTACTAACATGTGCACGGGGGTCATGTTTCATTGGGGTCATAGGAAAAAAGTAAATAATAACGGAATTATTCTTTTTGCTTCAACTAATTTTCCATGTGTGCGTGTGTGTGTGTGTGTGTGTGTATGCGTTTGTTCGTGCTTATGTGTGCGCGCGTGTGTGCGCTGAGTGTGTGTGAGTGGGTGTGTGTAAGTGTGTGCATGCGTCTATGTGTGCGCGTGTGTGCGTGCGTGTGTGTGTGTGTGTGTGTGCGTGTGTGCGCGTGAGTGTATGTGAGAGTGCGTGTGTGTGCGTGTACAGAGTGCAGCAGAAATACCTCCGTCATAATAAGATATTCGCTAGATGTAGGCGCCATTGCAACTAATGTCTTATCTGCATGTGGAAGGGTTCTCTGGGTAGTATATGTGGGAGAGATTTCT
Source organism: Acanthosepion esculentum (assembly GCA_964036315.1). Taxonomy (NCBI): domain Eukaryota; kingdom Metazoa; phylum Mollusca; class Cephalopoda; order Sepiida; family Sepiidae; genus Acanthosepion; species Acanthosepion esculentum. Next base: position 62,275,471 of record OZ038514.1, on the reverse strand, counting down.
GCCGCATCCTTTCTCTCTCTCCATTATATATATATATATATATATATATATATATATATATATATATATATATATATATTGTTATATATATATATTGTTATATATATATGATATATATATATATGATATATATATATTGTTATATATATATGATTTATTGTTCTATATATTGTTATATATATATGATTTATTGTTATATATATTGTTATATATATATGATTGTCCAATTCGCTTAAGAAGGAAAATTATCCATTTGCTGCATGAAGATTTGAACCGTTTTATCTTAGAAAATATTAAAGATATATTACTGGAATTCTGTGAGGTTTTTTATAACACTACTGGACTCTACTTTGAACAATGATAATAAATAATTTCTCTATAAACTTAACAGAAGAATCGTTATGAAATAGATCATAAACGAAAATGACATGTTCATCATTAATCAATCATAGCTAAGGATCGGAAGCTCATGAAGAATTGAAAATAAATTTGAAATATATATATATATATATATATATATATATATATATATATATATATATATATATATACACATATATATATATATATATATGATGGACTTTCCCGTCGAACTCGACGTATGAGGGTCAGGCAGACCAGTTCCCAGAAACTGAAAGCCCGACACCGACAAATGAGATTTGATTATAGTAGTGATTATAGGGCTTGTGCAGGGCCATCCACACTTTTTGGAGGGACGAATACAGGGACCTGGTGCAGCGAGTGCCACAAGGTCCCCAAACGACCCTCCGCATGTTTTGAATTCGGAGTTGTCTTTCTCCTAGACCAGTTGCCATCCAAGGCTATAGAACCCAGTCTGTCCTGCTATTTACCCATAGTTGGAGGAAGAAGAAGAGGATTCACACCTTTTCCAATATATATATATATATATATATATATATATATATATATATATATATATATTTCAAGGGTCGGTAATCTTCGATCGAATATCGGAGAGGATTGACAATATCCTCACCGAATTTCTCTCAGCCAAATTTCACATATGCGATGATTTCTATCTTCACCACAAAGACTGGTTAGTTCACTCTAAAAAAATCCGATGAGGAAGGGATATTCTGCAGAGCCTTCACTGTCGTCTATGATTTAACAAAGATCATTGAAGGACCAACCCGGGTCCTGGATGCAACGGGACATCAGGCGAATCTCCTCGACATTTTGTTAAAATCCTGACCTGACAAATGGAGAGAAAAATTGTCTCAGCTGACATAGTAAACCGAATTTCTTAGCATCAGTCCTAGCATCTTTCAGCAAAGAACGTGGGTCCTAGAAGGAGGATAGCATCAGTCATGAGGATGGAAAGCCACGAGGGGTTCAGTTTTTGGAGGCTTTAAAATTAACAAGCCATTTTCTACCCCAATTAACTTGAGGTCGTTTTGGACATCGGCTTCCATTTTCACCTTGTCTGACTGGTCGGCTTTACTATCAAGGCAGGAGTAAATTGTGTCGTCAGCGTAGATACCAAGTTGAGATCTGATGTCATAAGGAAGGTCATTAATGAAAATTAAAAACAGAGTAGGATCAAGGATGGATCACGAGGGGGGACACCCCCGTTAATACGAAAGGATGTAGAGGAGTGGTCGTTCAGGATAACTTTCATTTCATGATTTGACAGGAAAGACTGAACCAGTTCAAAAAAACTGTCCGGCGTCATCGTAATCTTTCAGTTTCTGGAGAAAACCTGAATGCCAGACCCTGTCAAAGGCTTTCGAGATTTCCAATGAAACAGCCCGAACTTCACCATTTTTATCTAGAGCATGATAAACTCTTTCCACAAATATTGTCAGTACATCAGTATTTGAACTGGAGAAACGAAAGCTTTATTGCTTGTCTGAGAAAAGCTCCTGCGATAAGAGATTATGAACCACTTCAGTATTGATTAAAACCTCTAAGAGTTTCCCTTATAAATTTATTTCTTTTTTTTCCTTTCCTTCTTTCTACTATGACCATATCACATTGAAACAGCAGTTCCCGTAAGATCACCGAAGTTAAGCAACATCGAGCTTAGTCATTACCTAGATGGGTGATATCTTCGGAATACCAGATGCTGTCAGCGTGGGTGTGCGTCTATTTTAAAAGATAACGTCACGGAATTGGAAATCGGAGAGCTGAGTTCCAATTCAAGTCAGGTTCGTTTTATTCACTTGCTTGCAAATACCCTCGGGAAAGGTACGAATCTGCCTCTTCTCCACCAAGCTATTTGTTAAATAGAAATTGTCTGTAGCAATAAAAACATTATTATCTCACAAAATTATTACAATCAAAAATATATTCAGGTCTTAAATAAACTTCAAAAGCTGTCAAAAACAAATCAATAAAAAATAAACAATAAAGCAAATTCTTTCGCTTAGGACGTAATTTCCAAAAAATACAGAGCAAACAAAAATAATATTGTTCCTAAATCAAGAACTTCAAACTCACAACATATTAATCCACCGAGTCTAATCTCCCATATTCCCCCGTAATCATTTATAAGACCAAACCTTCACTTAGCTTTTTTTTTCTTTTTTAGAGAAGTTCTGCTTTGTAGTACAAACTGCCCTGTGGATACAACGGTGAACACTACAATCTTTACTTTGGTTTACGGTGAAAACCTTCCGTGGCTGAGCAATGAAAAAAACCTTGAATGTGAAGTAAATGTAAGCGTATCTGTCTATATGTCTGAGATGAGATATTATGTACACTATTTACATTATTCAGACTATTGTCCTCATCTTGGTCGACATATTTATCACAACGTTTCGGCCCTTTAGTATCTGTCTATATTTCTGAGATGCGGTATTATGGACATTATTTACATTATTCGGACTATTGTCCACCTCTTTGTCGCCATATTTATTACAACGTTTCGGCCGTTTTACGCTCCATCCTTCTTCGAGGATACATGGCACAGTGGATAAAGGCGTTGGTTAGATCCAGTGACAGTACCCATTGAGTGTGAGTTCAATACCCGGTTAAGGCAGTAAAGAACTTGCAGAGGGGAATTAACAGGTGATAACTGATAACTGATATCCATTAATCATGACACGTGGAACTAGACCAGTCTACCCCAGTGAGCAAAATCAAAGTTTCAGTTCGACATTGAAGAAGGCCGTAATAAATATGGCGACAAAGATGAAGACACTAGTCTGAATAATGTAAATAATGTACATAGTACCCCATCTCAGAAATATAGACATATACTGAAGAAGGCCGGAGTATACAACAGCCGAAACGTTGATGTAAATATAGCGACAAAGATGAGGACAATAGTTCGAATAATGTAAATTTAAGTGTCTTTCTTTCTCTTTCCTATTTAACAACTTAAGTCTTTGGCAATTTCAACCATGGAAAGTTTAATGATCAGCCAGCGTGTTAAAGGTATCGAGGCCTATTACAAATATGGACGTTCAAACAGAATTTGAATGAGAAGTTGCCAGGTTGCATCATCTCTCGAAACAGCGATGTCAATTGGACACCACGATCGTGCGACATGACGCCTTTGGATTTCTTTCTTTTTCAACAACTGAAGGATGAGATAATAACTCGTATTGGTGAAATTGAGGACCAACTATGGAGAGACGTCATCCCAAATTTTTTTAGCATCGATTGGAGGTGTGACCAGAAAGCCTTGGCGGGTATTTGGGCGATATTATTTTTTACACATAATTGCATTGACTTAAATAAATGATCCAATGGAGAAATACATAAATTTTCACCAATAGCACAGATTTACTTACTGCTGAATTTGATCCGTCTTAATGAAACACCCTTTATATATATATATATATATATATATATATATATATATATATATATATATATATATATGCAGGTTTGCAGAAAAATAGGAAACAACACGTTAGGTAGATAATCTGGTGTTCCTTAGTATTTAGCTTTATTTTCAAAAAGACAGTGCTCCATACAGAAGTAGAGCTTATATTATAATAATGTTTTTAGTTTTTAAAAATATGATTCCTTCGCTACATAAGAGTTCTCATGTTTCAAAACCGAGAGCCGAGACCCCAAATTCTCGGTTGACAAGGAAGCGGGTCCAGACACCTTAACTCTATATAACTTAAAAAATTATGTTAGGGGTCTCGGCTCTCGCTTTTGAAACATAAGAACTCTTATGTAGCGAAGTATCATATTTTTAAAAACTAAAAACATTATTATAATATATATATATCTATATATATATATATATATATAGTTGTACGGATATGAGTTTTTTTTTAAATTGTATTTATTTATGCTTGTTTGACTTTGATTAGCAGTGGGAGAGGAAATCTACTTCTCTATTTGGGTGACACTCTCACATGTATGGACACACATACACACAGGTGTACGCATTTTCGTTCACACAAACACATCTATATAAACAATCCGAGGCTAGGCGCAGATACATATCCATGCGTTCAGGCATACATACATACATACATACATACATACATACATACGCAGTTGTAATTCTATTTCGGTGTCGGGATCTTAGCTTTTATATAAATAGCGTTGTTCCTTTCAACAAAGAGCGGGTAGGGGAGTTCTTGATGCTTTTTAGATATACCGCCTGCGCCGTCAGAGAAACTTACACTTCCTCACACACATAGATCTATGTAGACGCGCACATAGACTCCGATTGGACTGGCTCTTTCACTGCCAATTTGGTTAAGGTGGGTTCCGTTTGAAAGCATGTTGATGATAATGTTTGTATTTTCAACGCTAACTGCTTATGTGTTGTTGCCGATGAGTACTGCGCATATAAAATAATATATATATATATATATATATATATATATATATATTTCAAACATGTAGTGTTGAATGTTAAAGACAACATAGTCTTACATATTTTCTTTTGAATTTTCTCATATTCTCTAATGAGACTTTTTATTTGAAAATAGTTTCGAAATATGTATTGTCCATACGATGACCTAGCGCTTTCGAACATCATTGTTCATCTTCAGGGTCAATATTTTAGTCAAATTTTTTTTTTTTTTTTTTAAACAAACATTTGCCAATTATCTTGTAGCGTAATCATGTTGCTACTTTTTTACAAACTAAAAACGTTAAATTCCTTTTAAATTCAAAAGACGCGATGATGTTATATCACGTGCATGGCGTAGATTTTTATCATGTGACAGCGTGAAAAAGATTTCCAATACACAAGCCAAAAGATCGAAGAATACGCTACAAAATTTAAATATATTATAAACATTGCAATATATTACCAGATATATTATAATCTATACGATTAATAAGAGGTCTTTTTCTTTTAATATGTAATGCCTCTAAGATTTTAAGGCGTCTAATGTCTGTATGTTTATCTATAATTTTAGTATTTTCTACAAGTATTTTACGTATATCAGATTGCGTAAGGGAAACAGTATGTGACTTAATATGTTGTTTAATGGAGCTAGTATTATTTAAATGCAGAGTCAATCTTCTGGAGAGCCGGGTGGTTGTAAATCCAATATATGTATGTGGATTAGAAGAACATTCTTCCATGGGGCATTTAAACTCATACACAACATTGGTTCAATCAACAACTGCAGCAACTGGAGAATGATTATTACTCATTATCAGGTTAGACGTTTTAAATTTACTATAAGATATATTAAGTTTTAAGGCCTTGTTGGAATCAACAGGAAACACATTATGGTGTATTATAGACTTAAGGGCCTTTTCATCCATGCTGTATTGTCTATGCATTTGTCCTCTGTAAAAGAGGTTAATTGCGGATAATTTTCTTGGTGTATCTCTTGTTAGGTCTGAGAAGTATCTATCAAATTCATTATCAACTAGATAGTTAGGAAAACCGTTATTAATAAGGGTTTGCTTGATGTTAGTCAATTGTTTATGAAATATTTTATTGGTAGAAGAGATACGTTTTGCTCTAGTAACTAGGTGAGAAATTATGGACCGTTTATATTTAATGGGGCATTCACTAAGATAGTTGAGGGTGCAATTGTTATCACTTGTAGGTTTTTTGTATACAGAAGTGGTAAAAGTGTCATTACTAGTATCTATTAAAACATCCAAAAAAGGGATATTATTATCTTTAGTTAGTTCATGTGTAAAATTAAGTACTGAATTATTTTTAAAGGCTTGTTGCAAAAAGGTTAATTCATCAAAATTTTTAGCAAGTATAAGGATATCATCAACATAACGGAGGTATATGATAGGTGTTTCAATAATACCAAAAATTTTATCTTCAAGCTGTGACATATAAAAATTGCTAAATGTTGGACCAAGGACAGATCCCATAGAGACGCCGTCCACCTGTAAATAAATATTATTAAGGTGGTCATAGAAAGGAACCTGTGTAGTGCAGATTAAAATGATTTTTTTGAGTATATTCGGATTAATTTTAAGAGGTTGCATAAGAGGGCTGTTATAGATGTAATTAGTAATTATATCAATAGTTTCAATGACGGGGACGTTAGTAATTAGACTTTCCACGTCAAGGGAAGCTAGTATTCCATTATTCAGTTTATGAGTACGTAAGGTTTTTATTAGCTCATGAGTAGAGTTAATATTATATTTATTAGGTAGATATGGTGTTATTAATCTATTAATAATTTTTGTCAATTGGTAAATAGGAGTGGTTACTTGAGAAATAATGGGACGAAGAGGGTAGTTAGATTTATGAATTTTAACCGTACCATATAGGTAGCCAGGCTTATAGTCTCCTATAATTTTAGGAAGTTTTAGGCTATCACATTGAGCATTATTAGCTGTTATAAGTTTGTTAATTTTTGCTTTTAGTTCATTAATAGGGTTCTTATTTAGTTTTTTAAATTTAGTATGGTCATTAAGGATATTTTGTAATTTGTTATAATAATCAATTTTGTCAATTACTACAAACATGTTAGATTTATCAGCTTTTCGTATAATTATGTCAGGATGGTTTTTTAATTGTTTTGCAGCGTTTTTTAGTTTATAGGTCATAAGAGATGAGGAAGTAAGTTGAAGGTTACATCTGTTCTTCAAAGCTTCAGCTTTTAACAAATATTGCAATTCAGAGGTGGTAGATACCTCATTATTAAGTTGTAGTTTTAAAATGTCTTGATATAGCATTTCAATTTCTGTTTTTTTAAACATCATGTTGTAAGATTTTATAATATGGCAATTAGGGCCTAAATTTAAAAGATCCTTCTGTGATTGGGTCAATTCACAACCAGAGAGGTTAATAAATTTATCAATTCCATTGGGTAGTAGAATAGTTCCTTTGTATAAATTGTTAAGTTTCCTATTGATGGAAATCTTCTGAGGAGTTATATCCTTTTCAATAATTGGTTTAAGCCGTGATGTTATTTCCTGAAATTGTTCCTGACTGGTACGTTGTATAATATCATTTTGTATACGATTAGAAGCAGTATTTAGGAGGTTAATATTATTTTTGGCAATATCAATTTGTCGTTTTATAAGATATTCTTTGTAATCCCTGGTGTTGGTATCATATGAAGCTGCGGGATCATGTAGTTTAAAATATGTGTAATTTGGCAGCAACTTTTCTTTCAAACATGTAGTGTTGAATGTTAAAGACAACATAGTCTTACATATTTTCTTTTGAATTTTCTCATATTCTCTAATGAGACTTTTTATTTGAAAATAGTTTCGAAATATGTATTGTCCATACGATGACCTAGCGCTTTCGAACATCATTGTTCATCTTCAGTCATTTTAGTCAAATTTTTTTTTTTTTTTTTTAAACAAACATTTGCCAATTATCTTGTAGCGTAATCATGTTGCTACTTTTTTACAAACTAAAAACGTTAAATTCTTATTTATTCTTATTTATTTTGACTAAAATATTGACCCTGAATGATGTTCGAAAGCGCTAGGGCATCGTATGGACAATACATATTTCGAAACTATTTTCAAATAAAAAGTCTCATTAGAGAATATGAGAAAATTCAAAAGAAAATATGGAAGACTATGTTGTCTTTAACATTCAACACTACATGTTTGAAAGAAAAGTTGCTGCCAAATTACACACATATATATATATATATATATATATATATATATATATATATATATATATATATATATATTATAGTAAATTTAAAACCTCTAACCTGATAATGAGTAATAACCCTTCTCCAGTTGCTGCGGTTGTTGATAGAACCAATGTTGTGTATGAGATTAAATGTCCCATGGAAGAATGCTCTTCTAATTCACATACATATATTGGATTTACAACCACCCGGCTCTCCAGAAAATTAACTATGCATCTAAATAATTCTAGCTCCATTAAACAACATATTAAGTCACATACTGTTTCCCTTATGCAATCTGATATACGTAAAATACTTATAGAAAATACTAAAATTATAGATAAACATACAGACATTAGACGCCTTAAAATCTTAGAAGCATTACATATTAAAAGCAAAAGACCTCTTATTAATCGTATAGATTACAATGTTTCTGGTAATATATTACAATGTTTATAATATATTTAAATTTTATAACGTATTCTTCGATCTTTTGGCTTGTATAATAAAAATCTTTTTCACGCTGTCACATGAAAAAATCTTCCCCATGCACGTGATTACATCATCGCGTCTTTTGAATTTAAAAGGATTTTAACGTTTATTTAGTTTGTAAAAAAACAGCAACATGATTACGCTACAGTCCCGAACAGACATGCGCTGTGAGGGGCAGGACTATTCAGGACAACCTTCATATGGTTCGCCAGATCATGGAAAAAGTCGACGGTGAAGCCGCGCTGATCAATTTGGATCAGTCCAAGGCATTCGATAGGGTGGACCATCGTTTTCTCGAGGCTGTTCTCGCGTCTGCCGGTTTGTGGCCACAATTTCGTTCCTGGATCCGTCTCCTGTACAAGTCCCCGGGGGCACTGGTGGAAGTGAACGGAGTGAGGTCGGAGCCTTTCACCTTGTCTCGATCCATTCGTCAGGGTTGTCCGCTCTCGCCTATGCTCTATGTCCTTGCGTTGGAGCCCTTCCTTCGCAAGCTAAAGGCGAATGCGGTCCTTCGCGGAATTTCATTACCTGGTGCCACCAAAGCGGCCAAGTATTCCGCCTATGCTGACGACGTGTCTGTTTTCGTAACGAACACTGCCGAGATTCACGAAGTCGGCAAAGAGATTTGCAGGTATGAGACGGTGGCAGGGGCCAAAATCAACCGCGAAAAGTCAGTTGGCTTGCGGTTGGCTGAGTGGGCGGGAGTTACTCTCCCCGGGCCCTTCAGCTGGACGGACGGGCCGGTGAAGATACTCGGTATCTGGTTCGGTCCCGGCCTTCTGCTGGACACAAATTGGTCGGAAGTTCGAAGGAAGGTCGACGAAGCAGTTCGTCTGTGGACTCGAAGGAATCTTTCCTTGAAAGGGAGGGTGGAAGTGTGCATTTCGCACATCTACCCGATTCTCCTTTACCGGCTTTCGATTCTTCCACTCCCGTCTACCGTACTAGTCAATTTCGTTAAAGAGCTTTTCGATTTCCTCTGGAGAGGAAAGGCTCACATGGTAAGTCGCGAGGTCTGCTGCCTCCATCCTGCTGAAGGCGGTATGGGAATGCCAAGCGTCGAGACACGTCAGCATATGCTCCGCTTGAATTTCCTAGAACGGATGTGTACGCAAAACGACGGTGAAGGCGAATTCTGGAAGGAAGACGCCCGTCAATCTTTTCCGTCCCTTCAAAGTGTGCATTTAGACGAGGCGGAGGCGCACCGTTCACCTGAAGGTGAATGCCTCTTTTATAAGGAATGTAGAGACGCGCTGCGTTGCCTGTTAAAGGTTAAAGATCGCCTCTCCGATACACGGGGTATGTCTCGGAAGGCTTTGTATCGGGTGGCAGTGAGGGGGATTGCCAAGGACAAGCTTCCGGGCAAGCTGGGCCTTACGAACAAGGAGTTTCGCTCCGTCTCGCCTTGGGCGCCCAGGTTGAAATGTCTCAACAACGACGAGGCATCACTAACCTGGCTGGTGTTGCGAGGGGCTCTCTGGGTCGGCAAAAAGCTCAGCGCAGCGGGTTTGGCGATTTCAGCCGAATGTGTTCGCTGTGGTGACCGGGAGGAGTCAATTGAACATGCCTTCTTCCACTGCGACGTTGTGCAACCTCTGTGCAGGATGATTGAAGGCTACATGGTTCGCGTCTTGGACGGAAAGTTTTTTGTCCTGGAAGCCAGTTCCGTTTGTTCCAATGTGGTACCGTCAATGTCCAGGGATCAGCACTATGTGCTCCTGTGTCTGCTCGGCATTATGCGAATGGTGGTGTGGACGACTAGACAGAAGGAGTTCCACGCAGGTGAGAAATTTTCCTCTCTGCAACTGGTCTCATTCTTTAGGCATCAGCTTAAGGTTAAGATCAGGGCGGAGAGGGCGCGTCTCTCCTCGTGGAATTTCGGCAAAAGGTGGGTGAAAATTTCGCGCTTGGTGCGAGTGAGAGGTGCTGACCTAGAGTGGTTGTTGGACGCAACTTAAGCAAGAGGATTTGGGGCCTCGAACCGAACCATTAGTCATCCCAGCCTTTTAAGGTAAGATAGGACATTTTCATGTTCAGTTTTGGCCTCCTCAGGGCTAAATATTTTCCTTTCAACGTAGCTAGAGCATGCAAGTACATAAGTCCTGTTTTTTTTTTGTCTTCCTTTTTAGTTTCTTGTCTCCACCCCTCCCCACGTTTTAGGTGACAGATGTCTCTGTTCTCTGGAATTGTTCATCCCAGTTAATAGAGATTTCTGCCACATTTTTGGAAGGGTCCTACTACTAATATTGTTTTGTTTAGTTTCTTGTACATACATATTTTACATTGTATATAAACATTGGGCTTTTGATTTTTTCCCCATCCCTCGATGATTTTGTAAATAAAAATTCATGTTAGGGCTTTTCATCGAGAAAATGTGGTATTTTGGTGATTGTGTTGTGAAAGTAAATGTGTTGTTATGGTGAAAGGAAAATTGTAAGTACGAATGGGTCAACGAATGAGACTAGATAGTTTTCAGGTAGGACTAGAGAAGACCAGTCATTTCCCCCCTCCCCATTTTAGCCCTTGTGGCACATTTTGTATTTTAAAATGCAAATAAATAATAACATGATTACGCTACAAGATAATTGGCAAATGTTTGTTTAAAAAAAATTTTGACTAAAAATATTGACCCTGAAGATGAACAATGATGTTCGAAAGCGC